>CM040405.1:71535962-71878796 GCA_022702515.1 Ilyophis sp. 1 JC-2022
TTTAACCGACTAGTATTTCTGGTGCCGACTAGCAAGGGTAGCAACGTTTAATCGACTAGTCGACTAAACGCACACATCCCTAACTATGAGTAGGCTAATAAAACTTTGTAAATACTGACAGCATATTAAGAGATGGGTCGCAGCAATGTGCACTTACGAGAATTTGATTCCAAATTTTTCCCCCCACCCTCTGCCTGTCTTTTACCTCTCTTTACAATAAAAATGATAGTGTTCAACATCATGACACTTGACAATTATTTTATGGTCCACCACAATCAATGGAACAATATATGATTCGTGGTTCACATAGCTATGCTCATACCACAATCCACAGTATAATCATTTTAAGTTTAACTGGAGAAATTATGCAAAACAAACGTGCAGAGCGTTTACAGCATAGGCTATCGTGTAATGTAAGTCGAAAAACTGCCAAACACAACTGTCAAACCTTTGAAAAACTACTGTCGTTTTTTTTATTCCATTAGGCCAATCTTTGCAGCAATGCTTTCAGGTGCAGTAGAACGCAAAAAAAAAATGAAGAGGTAGCACTGGTAACATTGCGAGAATGACCTGCACTGAACCCAAAAAACTTTTTAAATCTGCGCTAGAGCAGAGACCCTCCCTCTATAGGAGAAAACCTCTGGCTAGGCTACGTTACTACGTTACGCATTATAAAAGAATAAATAATAATAACCTGCATTGATTGAAATAAAAGTTTTCGATTAGGTTTTTATATGAAATTATTTTAAAATATCGAAAGATATTTAATATTTTAATATACATTAAATTTAAAAAAAAAAAGTTGATGTTTTTTACCCGTCTGTCTGGGCCCCCTTCCAGCAATTAGACCCGAGGCAGCTGCCTAGTTTGCCTATGCCTAGATCCGGCTAGTGTAGTGAAAAATGAAGACTGTAACGTTAGCTAATCTTATTACAGATTATTTTCTTCAACTGTAAAGTTAAATGAGTTCCATGACCGACGATTATTTGCAGTTAGTTAGCTAACGTTAGCCATCTGACACAGCAGGGGGTATAACGTTACTACAAACTACACAGGATTTCTTAGCTGGATACCACTAACTGCATCGAGTAAAAATCATCCCAAATCTGGAATACGGACTGAAGTAAAAAGAGCTATTCCCAGTTTTACTCTGTACAATTAGCTATCCAGCTAACTAAGTAATCATACTTCGCAGGGTAGGTATCTTATCTTATAGTTTTTCTCCTCTGGTTGACCGGAGCCAAGACTGTTGTGTTTTCTGTGCTTCCCGGCATCAGTAGTCTTGCATACTGCTCAGACAGAGTGGCAATGAATGCTGGTCAATCACGGGAATAAAAAATAATAATTTCCAGAGATTGTGATATAATACTTGGTCCTCATTATCTCAAATTAAGTCTATTATGATAATTATATTTTAGGAGACATTGTTAAAAAGTATGGTAATTACAACATGACAGCGCTTCGGATTTTTGCAGTCGGACCTGTTCTATTAAGACTAAATCCCTTCCCGTTTCCCTCCAGGAACTGCACTTCTGCACACCTTTCAGCCGCAGTATGATGCAGGCAGGACTCTGTCTGAGACGGGACACTGAGACAACACTACCAGTGCTCACTGAGAAGCACAGTATCAGACAGAAAGAAGAGGAACTCAGTGGACTGGAGTCTGTCCACATGGCAGAGTCAGAGACAGAGTGTGCTGCACCAGGACTCAACACACTGGAGCCAGAGTGTGTTACAGTACACAGCGGGGTCAGTGATGTACACCACACACACACATCACTGATTAAAATAGAAACAGATCTGGGCTCCACCCACACTGGGGATCTTAAGACCGAGAACCTGGACAGTACAGAGCTGGGATATGTAACCCGTCTGCATCCTGACCAAATCAAAACAGAGACTGATTATGGAGGATACCTGAAGGCAGAGCACATCAGTGACTTGCAGGATATTAAATGTGTTGATATTAAATCTGATCAAATCAAGTGTGAATCCAGTGAAAGTTTAGTGAGTGATCTCATGAATACTGTGATGACTGGAGCTGGTGTTGATCAAAAAGACCAGACTGAACCATGGCCATTTGCAGGAGAGCCAAACCCAAACTGTAAAAATGAAGAAATTCATGATATGCCGACCCAATGTGGGGACTTAAAACAGTACTGTAAGATAAATAATGAAGATAATCAGACCAGAATTGTCAAGAAAAGTACAAATGGTCGCAACCGACATATTAAATGCCAGAGAACAGATTTAACTAAACCCATGATAAGTAATTCTAGGGAAAACCAAAGCCTTTTGAATTTCATTCAAATGCAGACAATTTGTGGAAATAAAGGTGAAATTAATACAGGTGAAAAGCCCTATAAATGTACGTTGTGCGGGAAGTTTTTTTCCCGCATATCTCATTTAAATAGCCACCAGAGCATTCATACAGGTGAAAAGCCCTACAAATGTATGTTGTGTGGGAAGTGCTTTTCCCGCCTATCTCATTTAAATAGCCACCAGAGCATTCATACAGGTGAAAAGCCTTACAAATGTACGTTGTGTGGGAAGTTCTTTTCTGGAATGTCTGATTTAAATCGTCACCAGAGAATTCATACGGGTGAAAAGCCCTACAGATGTATGTTGTGTGGGAAGTGCTTTTCCCGCATATCTCATTTAAATAGCCACCAGAGCATTCATACAGGTGAAAAGCCCTATAAATGTTCTGATTGTGTTAAGGTCTTTTCTCAATTATCTAATTTAAAAAGCCACCAGAGAATTCATACAGGTGAAAAGCCCTACAAATGTACCCAATGTGAGAAGTGTTTTTCAAAAATATCTAATTTAAATGTCCACCAGAGAATTCACACAGGTGAAAAGCCCTATAAATGTACTCAGTGTGAGAAGGGTTTTAATACAAAATCTGTATTAAATAATCATCTGAGAATTCATACAGGTGAAAAGCCTTACAAATGTACTCAGTGTGGAAAGTGTTTTTCCCAAGCAAGTATTTTAAATCGCCACAAGATGATTCATACAGATGAAAAGCCTGGCAATTAGTGTAAGAGAGGTTTTAATATAAAAACTAAGTTCAATATCAGCATAGCCTATAAATAGCCTAACAAATGTCCTTAGTGCGGGGAATGCTTTCTTTCAAAATCTACAGTAAACACCAGATAATTAATAAAGGTGAAAAGTTCTACACGTGTACATGGTGTCGTATGTGTGGGAAAGTGTTTTTTTTTTATTTTAATTTTTTTAAACAAAATCTTATGTAAATAGCCATCAGCATCTGGATGAAGAGCCCTACCTTTGTATTTAGTGTGATAAATTTTTTAAACTAGGTTCTTGATTACACACCTACGTGTTCATGCAGGTAAAATGCCATACAAGTGTCCGCAGTGTGAGAAGTGTTTCAAAACAAAATCTCATTTAGACATTCACCTGAGAATTAATACAGGTGACAGGCCTGACAAATTTGGAATGAAAACTGCATATGTGGGTGTAATAATATCCGATTATTCAACTGGGGGCAGTAGTGCACTCTATGTGCATCTATTTTAAGGCCTGTGTGAATATTCCATTCCTCATTGACTTGGGTTGAACATTAGGGGTGGGACGATGCATCGATCTGAATGTGTAAATACAACTGCATCGATCTGTAAGATTAGAATTGATAAGCATCGATTAATATCGCATTTTAAATGAATGTGCACATGTATTCATTTATTCAAAAAAATTATTAATTTCATTATTTAAAATATATATTTCTGAGACACGACTACTTTTAAAACTGTTTTGACCAGCTTCAATCCATGTTTCTACTCCAACCTCCACGTAAGCGTGAGTTGAAAGCAGGGACAGCAGGAATCACGCGACAATGAGACGGACAGATCTGAGCGAAATGGCTAGCTGCGTGCTCGCTGAGTGCGACAAAAGAAACAGAAACTTACAGGATTTGCGATGTTCCGAACAGAAAATCAGTGGTATGGAAGCATTTCGGGTTTAGAAAGAAGGAGGGTGAGGGTGTACTTGACAAAACCGCTGCAATATGCAAGATCTGCCAAGTAAAAATCAGATACACAGGCAACACCACAAACATGATAAACCATTTGAACCGACGACACACCATTGACGTGAAGGACAGCAGCGGGTTAGCAAGCTAAACTCGGGAGTCATTGACACTTCCCCTGAGTTTCCTGGAGAAATGGCCGAACAGTTCTATTTTATATAATTGTTTTTATACAGTTAATTGTAAAGTGCTTTCTGATATTTAAATTTAAACCATTTTCTATTCAAAATCAAGTAGACGTTAGAGACAAAAAACAAAAATAGTAAGACTATTTCCAATGTCTTACGTTCAATTAATTATTACTACGTTAACTGTCCGATTCACTTAATGAATGTCGTGGAACCTAGATACACCATACCATGCAGAAAACATTTTAGTGAAAAATGTATACCTGCTCTGTATGAAGAGGTGAAGAAAACTGTTCGATTGTTCTTGCAAAACGCTACGAGAGTAGCTTTAACTACGGATGGATGGGCATCCACCGAAGGTCTAGATCAGGGGTCACCAACCTTTTTGAAACTGAGAGCTACTTCAAGGGTACTGAGTAGTACGGAGGGTTACCTGTTTGATACAAACTTCCTGAATAACATAAAGTTGCACAGATCACCTTTTAATAATAATAATATATGTGAAGAGACTTAGATATTATTACTTCCTTTTATTGCCCTGTTTAATACTTTATTAGACAACAGCTTCTGGTGAAACTAAAGTTTTACGGGACAATTTTTATTTAGACAGATCTCCATGGTGATTAGTGCTATTTTTAGAACATGCCTCGCGGGCGACTCACGTGGTCCCTGCGGGCTACCAGGTGCCCGCGGGCACCATGTTGGCTACCTCTGCGACTCACGTGGTTCCTGCGGGCTACCAGGTGCCCGCGGGCACCATGTTGGCTACCTCTGGTCTAGATCGTACTAAGATTTAGGAAAGTACTATGCATGACACTAACCTATAGGCTATTTCATTTTTCTTGGCCCAGTTTAGTAATTGTTATACATTTTGCCATTTTCATTTTGTAAATAAAGGAAATGTATTAGGGTACCATGTCTGACACTGTTTGAAAAACAATAACCTAAATAGGGCAACTTTAGAAAATACACTGTTAGCCGTGTTTATTGCTGCATTATTTGCTGCAGACAGCTGCAAAATGTATGGTATGCCTTAACAATAAACATAATGCTGTGAACTTGGCGTATGGTTCTAATTGAATATGTAATTACTGCTGAATGTATCGGTATCAAATCACATTAGCATACCTATTATATTTTTTAAAAGTATCAAAATGAATCGAACCGAATCTTATCGAATCGTGGTCAAATGTAAGATGTTATGATGCATCGAACCTTTGCCAAAAGAATCGTATTCGAATCGAATCGTTATGGGATTGAATCGTCCCACCCCTATTGAACATGTATTTTAGGCTAGTTCCATATGAACAATATTTATCCTATGATAAGTCCTAACCCCAGGTCTCAATTCGGACAGGTAATAATCTTTTGACCTATTCCTCCTGTTTTTTGTGATAAAGTTGAAGAAAGCTTTCCTTGCCAGAACCTAGCATGTGTGTATGGGTTTGATGATGATGATGATGATGTAACCTAGCCACATAAGCTAGCTATGTGTATTTTTAAATTGTAATTTGCTTGTAGTTTTTTCATTAATACATTTTCTTAATTGAAGAGAAAAGATGAGCACTCATCATGTAGGGTCAGGGCTGTGATTTTTGGACCAGTTTCAAGCTCTAATTAATACCACCAAAGTTAGGTGACATGTAATTGTTCCACTCCTGAGGAAATCGGAGGTGGCGACACTGCATCATTGGTTGGGGACAGCGTTTACTATTTACGTGTCTTCTTTAGGAAATGTAATTTTTTGATAATGAAATTGACACCAGTGTAATGTGTATGAAATAAATGATGTGAAAACGGTAGAAATAAACATGGTAATGTGTATTGTAAACTTGTATTCTGTAAATGAACTTGACAGTACTGACATTTTAAGTTTTTACTGCTAATGTAGAGGCTGCAATGTGTATGTCAGATAAAGCTCATTATTAGACTTCAGATTGCTGTATGAAATAATTGTGTGGACATATCAAGGCCTTTATGCCATGCAAAGTTCTGTATAAACCATACAGTGACCACCATAAATCATTGGACAGTGACACATTTTTTGTTATTTTGGTCAGGTCATTTTTACTAGATTAGGGCATAGTAGGTTAAATAGTACATTACACTTGAGTCAGTATGTAGTTGTAGTGTGTAGTAAATATACAGGAGAGAGGGGGGTTATGATAAGGGAATTGCAGGAGAGTGGGTTGAAAAAGAAAGTCTTGGCGAATATATTACAGATAGGGTACAGTGCCACAGGAGGTAGAAGTCTGTTTACATTTTTACACAACTTTATAGAATGTAAAAGGGATTCATTTCAAAAACAGAAGATGGCGGTAGTGTAACGCTAATGATAAAAACTGCCTTAAAATGCCACAGAAGAAGAAGAGAACTCCCATAATTAATAATACAGGGGGTGCTTCCCAATATTCTTCACACTCCACCTCCCTTCCTCCAGTCCCCCACTACAACTCCTTTACTACCCAGAAGTATGCAAACTGTCTGAACGTTTTGAGTCCAAGTAGTTGCATGTACAGTATACAATGTACCTGAAATTGCGGTTTGCATCGAGGCATTAATATGTAACAATTAAAATCGAGTATTGGGACCATAGACTATAAAAATATGGAAAAAGTCACTGTGACATCACCCATTGCCTTCCCACGCCCTCGTTTCTCTGGAAGACTTTTTCGCCGCTGGCTTGTACAAACTGTCTGCTCCGTGGAGCCAAAGAGGACTCACCCTGTCTCTCTGATTGGTCATGAACAAATGTTAATACCCTGTCCAAACGACACAATATTTAAACAAAATCAGCACATGCAAGAGGCATTTGATGAAGGAAAGACACCTATTGCAATGACTTTTTTTTGTGGGAAATTATTACTAATTATTTTTTTTGTGGGAAAAATTTCTTGACTACTATTTTGGCCACATTGCTGCCATTGACTTACATGGTGAAAGACCTATACTGGAGCCAACTGCAGTGGCGCCAGTGAGCAACGGCACAAATGCCACTCCCTGCCCAACCAGGAAGTGAGCTTCAAAACGAAAGCCCAGGCTGTGTCTGAAATCGCTCCCTATTCACTATATAGTGCACTATTTAGGGTATTGGCCATTTTGTAGAGTGTTCTAATTCAAAATGTCAAATTTGACACCCTAAATAGTTCACTCAATATCCCCCACAATGCAACACAAAATGTAGGGTACAAACGATGTACACTACATCACCGGAGACAGCTGGCTGAGCCTGCGCTGTTCTACAAATGTTAATATAAATGCAAGTTTCAGCTTGTATGTTAAATCAGTTTAATCAGCTTTATAACCAAAATATAAATAAACGCGGTAGATTAAATATATTACAAAGTGTTTACTATATTTTTTTAATTTAACAATTATTACTATGTTTAATGGAAAATGCAACTATTTTAGCTAGCTAGGTACCTAGTTACCTAACTTGCCTATCTACCTACAAAGAGACAACAAAACCCTTGTTCAAAATAAAAAAACACTTCTTTTTTTTTTTTTACCGTTTATTTCATGCTTTCTCACCAAGCCGGTGGCCGCTGTCACGCAAGCATCGCGCGTTGCTAAGTAACCTGCTCAGAAACGGTAGTGTCCAAAATAGTCTCCTCCTTTCACCAGTCAATCCCTATCTAGTGCTCTATGTACCCATGCAGATAGCAAGGAAACATTGAATCAATGTTGAATTAACATAAAATGAAGCATTGATTCAATGTTGATCTCTGATGTTGATTCTGCGTCCAGGTGCTCATCGAGTTTACGTTGAATCAATGCATTGAAATAATGTTGAAACAATGTTGATGTTAACAATGGAAATCAACGTAACTGATGTGAAATCAATTTATTGTCAATGTAATCTAGCATAGCTAATGATAGCTACTAAAATAAATAACACATTGACATTAATTTTTAAAATGCAAAAATCTTTATTGATTTTAAACCTCTGCTTAATGGACACAATACATGCAATAGCTAGCTATAGTTTCATGCTGAAAAATGAAAGTTGAAGTGTCTCGTCTAAAAATAATGTTTGCTGTTCGGTCGCGGTGTGAGCTGCCATGATGATGTGATGTCAAGTTCTTCCTAGAGGTCGGGGTTGTTTTCTCAACCCCTGATTTCTGACATGGAACTCCTAGTTGAAAGGGTGTTTCCTACATTTAGTCGGATATCGGGATTCGTAGTTGGAAATGAATAAACAAATGCAGCATTAGCATCAACCCCAAATACGTTTTGCTGTTAAGTCTCATTTTGTTTATTTTCCTACGTCACCCTCGTCGTAGCAACTAGAACTTTGAACTTAACCAATTTAACCAAGAAAAAATAAATTCACTTACCACGTAACATATATACGAGCATAGCCTGTAGGCTACAGCAGCGACCGCAGAAACAGGCAATGAATAATTCTAAGGTTTTAAAAAAATAAAAATAAAAATTTATTTTATAAAATGAAAGCGCACCTGAATCTGATTAATCTGATTTCAAAAATCTATGTTATTCATCAGTATGATGACTTTGGTTGTTATTGTTATATTGATACAATGTTTCAATTTCAACCTAATACATCGGTGACTATTACCATCAGAAAGTGAATGTTGATTCGACCATTGGAAATAGGTTGATGACCGATACAGATGCTTATAACACAATATTAATGTTGATTCAATACTTCCTTGCTATTTGGGCAGATTCCCTAAGTAGTGTATAGGGAGGGAGTGAATGAGTGAGCGATTTCGGACACAGCACCAGTCTTGGCCCTTTGATTGGGGCGCACCCAGGGTTAGTGAATACACTCAATTCACGCGAGACGCCATATTGGAATTATATGAAACTAAAACGAGGCTGAGGTGGTAAAATACAGTAAGTGTTTGAGCGTAGCAGTATTTCAGGCTATTGTAGTGTCAGGGCGTTGTAGTGGTACAACGATGAGCCAAATGCGATCAAAGAAAAAACTAAATGAAAGAACCTCCCAGCCGCAGCCGAAAACCAAAAACACCCTTGAAAAACGGGATAGCCACGTAACACGGGAACACGCGAACTAATACTGATAAAGAGAATAACAGCAAAAACAAGGACACCCTCGGAACGTGACTATAACGCCCGATAAATGGTGAAAGAAATGAAAATAAAATAACACTCACACCCTCCAACAACACAGAGAGCGGGAGTAAAAAGGAGAAGTAGAAAGAGAGAATACAAAACAATATTCCCTGAGCTTCTAAGTAGTTATCCGGAAAGCTCTACTACGCGAATAAAGAATAAATCTTTTTTTACCTGCGAGTAGAGAAACAAACAACGACCAAAAACATTCGCGAAGGCACAAAATGATAAAGAAGCGTCAGGAAGCGGAACTCAGGGATATAAATACCTCCTGACGCGGGCGACAGGTGAACCAGATAATCACCTGGGCGAAAGGAAAATCCCGCAAGGGAATGCGGAGAAAAAATCCGAAAGACCGAAAAAATGCGAGTCGTGGAATTTAGAGGAAAGGAAGGGAAAACCATGACAGTAGCCTACTGTACATTTTTGTTGTTACTGAGACACTTGCCGTGTACTTTAAACAGCTAAACAAGAGTGAGACTGTAAACGTAATGCAGACAAAAATGTATTTGGTCATATCAATTTTCCTTTTCAAAATGGTTTCGGTAATGGGGGAGTATAAAAAATATAGTTTTTAATGCTAGCTCATGGTGATTCATTACAGGGGTAGGAAACACTAAAACATATTTTTTGAGATGTTAACTAATATCTAGGCATTGCCTCAGGTGGAAGAGAACAATAGTATGCATTGCATCTACCATTTTGGGCAAAATGTTTAATTTCAGTATTTTAGCTGTTACATCGCCTATTCTTCTCCTTCCAGGGTTGAAAATGAAAAAATGGGCTACGTCATTGAAAATTATGTTGAAGTGTACTTTTGGTACATACGTAATCACACTTTGTTACCACCCCCAATATAAATACATTCCTGAGAAGGCGTGGCCAATGGCCATATCCATTTGACAAGCAATATCGTTGTAGCCTACAGTTAGTCTCTTTCAATGTATTAGCTTTTTTCCAATTATGCTAGTTATTAACAATTGTAAGTTTGTTTTTTCAATTCCAGTAGTTTCAATTTACAAGCAATGACTGATGGGTCGCAAGTGTGCTTTCTCTGGGTGCAAGAGCATCAGCGGATTAAGTTAACAGTTACATCCTTTCCCGAGCGATCCGGAGTGAGCTGTCGGCTACTCTGACTGGGCATTTTGGGTCTGGCGTCAATGATCAGCACTGCTGGCAAGTTTGTGTGCAACAAGCATTTCCCGTGGGACTGTTACGAGAACTATGCCCAGGTTGAATTGGGGTATGCCAGCCAAAGGAATGCGGTAACGTTACCAAGCCCTACTGATATTTCTGTCCCTCCAAATGCGGTAAGTTAAATTAAGTGGAGCCTACGGCGTCTCGTTGGCTTGCTAACGTGATGGTTATCTTGTAGCCTCAAAGATATTTACTTGAGTTGTTTTCGTCATCATTAACCATAGTTAACTGGCCGGTGATATTTCACTGTCTTTTGTGTATAAGCTATAACGTTAGGTTTGATACTGCGTTGTCAATCTTACTGGCCTGGGGTCTGCTTCAGGATTGAAGCAGGAGTTACGGAGTAACGTTTGATGGATAACAGTTAACTGCACTCCAGTCGTCTGGACTGGAACCCTCCACGGCTGGAACATGTATTTACTGAAATAAAAATGGTACAAGGTACAGGGTGATACAAATCCCATGCTGTGATTATGTTAACTTATGTCTTAGTTAAGTTGATTACTTAACGGATTTACCCAGTTCACTGTGAACTGCATTGTGTTCGTTACTAGGGATAGCTGCTACTGTATGGGAAGAATGTGCTTTCTTATCTGTTCTGTAGTTACTTCGATGACCTACGGTGGCCCAGAGGTGCAATCCACATTTCTAAAAAGCAATCTTTGTTTCTAAAACAAAATCCTTATTTCTAAATTGAATCCTTGTTTCTAAAAAAAAAATCCTTGTTTCTAAATGTAAATCCTCATTTCTAAAACACAATCCTCATTTCTAAAACACAATCCTCGTTTCTAAAACAAAATCCTTATTTCAAAATAGAAATCCTTATTGCTAAATTAAATCCTTGTTTCTAAAACAAAATCCTTATTTCTAAATTAAATCCTTGTTTCTAAAAAAAATTCTTATTTCTAAATAGAAATCCTTGTTTCTAAAAATAAATCCTTGTTTCTAAATGTAAATCCTCGTTTCTAAAACAAAATCCTTATTTCTAAATGTAAATCCTCATTTCTAAATTAAATCCTTGTTTCTAAAAATTAATCCGAGTTTCTAAAAGTTAATCAGAGTTTCTAAATTGAAATCCGAGTTTCCAAATTGAAATCCGAGTTTCTAAATAGAAATCCTTGTTTCTATTAAGCCTGAAAGCTAAATGCTACAGTTAGCCTGTGCGCAAAGCATACTGGGACCAGATGACGTATGCACGAGTGAGTCTGAGAGTGCAATTTGCTTAGCAAGTCTAACGAGAAGCTGGTCTTCTGGCATAACAACTATCACAAAATTGCTGAACAAACTAAAGTTGAGTTTTCTTGCAGACATATTAACATAAAGCCTGTTAACAAGTCCAATAATTTCAGGAATATAACGGAAACTCGTTCTTATACGGAACTGCAGCTTGATTACTGTAGCCTACATTAAGCCAATCGTGTGGGTCACTGTTTATCACCTACAAATAACAGGCTTATCTTTTCCCGTTCATTGTAGGCTACGTTGCCTACAGTACGATACACACTAACTAGCTGTTATTTGACGTAAAACGAAATTGATCTCTCGCCAAAGCAAAATGAACTCCATGTAGGCTAACTTAGCCTGCATGTGGTCCTGACAAATTGCTAACTCGGCTACTAATTGTCGTAAATTTAGATTCTTTAAAAAAAAATTGTTTGTGAATATTATCGTGAGTGGTAGCTTAACTGTCGGGTAGCTATATAAAAATACTGTAAATCATTGAAAATAGCTACTGTATTAGCCATGATTCACCCAGTAGAGCGGGACTGGTAGCAGCATGACGCTAACTGCACAACAAATGAGCTATTCAAGTGTATAGGGCAGGCTAATTCATAACGCTTTCATCAACCTTCATTTGTGACTTTATTTATGGAGGGGGCACACTCGGCTAATTGTGAGACTTAAAAAATCAGGCCGTAGCTACATAAAAGGGAAACAATGTTTGTTTCTTAATCAGCTACGTTGTCTAAATTAAACGCGTGAAAGGTAGGCTATAGGCGAGCCGATGGCTCAGATCACAAACACCGCTTTTGAAAGTGGAACAGCAAAGTTTCCAATTTGTGGAAAGTGCTCTCTGGTAAATAGAGTGATATTATTTTTATGTTAACGTGCGTACTGATAAATGTTCTGCAAAATTACGTTAGCACTACTGCATCCTGTGGTTTTCCCTGCCTAGAATTGCCTAATAGGTATATCAGTACAGCAATAATATGAAACACAAGGCTGATATTATAGTATGTAGATTGCTTTATCGTTACATAAACCAAGAGGACATGACATTTGTTGCTTGAAGGGCCTGGTTCCTTCGGTAAAAATGTTATATATTTCCCGCAGTGATTGCAGAACTGAAAGGGCCTTGCCACAAAATGGACAAAACATAATGAAAAAATACGACACGGAAAAAAATGTTTTACGCGAGTATTGGAGGCTAACTAAGTTAACTATCAAGCAATATACCTTGCTTGGCAACGTCAAGGAAGGCCAGTGAATAACTTGGCTTGTGTAAAAAATAATGTATAGTACACCGTACTAACAAATTGGTAAATAGCTTTTCAAGTCCACTAGGCACGCTTTTAGGTTAAACTTTCCGTTAGCAGTGGCACGACTTGAGTGAGCAACGTTACGTAGAACGGGGAGTCCTGGGCGCGGATTGGCCGAGTTTCTTTGGTTTAGAGCAGAAGTGTGGCTGTGTTCGAAACCGCATTACAGTAATAGACGACCAGTAGTACGTGCCGATTTGAACAAAATGTAGCAAGTAGTGTACGGTTTCGAACACAGCCTTTTTCGACAGTCTATGGTTAGTCTGCGTGCTGGTTTTTGTTCCAATCACATCGGTTTTTAGTTTTATAGCAGCTCTATGAAATATACTGCTTCAATTCTGAACTTGAGCACAGCAACATTTTTGTGATGCTCTTGCAGACTGCGTCTGTAGCTGGTGGTTATACAAATATCAGTTCGAGGATAGATGGGGGGTTTCCCATAGCGCCATATAGTGCTGCCAGCCTCGGGCCGCCATCTACTGGGTGAATCATGGCCCTGCACTATTTTCACGAATTTACAGTATTTTTTGTAACGTACAGCTAACGTTATCTGAAAGTTAGCGTACAACTCACAATTCATTATGATCATCATAAAATAATTAACAACTTTTCTGTCAAAGCATCGAAGTTGACCACAATTGGTAGGGTGTCTGGACCACATGCAGGCTAAATTGAGTTCGTTTGGCGAGAGATCAATTTCGTTTTACATCAAATAACTTAGCTAGTTAGTGTGTACCGTACTGTAGGCAACGTAGCCTACAGTACAACAATGAACGGGAAACGATAAGCCTGTTTTTTGTAGGTGACAAACTGAACCACACGATTGGCTTAATGTAGGCTACTGTAATCAAGCTGCAGTTCCGTATAAGAGCGAGTTTCCGTTATATTCCTGAAATTATTGGACTTGTTAACAGGCTTTATGTTAATATGTCTGCAAGAAAACTCAACTTTAGTTTGTTCGGCAATTTTGTGATAGTTGTTATGCCAGAAGACCAGCTTCTCGTTAGACTTGCTATACAAACTGCACTCTCAGACTCACTCGTGCATACGTCATCTGGTCCCAGTATGCTTTGCGCAAAGGCTAACTGTAGCATTTAGCTTTCAGGCTTAATAGAAACAAAGATTTCAATTTAGAAACTCTGATTTCAATTTAGAAATGAGTATTTCTATTTAGAAACTCGGATTTCAATTTAGAAACTCAGATTCATTTTTAGAAACTCGGATTAACTTTTAGAAACAAGGATTTCATTTAGAAATAAGGGTTTAATTTAGCAATAAGGATTTCTATTTTGAAATAAGGATTTTGTTTTAGAAACGAGGATTGTGTTTTAGAAACAAGGATTGTGTTTTAGAAACGAGGATTTACATTTAGAAACAAGGATTGTGTTTTAGAAACGAGGATTGTGTTTTAGAAACCAGGATTTCTATTTAGAAACAAAGATTGTTTTTTAGAAATGTGGATTGCACCTCTGGGCCACCGTAATGACCTTCTATATGCACTTACTGTACGTCGCTTTGGATAAAAGCGTCTGCTAAATAAATGTAATGTAATGTAAAGTTATTTGGATAGCTAGATGGCTAGGAAACGTGCATGTGTGGATGCAGGCACGTGCACACATAGACCTCAAAGGGGGCTTGAGCACCTGCCGTTTTGCCTGCTATAGAGAAGTGCCCTTTTTCAGTAAAATTTTTAATTTTTAAAAATAATTAAATAAATTCCTGTTTGCGCACAGCCTGCCCTGCCGAACAGATATATTGATTGAATCAAAATATCAGGTCGGGAGATTGGTGCTCCCCGGCGATGCCCTCTACCTCTACCCTCCCTCTTGGTTTCCGCCGCAGCGGCGAGCACTGTGTGGGCACCGAGCCTTTATAGGCACTCGACAGTCGTGAATCAGTCTGTGTGATGAGTTACTTTGAGGCAGACATCAGGTATGTTGCCAAACAAAGTATAAATATACTGTTCATTTTCGTTTTATATTAATATTAATGCGCTTTAGAAATTGCTTGACACTATTTGGCAAGTAGGGTCTATATATGCTTGAACTAATTAGCAGCTCAAAATGTGCCAACTAGCTATCGTTAGCATTGATACCTTTTGCTAGAAATGTGGCAATCAGTGGAATATGGTCGAGTTCTTGTGTCCCATCCACTGCACTTAACAGAACGGTCCCATCGCACCACAGTAGTTTTAATGTTGTCTTATTGTCTCGATAGCTAGTTAGCTAATGTAATACGTAACATGTGAGAATAATTTATTGAAATACACTTCATTTCTTTGCATGTATCATTAATCAACTGTCATGTAGCAGTGTTTGAAACAACCTCAGTCATGGGTTTGTTTTAAATAAATTATTTCACGGACCGCCAAAGGGAAATCGCGACCGCCAAAATTACAATAATTGAGAAAACGGCAAATAAATTCATATCCAAATGAATTACATTTTTTGGGTGCAATATGGTCTTTCGGCTAGCGGATGGCGATGTATATTGTACTAGTCGCCTTCAAGATTTCAGTACTAGGAGATGAGTAGAAGAAGCAGAACCATAGACTATAGAAATGTGGCTCAGATATTCTGTGGCAGAGTGCAACCTAAATCTTTGGGGCGACTCGGTAGAAAGACATAGCGTACGCAGCGAGTTGGATGGAACACGCTCCAATTTTGAATTAGGCTACCTTTGAAGCCCTAACTTCTTGAAAAGGTAAAAGCTTTAACCCGATCCACGTTGGTGCCCCATACTATAGTGGTAGATGTATCGGTCCCAATTACAGTATTTATGTTTGTCTTAAATTATAAACTAGGCTACAGCTTTAAGAAAACCAGCAGGATTGATACTGCAGTGCCATATATTGTATATATTGGGTGCTATTCCCGTTTTGCCACTGCACAGACTGTAAAATGCATCATTTACAAGAAAATAATGTTCAGATATAGCTAGAAACAATAATATGTTTTTAAAACGTTGTACAAATAGACCTAAGCATTCGGCGTGTTCCATTGCTTACTGTAGGCTACTGGCTATCTGATGCACTTTTGGTTTAGAAGACACCTCATTTTTTTCTACAAAATCTCTCGTAGCTATAAATATGTTAATGAAACCAAATATCTTACTTGTAGGCTATATGCAGCTACCACTGTGTTGTGATTAACCCTGAAGAATTTATCTTGTTACGTTTCGCCAAAGTCCCGTACAGTCGACATTTTCACAGTGACCTATCGCATATAGGGCTGAAATAACTACATCAACGTAGACTATGTAAAAACACACACGGTGCTTTTGTAAGGTTTTTTTAAACATTTTTTTACTTGAAGCTACACTTCTATTTTATTTGTGTTTTAGAGTGTTCTTTATTTATTTTTCTATTTGTGCACTATCAAAATATCATAATTGGTATAATATTCAAATATTAAATTACCTTTGATTTCTAAAACCTAACTCCTAAACACAACCCTACTGGTACTTTACAACCATAGCCTACATATATACTCCAAAAACTGTATTTACGGTAAAATTTATGGAACAGAAATTTGCTGCGTGCGCTCGCATAACCTATGTACCGACTAAAAACCATATTTTCTGCCAGGAAAAACCCTGAATCCATACATTTTAATATCCCTTCATTCCAGGCATATATTTATTTAATTATTTGCAAAAATCACCGGCGTGCCCTTTTATGAATTTGGGCCCCTGCCCCTCTAACATCCTCTGCACGTGCCTGTGTGGATGGCTAGGAAAACGTAGGTAAATTGCACATAAACCTGTAATAATTCTCAGATAAGTTATGGCAATTCAGCCTTCGTTATTTAATGTAACTCATCTTCTTGTCGTGTTCTATAAGTCAGGCCCATTGCATTTTTTAATTGGGCAACTTAATCCTCAGTTACATTTATATTGATGTCAATTGAATAGAATTTAATTCACGGCAACTCCACAACCCAAGACAGGGACATGATTGGACTGAGGGAAATTGTTGTTATTCCATGGCCAACCCAGTCTTCAGACGGCTCTAAAAAGTCTAGTATTTTGCTGATATTCTGTTTTATGTGGCAGGATTGTGAATTTTTTCATAAACTGCATTGAAGCAAATGAAGCGATAAGGGCTCTCTTCCACTCTGCAATAATAAAACACGAACAATAACACATAAAGTGGCAGGGGATGTTAAAACTGTATTTTTTAAATGGACCTGAGATTTGGTATTACCCAGGGGAAGAGAAAGGTTTCCACCACCTCATAATGCATGTGCGCCCCCTGTGGTCAGTCAGGCGTCTGCATGACTCCAGAGTGTAATGAATGTGTCAGCTGTTGCAGTCAGACCTGTTTGATTGAGACTAAATCCCTTCCCCGGTTTTCCTCCAGGAGTTGCACTTCTGCACACGTTTGAGCCGCAGTAGGATGCAGGCAGGAATCTGGGACACTGAGACAACACTACCAGAGCTCACTGAGCACAGGATCAGACCATTACATTACATTACATTATAGGCATTTAGCAGACGCTCTTATCCAGAGCGACTTACATACTTCTTATTACATTTATCCATTTATACAGCTGGATATATACTGAAGCAATGCAGGTTAAGTACCTTGCTCAATGGTACAACGGCAGTGTCCTACCTGGGAATCTAACCTGCAACCTTTCAGTTACAAGTCCAGTTCCTTAACCATTATACTACACTGCCGCCCACAGACCGAAAGAAGAGGAACTCAGTGGACTGGAGTCTGTCCACATGGCAGAGTCGGAGACAGAGTGTGGTGCACCAGGACTCAACACACTGAAGCTAGATTATGTTACAGCAAACAGTGGGGTCACACACACTCATCATTGATTAAAATAGAAACTGATCTGGGCTACACCCACACTGGAGATCTTAAGACAGAGAGCCTAGATAGTACAGAGCTGGGATATGTAACCCATCTGCATTCTGACCAAATCAAAACAGAGACTGATGATGGAGGATACCTTAAGGCAGAGCACATCAGTGATTTGCAGGATATTAAATGTGTTGATATTAAATCTGATCAAATCAAGTATGAATGCAGTGAAAGTTTAGTGGGTGATGTCATGAATACTGTGATGAATGGAACTGGTGTTGATGATAAAGACCAGACTGAACCATGGCAATATGCAGGAGAGCCGAACCCAAACTGTAAAAATGAAGAAATTCACGATAATCCGACCCAATGTGGGGAACTAAAACATTACTGTGTCATAAATAATGAAGATAATCAGACCAGAATTATCAAGAAAAGTACAAATGGGAGTAAAAACCTAAGCCCTTAGAATTTTTTTCAAAAGCAGACAATTCGTAGACATAAATATGAAATTAATACACGTAAAGTCGTACAAGTGTACAGATTGTGAAAATTGTTTTAAGGATAAATCTGGTTTAAAGCCCTTCAAATGTAATCACTGTGGGAAGGGATTTTCTCAAAAATCTAATTTAAATAAACACCAGAAAATTAATACAGGCGAAAAGCCCCACAAATGTTCTCATTGTGGGAACTGCTTTTCCCAAAAATGTAATTTAAATAGCCACCAGAAAATTCATACAGATGAAAAACCCTACAAATGTTCTCATTGTGACAAGGGGTTTTCCCAAAGATCTCATTTAAATAAACACCAGAATATGCATACGTGTGAAAAGCCCTACAAATGTACTCGATGTGAGAAGGGTTTTTATATGAAATCACTATTAAATAATCATCTGAAAATCCATACAGGTGAAAAGCCCTACAAATGTATTCAGTGTGAGAAGTGCTTTTCCAAAATATCTCATTTAAATAGCCACCAGACAATTCATATGGGTGAAAAGCCCTACAGATGTATATTGTGTGGCAAGTGCTTTTCTCGTATATCTCATTTAAATATCCACCAGAGCATTCATACAGGTGAAAAGCCCTACAAATGTTCTCAGTGTGGAAGGTGTTTTTCCCAAGCAAGTATTTTACATCGCCATAAGATGGGTCATACAGGTGAAAAGCCCTACAAATGTACTCAGTGTGGAAAGTGTTTTTCCAGAGCAAATATTTTAAATCACCACATGATGATTCATACCGGTGAAAAGCCTGGCAATTCGTGTACTCAGTGCGAGAAAGGTTTTAATATAAAAACTAAGTTCAATATCAGCATAGATGTAAATAGCCTAACAAATGTCTTTATTGTGGGGAATGCTTTCTTTCAAAATCTACAGTAAACACCAGGTAATTTATAAAAGCGAAAAATTCTACATTATTATGTAAATAGACAGCAGCATCTTCATACGGATGATGAGCCCTACCTTTGTATTTAGAAAACTAAATTGTTTCTTGATTATACACCTACGGGTTCATACAGGTAAAACGCCAGAGTGTCCGGTGTTTTAAAACAATCTCATTTAGACATCCACCTGAAAATTAATACAGGTGAAAGGCTGGACAAATTCTGAATGAAAACTGCATATGCAAGTGTAATAATATCCGATTATTCAACTGGGGGCAGTAGCGCGCTCTATGTGCATCTATACCCATACAGAACCATAAATCATTGGACGGTGACACATGTTTTGTTATTTTGGTTTGCATGCCATGACTTCCTGATGTCTGTGACTTGACAATATCAAAGGTCTCTTGATATCTTATTTTCTGGTACTCCTACAAGTGATAATATAACCTCTCTGCATTTTAATGGATCTCTATGGGAATTGGGGGGGTGGGACTAGATTTAGATGTAAATTACACTGGAAAAGTATGGAACACATGGTTGGAGAAATGGCTGTAAGTCATCAAGGGTCTGAGGTATCAGGTGTAACAGGAATAGAAATGTTACCCTGAGTTTGTGTGAGTTTCGCCTTAATCAAGCAGTCTATCAGTATTTGTATCCCTTATTGTAATGGTGTACTGCTGATCTGCGTGTAATTTTGTGGTGTTTCCGTAGCTCAGTCCAAACTGTATTTTGTCCAAGCGTCTTTCTGTAGCCCAGCAGAAGCGTGATTGCTTGACTGTTGGTGGTATATACAATGTAAACTGCTCTCATGTATTTCATTATTTTAATTAGTTTAAAACATGCAAAAAGTGTATAGTATAGTAGTAGTTTGGAATGGTTTATGGAAAATGTAACTTGCTGATAATAGTTTTATGGATATTTTTTATTTCACCACAAGGCTGTATGCAAATTCCGGTCAGAATGCTAGCTAACCAGCAAACATTCTACACGCGTAGTCTCTTTACGTTCATTGTATAGTCACTTTTATTCTCATTCACAAATGTATTCTACTGTATTAGAAAGTGAATGTCAATTCTTTTATTTGCCTCGCAGATCGGTCCAATTACAGTCACTGTATGAATGAAAACATACTGTCGTTTGTCTTTTCATTCAGTTACGTTGCTATGGTTACAATGCAGCACATTATCGTCCACGTGCATGTTGTACTCTATTAACACTGTATTAATTAGTTCTTATATAAAATGCTTTGCCTTTGCCTGTTTCCGAATCCTAAATTTAGTTGATGTAGGTAATCTGTACTATCACTTTAATTGGAACATTATGTATATGTGTATTTTTGTATTTTTGTATTTTTAACAATTCTTTTGATGCCTTACAAAAGAAGGAGAAGCGTGATTGCTTGACTGCTGGTGATCGGTCCGATTGCAGTCACCATATGAATGAAAACATACTTTGTCGTTTGTCTTTTCATTCAGAAGTGTGATTGATTGACTGCTGGTGGAATAAATGGTTAAAGAGCAAGTTCATCAGTCCCTGACTAAATGACCATTGTTACACAAACAAGCCTTAAACCATCACTCTGCTGCCAGATATGCAGTAGATATGGATGGATCACTTGAAGGGTTTTTTCTTATGACTTATTTTTCCATAGCGTTCAATGGGAAAATTTGTCAGGAGAAACAACTCTTTGAGAGACTTTGTACAAAAGGTTCAATAATTGCTAAACAGTTCATCAATCAGGCAATTGGTGACGATTGATTGTGTTATTGTTTGTATCAATTAACCAATTACCTTGATTGTTCAACAGTGAGCCTGAGAACCTTGAAAAGGAGCCTTCTGGGAGTTGAGAGAGAAGGACGACTGATGTCTGGCGGTCTGTTTGTGTGTTTGTTTGTTTTGTATGTAAAATAAGGAGACGGAGAATAAAAACCCGTTCTCCTTCACAAGCTTTGGCTGGACTCTGATTATTCACGCGAGCCGTACGGCTCACTTCGCCACAATGACATTCAGAAGAATACATTTCGTGCTTCTTTTATTGACTTTGTAGTGCCTAATATGGAAATCTGGGTGGATGTCTGGTAGTTAAACCCTAACAAGAGTTAATTGGGCAAATATGTCAAATAAAACTCATCAGATTCTCTTTATCTTCAGATGAGTCCATTTACTTTTCCGCTCTCAGAAACAATTTTCTATTTTTGGCAAATGTTTACAAATTGACTTAAGATCACAACGTTGACACAACATCGACATATGGTAATGTAACGATCAATCTTGTCACAACCTTCTGGCAATGTTGTCACAACGTTGTGTGTTTGTAGGGCCCCTCTCTTAAAGGGTAACTACATCACTTAGTTAGATCACTTTTTTTAGCTGTAAACTTGTTTGTATGCCTACCTTATAATTAAACTTATTCATCCATTCCGTTATTTCAACAATTCTGAAATAATAACATAAATCAGGAGAAACTGGGAGAAAAGCGTCTTTGTGCTGCCCCTAACGGTTGAAATTTCCTTTGCGCTCCCCACACTGTCCCCGCCCCAATCGTGAGGTCAGAGTACCTCTGTGGAGGGACCTCTCCGTTATATGGATAATTGTTGTCGCCCACAACGGAAACAGCCGTCACCTGATTGGTTAGACCCACTACGTTACTTTTGTTTCGGCTCCACGTTTTTAAACCGGAACAATGTTGCGTCCTGTTCATAAACTCTCTTGGCCATGAAGTTGCTGAATCTTGATTCATATTTGATGTGCATCGTCTATTTTGACAGTTTGATCCGAGTTATACGTAATCATTTGTACAATGTAGCTTCTTTCATTTATGCAAATGACGATGGCAGCTCCTCCGCCTTCACCCCTCTCCCTGGCTCACCCCACAAAGTATTTTTCAAAATTGTTTCATGGGCGGAGACAGCCTGAAACAGTGGATGTATACCCTTTCAAGAACTTTCGAAGCAATAAACCGGAGAAGGGTGTGCCTGCAATACCGGAGCGGTGCAGTGTCAGGACCGGGACGGTCTGAGGACCCTAGAGTCATGCGCATGCACAAGAGAAACAAGAAGATGGACGACAATCTGAATGTGAGTACAAAACAATGTGAATCAAGTTTTTTTTTTAAATGTTAAAACAATTCTGGTGTCAGTTGAATCCGACAGCAAAGTTAACGTTAGCTAGCTAGTCGAAGTGTGAGTAGCTAACTAACGTTATGTATGTAACATGAACGTTAGCGAGAATCTGACACGTTTTCGAGAGTTAGCCAGAGTGTATGGCTATGGATCTAATGTTAGCATTAGGTTGGGCATGTAATGTTAGCTAACGTTACATAAATAGATATTGCTAGCTAACGTAGCCATTCTAACGTTTAGCTAAATAGAATTTAACGTTAGCTTATGATAGTCTTTGCTAACGCTAATGTTCGATTCCAAGATAACCGAAGCATATTTAAAAGGCACTACAAACAATCATCTGTTATAACGTTAGTTTACCGATAGCTTTCTGCAAAACGAACTAATGTTGACGTTAGCCTCATTTGTTTATTTGTTTAACGAAACCGTAGCGTGATTTGGGCAAGCCCAACTAGTTGACTATGATAATGAATTCTAGCCAGCACATTGATTAAACTTAAAAAGATGGTAAGAGCATGTCGATATGATCTGTGTCTGTCAGCTACATTACATCAGCAGTACTGTCTTCAGTGTAAATGTTTGTTTAATACTAATTGTTTTACCATTTTAATTAAGTTTAAATTATCTTAATAATTAGCTAAACTGTGCTGACTGACTGATAACACATACAGTGGGGGTAAACAGGCAGTCTCTTCATTTGGACAGTGTTTTGTAATGTTGGGTATTTTTAATAGTCAGTTATTATGTATTCTGCATCTATAGGCTTACACTACTTACTTAGATTCTGTCACGTGCTGTATATATGAAGTGATTTCACAGACACAGATTAAGCTCAATCCAGGACAGAATATTCAAAATGTCTTTTGGTCCAGTACTAGGCTGAATTTGTGTCAGTGAAATTAACTAAGTGTTCAAATTGACCAATTAGGCTTTCTCTTTTTCAAGATTCATATAACTATACAAAAAGAACGATCCTTGTCACTTAAGAGATGCACCACATGCTGCAAGAGGTTTCACTGCCCGTTCTGCAAGGCATCTTTGTTCCAACCAACAAAATGTAGCAAGGCCAAAACCCATTTGGAAGTCAAATGTCAATGCCAAAAGTCAAATGTCAATAACATGTTATTTCTAATTTGTTCTCTCTCTCTCTCTCAGAACAGGAAACCAGGCCCAACAGTGAACCTCCGATGAGGCGGAATGTACAACGCTAGGAGCATTAAAGTGGAGCCTCTGAAAATTGCCATGTACTTCCTTGCGCAAATAAAAGTTATTTGTTTTCAATTTTGTGCACAAATTTGTTTACATTCACGCTACTAAGCATTTCTCCTTCAATGAGATAAACCACCACCAGACAGGGTGTGACCATTACACTGACACAACTTTTGCTGGGGACAATAAAAGACCACTCAAATGTGTGTTTTTGTCACATGACCCGATGCCACAGATGTTGCGAGTCTTGAGAAAGCATGCAATTGGCATGCTCTATGCTGGGAGCTTTAAACCCCCCTCCAAAAAATTTTTGTCAACAATTGACAAATTTCTTGCATGAGATATTACTTCTCATTATATTTTCACTTGGAAACCATCTTATTTAAAGAGATGAACACACACAGGAGCTGTACTAGCTTAAAATAATAGATGTTTCTGTTTTTTTCTGGACACCACCATTGGTGGCTGTGAGAAATCTACGCCTTGGCATATTCTACTAGTCTGGAACTCTACTGGAGAGAAGCAACACCATTCTTCCAAAATAATGTTAAATTGGGTTGAGATCAAGTGGCAGCAAAGGCCATAGCATATGATTCCCATCATATTCGTACTGTGAGCCACTGTAAAATAAATGCATTTTGAGGTAAAATGAGTTCTATGTTACATTACATTACAGGCATTTAGCAGACGCTCTTATCCAGAGCGACTTACACAATTTCTTATTACATTTATCCATTCATACAGTTGGATATATACTGAAGCAATTCAGGCTAAGTACCTTGCTCAAGGGTACAACAGCAGTGTGCTACCTGGGAATCGAACCTGCAACCTTTCAGTTACAAGTCCAGCTCCTTAACTATTATACTACACTATGTCAAATTAAAGCTCTTGATGAGCTCTATCTAGTGCCAAAAGGACAGCTGAAATCATGAACAGTATTGAATAAAGCAACAAAACAAAGATGTAACGCAAAATTTATGGTCATTTTGGAGCCAGAAGTCAAATTTTTTATACAGCTTTATTATTGACATGCAAGAACTGCAGTCCTGCCATGGTTGCACTGCAATTCGGTAGGTGAAATGAAAAACTAGGGTCCTGAGACTGTCCCTGACACTGCACTGCTCCTGGCCATGGTTGCACTGTTGCGGTCATCCAATTGGATAGGTGGCGCTGTCGCGAAAAACTAGGGTCTTGAGACTGTCCCCCCCAGTTTATACTATTGATAAACCGTGATATTTACACACTCCGATACAGTAGTTGGCGGTATGCACCTTTCCGTTGGATAGGTATCTGCTATTAAATACAGAGAAGAAGAAGATAAGTCACAGACACAAGTTTATCATACATTTTGGGAACATTCGCCGCCAAGAATTACATTAACATCGTAATGAACAAATGAACGAGTTTAAGTAATTGCGTCATCAACGAAAACGGGTAGGCCTATGTTTTTATTATCTTCTCCCCGTAATCGTGATGCTTTAAAATACTTCTGTTAGTTTTGTTTACCAACACGCTTCAAATCTGTTTACTTTCAATTCACTAATGTATATTGGCCTGATATATGTTTGCAATGTGGCGTGTAGAATTGTACCATTCATTTTGAAAACGTCTAACTGGTCCAATGTTACTTCTCCATGTCAATGGCATTAGACTACTCTCAGAGTTAGTCTGAATGTCGTTAAATAATGTAACAACGCAACAATGGCGTTATCCCTTACCGTTGTTCACTAAATTAATCCGTGGAACATGTGGTAGTTTTATGCCGATTTGGGTTGTATCACCTGCCTTGTTCTTTTTAAGGTATGTTATAGGCTACAATGCAATTAAATTGGTAAATCGCTTTTCAGCGAAGTAGCCACATTATGCACAATGCCAGCCATTGTTTGTGAATTAAACGGTGCTACGGATATGTGATTTGATGAAAACAATACCAGGGAACCTGTCAGTCAGTTTGTTCCCAAACTCGGTCCTGGAGTGCCCCTGTGTACGCTGGTTTTCATTCCAACCGCAATTGCAAACCCAGAATTATAACATTCTGTAAATATTTTTTAGGTTCGTTTCATGTTTAGAGGGATCATTCACCCTATTGAGCCACGTGGCTATTTCTGAAACATTTTATTTCTGACACATCCTGCCTCTTATAGTATTTAATTCCGATACAATTCCAATAGCCAACATCCAACCTGAATTGAAACACTCAGATTGGATTTTTTCCAAAATTATCAAGGTGAACACATATTCAAAGGTTTCCCTTCTTAAAACATTTGAACCACTGGGAGTCATTGAAGGAGCGCACAACCATTCCTCACTCCTGCTGTACATCCAAAGCCTTTTTTCTACAATCAATCAATACTTTTATTGTCCCCGGAGGGAAATTTGCTTTGCAGGCAGGTATACAAAGGTTAAAACAACCCAGACAATAATATACACGACAGTCATAAAAGTACAAACATTTAACAGACATGCGATTAAAAAACGAGCATGAAACACTTGACCATAAAGTGCTTAATCTGGACATAACCAATTATCGTTATTTGTCAATACATAGTATTATACAGCGCATTATTAGGTTAAATACAGTCAAACCGGAAAGTCTGAATACCCCTTTCACCTTCTCCACGTTTTATTACATTTCAGACATATTCTACAATAGATTGAGTTCATTTTTTGTCTCCAAATTCTACACAAAATAGCCCATAATGACAAAGTGAAAACATGTTTTTAGAAATTTTTGCAAATGTATTAAAAATTGAAACCTGAAATCTCATTTATATAAGTATTCATACCCTTTGCTTTAACATATTTTTAAAGTATGATATTTAATATTTTGTCACATATCCTTTGCATGCTGTTACTTCCTGAAGTCTGTGACCCATCAACATCAAAAGACTCTCGATATCTTATTTCCAGGCACTGTTACAAGCGATACTATAAGCTCTCTGCATTTGAATGTATCTCTATGGGAATTGGGGGGTGAGACTAGATTCAGCTGTAAATTAAACTGGTAAAGTATGGAACACATGACTGGTGAAATGACTGTATGTCATCAAGGGTCTAAGGCAGGGGGGGGGGCAATTCCAGCGCGCGCGGCCGGTGTGTGTGTGTGTTTTTTTGCACCAGTTACCACGCCACGCATCAGCTAATTTAATTAGTCACACAACAATCCACGATTCACTCGTAAATTAAAGAAACGATAAAAAACTACACAAACACGCATACACCGGCACAAGATCAGCATCTGTTCATCATTCATATGGCGATATAAATATCAGAAATATAAATCATGTAAACGATTGGCTAATTTCAAATATTTAACTAAACGCAGCACAAAAAAACACACATACCCGCGAGGCCTGGAGGCCCCCACCCCTGGTCTAAGGTATCAAACGAGCCCCAAACCATCACTCTGCGGCCAGATATGGAGTAGATGTGGATAGATCCCTTTAAGGGTTGTTTCTCCTGACTTTTATCCCCATAGAGTTCTATAGGAAAATGAGTCAGGAGAAATAACCCTTGCAGTGATCCATCCACATCTACTCCATATCTGGCAACAGAATGATGGTTTTGGGCTCGTTCGATAGCTCAGACCCTTGATGACTTACAGCCATTTAGCCAGCCATGTGTTCCATACTATACCAGTGTAATTTACAACTGAATCTAGTCTCACCCCCCAATTCCTATAGAGATCCATTCAAATGTAGCGAGCTTATAGTATCGCTTGTAACAGTACCTGGAAATAAGATATCGAGAGTCTTTTGATATTGATGGGTCACAGACTTCAGGAAGTAACAGCATGCAAAGGATATGCGACAAAATATTAAATATACTTTAAAAATATGTTAAAGCAAAGGGTATGAATACTTATGTAAATGAAAGATTTCAGTTTTCGATTTTTAATACATTTGCAAAAATTTCTAAAAACATGTTTTCACTTTGTCATTATGGGCTATTTTGTGTAGAATCTTGAGACAAAAAATGAACTCAATCTATTGTAGAATATGTCTGTAATGTAATAAAACGTGGAGAAGGTGAAAGGGGTATTCAGACTTTCCGGCTTGACTGTAAATAAATAAAAGGCAATCATAACAAGAATGTCATCAAATGAAGCACATAAGAGCCGTGTCATTACTGTACGTGTTCAGCAAATTCGTGGAGGTAGGGATAAAGGAATTTCTTGTTCTATTGTGCTTAAATTTGGGTACTCTGAATCGACGCCTGCTTGTTAAAGCAAATTAAATACATCACGTCATGCTAAAACCTTTTTGCTGCTTGATACAATACGAAAACTCACAAGGTTTGCATTTTCGATGACTAATCTAGAAGAAAGTCCGTCCGATATAACATAATTTAGTTGTGGTTTTAATTTGGTTTCTTGGATACACAGGCTCTTATGCTATGGTCACGCACGCTCTGCGTGCACAGCAAACCAATCTGTATGGAATAGCGAAAAGTGTCGCCTCAGTCGTCTGTGAAAATGAGTGAGGAACAGGACACAAGCACCGAAAAGTAAGAATTTGTTGCAAAAAGAAATGCAACATCAGTTGGAATTTGTAGAATGTATACTTGTTCTTTGTAACTTTATTGAGAAAGACGCAATTTTAAATGTGATTCTTTATCTGTTAAGTAGCCAACTCTGTTGAGAAAGTTAAAAGTTATTTTTAAATGATTGAATAGTTTCATTTCATCTTTATTTCTTTTGCCAGGATTGCCAGCACTTTGCCACTGTTGCTAGGAAAACGTGATTTAAAAAATTGTAAAGTAGATTGTGAAAGAAAATAGTTCTGTTGTTATTATTCATTTATTAAGTTTTATTTATTTTAAGTTGTATTTATTTGTAAACCACTCAGGGGACTGGTGTATAGTTGCTATTTTATTAAATCTTTTCTAATTTTGGTTATTTAAAAGATGTTTGTAATTGTGGAATAAAATGTTAACTTAACCTATTTTGTCACTTCTGGTAACTCCCTAATGTGATACTGCAGCTTTATTGTTACATTTTTAAACGGGAGAACAGTGATATACTGACATCCTGGATACCTTCTAGACACCACCTTTCTTCCACCCATTCACAGATGAGCCCCCTTATTTTAGGGTAAGCAACATGCATTATTAATGTCATGTTGGATCATGGACTTTATCCTGGACTGATAGATGAGTAGGCATATTATCTGAATACGATGGTGTCGTGGTGCCTAATGTCTTTCTCCAAAATCACCAGAATCATTGCTAGAGTGATTAATTCTTTCCAAATAGAGCTATTCAAGTTAAAAGCAGCATGTATCTTGTGAAATGATCGTATTCCTGCATTTTTTCATGTCGCAATATATATCTAAAAAAAAAAATATATATTGCAATGTTATTTATTTCCAATATCGTGCAGCCCTCGACTAAATCCCTTCCCGTTTCCCTCCAGGAGCTGCACTTCTGCACACATTTGAGCTGCAGTAGGATGCTGGCAGGCTTCTGTCTGAGACGGGACACAGACAACACTACCAGAGCTCACTGAGCAGCACAGTATCAGACAGAAACAAGAGGAACTCAGTGGACTGGAGTCTGTCCACATGGCAGAGTCAGAGACGGAGTGTGCTGCACCAGGACTCAACACACTGGAGCCAGAGTGTGTTACAGTACACAGCGGGGTCAGTGATGTGCACCACACACACACATCACGGATTAAAATAGAAACAGATCTGGGCTCCACCCACACTGGGGATCTTAAGACCGAGAACCTGGACAGTACAGAGCTGGGATATGTAACCCATCTGCATCCTGACCAAATCAAAACAGAGACTGATGATGGAGGATACCTTAAGGCAGAGCACATCAGTGACTTGCAGGATATTAAATGTGTTGATATTAAATCTGATCAAATGAAGTGTGAATCCAGTGAAAGTTTTGTGAGCGATGTCATGAATACTGTGATGAATGGAGCTGGTGTTGATCACAAAGACCATACTGAACCATGGCAATGTGCAGGAGAGCCAAACGCAAACTGTAAAAATGAAGAAATTCATGATATTCCGAACCAATGTGGGGAATTAAAACATTACTGTGTTATAAATAATGAAGATAATCAGACCAGAATTGTCAAGAAAAGTATTTATGGGAGTAAAAACCGAAGCCTTTTGATTAATTCAGGTGAAAAGCCCTACACATGTTCTCAGTGTGGGAAGTGCTTTTCCCAAAAATCTAATTTCAATAAGCACCAGAGAGTTCATTCAGGTGAAAAGCCCTACACATGTTCTCAGTGTGGGAAGTGCTTCTCCCACAAATGTAATTTAAATAGCCACCAGAGAATTCATACAGGTGAAAAGCCCTACAAATGTACTCTGTGTGGGAAGTGCTTTTCCCACATATATAGTTTAAATTGCCACCAGAGAATACATACAGGTGAAAAGCCCTACAAATGTACTCAATGTGGGAAGTGCTTTTCCCAATTATTTAGTTTTAATGGCCACCAGAGAATGCATACAGGTGAAAAGCCCTACACATGTTCTCAGTGTGGGAAGTGTTTTTCACAATTATCTAGTTTTATAACGCACCAGAGAATTCATACAGGTGAAAAGCCCTACACATGTTCTCAGTGTGGGAAGTGTTTTTCCCAATTGTCTAGTTTTAATATCCACCAGAGAATTCATACAGGTGAAAAGCCCTACACATGTTCTCAGTGTGGGAAGTGCTTTTCCCTCAAATCTCATTTAGATACCCACCAGAGAATTCATACAGGTGAAAAGCCCTACAAATGCACTCAGTGTGGGAAGTGCTTTTCCCAAATATCTAGTTTAAATGGCCACCAGAGAATACATACAGGTGAAAAGCCCTAAAAATGTACTCAGTGTGGTAAGGTCTTTTCCCAAATATCTAGATTAAATTGCCACCAGAGAATTCATACAGGTGAAAAGCCCTACCATACGTTTTCACCAGCCTTGCCTGTTCACAGAGGTTGTCTCTTACGCCCCTCTGCTAGGTGTGGACTGTCATCCACGTACCACGCACTGCCTGCATACTTACATGCGACAGCAACGCCGACTAAATGGTACCACGGCAGTATGTCAGTAGCCGCCGCCTGTTGACCACTGGGTTCGGGGTGCCTAATCCCCTGCCTAATGGTCTGCAGCGGTCTCTGCTGGTTTTATTTGAGTATTACACTTGGCTCTTATTTATATAATAATTTTAATGTAATACCATGATTCAATTATTTCAGAAACAGTCTGACCCTAGTGGTTCCATACATAATAATACAATGCTCTGATGGGTTAAATAATACTGGCTATAAGCTTTTTAAAAAAATGCTATTTACCACAGGTGGTTGCTTTATAAACCAAAGACAACATCTTAAAAAGAACCACCATGAGAAATTATTTGTAATTATATTATTTGTCTTTTATACTAAATGTTTGTGAAGGAAAAGAGAAATGTTTTTTTTGGATTTAATAAACTCTATTAGTTTCTCAAACTGCGCACACACATACATTTCCAAGGCTAGGGAGCCAGACGAACCTGCTCTCATCTGTGAAGAGAACGGGGCGCCAATGGCGAACCTGCCAATTCTGGTGTTCTCTGGCAAATGCCAATCGAGCTGCACGGTGCTGGGCTGTGAGCACAGGTCCCACTACAGGTTGTCGGGCCCTCATGTCAGGTTGTCGGGCCCCTTCATTTGCACCAAAGCAGATGAAATTGATTCACAATCATTTACGCTTCCTAACTGGACAGATCGATATCCCAGAAGTTTAATTGACTTGGTGTTATACTGTGTTGATTAAGTGTTCCCTTAATTTCTTTGAGTAGTGTATTTACGTGTCTTCCTTGTAGTCTGAATTTTTTGATAATGAAATTGACAGCAGTGTAATGTGTATGAAATAAATTATGTCAAAACTGTTTAGATACACTGTAGAAATAAATATGGTGATGGGTATTCTTGTAAACTTGTAATGTGTATGTCAGATAAAGCTCATTATTAGACTTCAGACAGTATGTTTTATCTGAGATATCAGTTGAGGATATTTGTTTCACATTTATGTATGTGATTTGTATATGAAATATACAATTGTATATGTTTTTAATTTTACATTGTAAGTGTGGACATACCAATCCTGTATGCCATGTAAAGTTCTGTATAAACCCATATGTCCTTCACTGTGTCATTGCTTTCTCTTTCACTAAATGTAGTTAAATTCCTGTTGCATGTTTCTCATTATACTAATTGTGCAAGAAATAAGCTTGACTCATATGAAGTGCCATTTTTTTTAATTTTAAATGTTTTCAATTCGTCTTAACATGCAAACTTATAACTTCACATATCTTCAAATTAAATCTGTTGCAAATTATGGTGCGCATGTATTTTTTTCTTGATCTCATCTGATTAAATGACGACATTCAGAAGAATCCATTTCATGCTTCTTTTATTGATTTTGTAGTCCCTAATATGGAAATCTGGGTGGATTTCTGGTTGTTAAACCCCAGCAAGAGTTCATTGGGCAAATGCGTCATCTAAAACTCATCCGATTCTCTTTATCTTCAGATGAGTCCTTTTACTTTTCTGCTCTCAGAAACATTTTTCTATTTTTGGCAAATGTTTACAGTATTGACGTAAGATCTCAATTATATTTTGGCAATTAATTCATGTGTATTTACGGCAATTAAGTATCTATTGTATCAAATCACACAACTATGTTGTCATCTGTGAGGAAAATGGACATTGGTAGGCCTTTCAACAAACAAAATAGGTTTGTAGGCTGTAGTGAAAAGAAACGTATATAAAATGCCATTACCTGGAATCCTTCATACATTATTCGTATATTTCTATTAACATTTAAAAGAACATTATCAAAATTAATTGGAACATGACATATTCAGTAGCCTGATCGTCAGCATCAAAAACATCGATTACAACAACAATATTGGCATAATATATACATTATTAAACCTTTCTCTAACACTGTTGGAATTGAAAAATTGTTTATGTGACATCGTATTTATTGAAATACCAATCAAAATATTAGGCAAGCATCTCCAACTTTGGCATGATTGTGTAGTCAGACAATAAACAAAAAAATGCACTTTTATTTTGAATGTTGGTCCAGACTGTGTACCGGAACGTTGATTGTTATTGGCGGGAGCATCCATTTATTCGAGGCTGCTCTGTTGAACTCCCAAAACTGGCTGATGTTTGGGAACATTCGCCGTTAAGAATTACATTACATTGAGATAATTACTTCGACTCATTCGTTTGTTTGAGTCAACGAATAGGGGTACGTTATCATATATCTTTTTAAATTACCTTCTCCCTGTAATGTAATGCTTTAACTCTTTTGTTAGTTTTGTTTGCCAGAACGCTTCAAATGGGTTTACTTTCCATTCACTAATCTATATAAGAAGTAAAGTTATGTTTGTAAAGTGGCAGTAGATTGTAGAATTGTAGCACGTGATTGTAGAATTCGTTTTAGAGTTTAACGCCATTATTGTTTACAATTTACGCACAAAAAATATGGGAAATGTAGTCTACAAATTGGGGGTGGGTACGCTCGACTATGAAAGGCAAAAGTCTGCAGACAATCCACAGGACTGTCCGTCTGTGTAATTGTATGCTCCCTGTTTTAAGCACTCTGTAGCAGCCTTGAGGCAGACAAAAAGGGAATACTGGACTAAGTTGTGGGAAAGCAACGTTAGTGGGAGAGGTATGGGGAATGATTAAAAAGATTGCTTAAAAAGAGGAGATGAGAGAGAGTGGAGTTATCCAGTACTTAAAAATGGAGAAGAGTTAGCAGTAACTAATAAAGAAAAGGGGGAGCTAGTGGTAAGAACTTTTGTTAAAGTTCAGCTCTAATAACTTGCCAGAGGAAAGTAAAAGCGGAAGAGAAAAGACTAGATCAGAAAACAACGAGGCTCTCACGAGAAAGGAGGACTCCTGTGATGATGAGATGAATCTTTCTTTTACTATGCTAGAGTTGAAAAGGCAATGTTTACATCGGGAATGACTGCCCCAGGAAGTTATGAAAGATGTTATGTGATGCTGAAACATCTTACAGATGAGGGATTAAGAAAGCTGTTGGTTTGGTGTAATAAGGTGTGGGAAGAGGGAATGCCAGTGAGATGGAAGCAGTAATTGTACCAATAAAAAACACAGGGAAGGATTCCAGTAATCCGACAAATTATAGAACAATTGCTTTAACTTCTCATGTTTGTAAGTTAATGGAGAGAATGGTAACAGAAAGGTTAGTGTTTTGTTTCGAGCAGTGGTGCCCAATCATGTGCCATGGAGGGCAGCGAATATGCAGGTTTTCAATCACTACACCTGCTGATTTCACTAATTAGCACACCTTCAACCAGAGAGGAAGGAACTAATTAGTCAAATCAGCAGGTGTAGTGATTGGCTGGAATGAAAACCTGCATACTCTCGGCCCTCCATGGCACATGATTGGGCACCACTGATTTAGAGAGTAGAAGAATCATGGAAAAATATCAAAGTGGTTTTAGGAAAGGGAGGAGCACTATAGACCCAGTTATATGACTAGAGGATGGCATATGCCTAGAGGACCTAGAGGTAAATAAGGAGACAGTGGTAGATTTCTTTGACGTAGAGAAAGCCTATGATAAGTTATGGAAAGAGGGACTTTTGATAAAACTACACTTCATGGGAATTGGAGGGAGATTCTTTAACTGAACTATTGGGTAAACGTGAAGGGGCATGAGGACAGCCATCCATCTCAGAGTTATTTTGGAGTCTCGAGAGAGAGAGAATAAGGAGAGTAGTTTTGGAAGAATTGGAGATGAGGTAGTGAGAGAGATGGGAGTGCACGGTAAGAAGTTCTGTCCGACTGTTGTGGACAACTATGCCTTTCTGGACAATGGAAAGCCCTATGGTGGATTTTTAATTATTAGAAACAAAACAGAGAGACAGAGAGGCAGATCTGGTGAATGTGTACTATAGGTGTGTGGAAAATAAATACCTGAAAAAATGTATTACTTTTTACAGATTGATCAAAGGATCCCCAATCAGGAATAGCTGGATCAATTTATGTTTCAACCCAAGTTAAAATATCAAGAAGAACATCAAACGATTTAAATGTTTATACTGTAGAGTTATATGCTGTATTGATGGCATTACAATGGATAGAGGAGGGGAAACCAGGGAAAGCGATAATATGCTGAGATTTAAGTTTGAAATCGGGTACTTTTTTTGTTAGCTTTAAACTTGTTTGTATGCCTACCGTATAATGAAACTTATTCATCCATTCCGTTATTTCAACAATTCTGAAATAATAACATAAATCAGGATTAACTGGTAGAAAAGGGTCTTTGTGCTGCCCCTAACGATTGAAATTTCTTTCGTGCTCCCCACACTGTCCCCGCCCCAATCGTGAGGTCAGAGTACCTCTGTGGAGGGAACTCTACGTCATATGGATAATTGTTGTCACCCACAACGGAAACAGCCGTCACCTGATTGGTTAGACGCACTACGTTACTTTCGTTTGTGCTCCACGTTCTTAAACCGGAACAATGTTGCGTCCTGTTCATAAACTCTCTTGGCCATGAAGTTGCTGAATCTTGATTCATATTTGATGTGCAACGGCTAGTTTGACAGTTTGATCCGAGTTATACGTAATCATTTTTACAATGTAGCTACGTTCATTCATGCAAAAGACGATGGCAGCTCCTCCGCCCTCACCCCTCTCCCTGGCTCACCCCACGAAGTATTTTTGCAAAATTGTTTCGTGGGCGGAGACAGACTGAAACAGTGGGTGTAGTTACCCTTTAATGAACTGTAGAAGCAATACGAAGTGATATTTGCACACTCCGATACAGTAGTTGGCGGTATGCACCTTTCCGTTGGACCAATCTGCCATTAAAAACAGAGAAGAAGAAGTAAAAAATTCACAGACACATAACAGGCAGAAGTCTTATCATACATTTTGGGAACATTCGCCGCCAAGAATTACATGAACATCGTGATGAACAAATGAACGAGTTTAAGTAATTGCGTCATCAACGAAAACGGGTAGGCCTATGTTTTTATTTTCTTCTCCCCGTAATCGTGATGCTTTAAAATAGTTCTGTTAGTTTTGTTTACCAACACGCTTCAAATCTGTTTACTTTCCATTCACTAATGTATATTGGCCTGATATATGTTTGTAATGTGGCATGTAGAATTGTACAATTCATTTAGAAAACTTCTAACTGGTCCAATGTTACTTCTCCATGTCAATCACATAAGACTACAGAGTTGTCGTTAAATAATGTAACAACGCAACAATGGCGTTATCCCTTACCGTTGTTCACTAAATGAATCCGTGGAACATGTGGTAATCTTATGCCGATTTGGGTTGTATCACCTGCTTTGTTCTTTTTAAGGTATGTTATAGGCTACATTGCAATTAAATTGGTGAATCAACATCCAACGTCAATTGAAACACTCAGATTGGATTTTTCCAAAAATATCAAGGTGAACACATATTCAGTGGTTTCCTTTCTTAAAGAAATTTAACCACTAGGAGTCATTGAAGGAGTGCACAACCACTCCTGACTCCTGCTGTGCATCCAAAGCTTTTTTTCTACAATTAGTCAATACTTTTATTGTCCCTGGAGGGAAATTTGCTTTGCAGGCAGGTATACAAAGGTTAAAACAACACAGACAATAATATACACGACAGTCATAAAAGTACAAACACTTAACAGCCATGCGATTAAAAAACGAGCAGGAAACACTTGACCATAAAGTGCTTAATCTGGGCATAACCAATTATTGTTGTCAATACATAGCATTATACAGCGCATTATTAGGTTAAATAAATAAATGAAAGGAAATCATAACAATAATGTCATCAAATGAAGCACATAAGAGCCGTGTCATTACTGTGCGTGTTCAGCAGATTAATGGAGGTAGGGATAAAGGAATTTCTTGTTCTATTGCACGTAAATTTGGGTACTCTGAATCAACGCCCAGATGGACGGAGCTCAAATTTACTGTATAAAGGATGGCCATGGCAATCTAGAATGTTGTTGGCCTTACGTACAGTTTGTGGTATGTCGTCTTTCAGTTATTTCTGCTGTGCACCAATGATTTTGCTAGCAACCTTTACTATCCTGCACAATCTGTCCCTGCTGCTAGTGTTCAGATTACCAAACCAAGCCACCATATTAAAGGTTAAAACTGATTCCACAAACGACCTATAAAATAAGGTCAGCCTTGGTATAAACCTCATGCAAGTGCGCCCCCTGTGGTCAGTCAGGCATCTGCATGAATGCAGAGTGTAATGACTGTCATCTGTTGCAGTCGGACTTGTTTGATTGAGACTACATTAGGGCTGCACGATATATAGTTTCAGCCATAGATATAAACACTAGATGCCTCGTTGACGTCGATCCGATAGCTGCTCGGCGTAAAACGCGGCCGCCATCTTGGAGCGGTACGGAGCTCCGCGAGACTGCGCTCAATGCGCGAGTGAACCTTACCTCAATGGAGTGAACTTCTCCACAAAATAGACTGTAACTTTTTGATTATTGAACCGATTTTCCTGAAATTTGGTTTGTTATGAAGGTGGGGATGTGGACATGTTACAAGTCACTTGTTGGAAGTGAATTCAGTCAGGCTACTGAGCGATATGGCAGAAGTAATCACCTCTATGCCTGACTTCAACCTTCTGGATAGGCACAATTTAAGAGACATGCATGCTAGAATACCAAATGTACAGAAAATAGAATATCCAAATGTACAGTAAATAGAATGCCAAATGTAAATAGCCTATATACTTACCTACTATGTAACTTTAGTTACTCTCCAAATTATATAAATTGCTTATTGTTAAACTATTTTCCCGTACAATGTATTTTTGCCTATATTAATATATCTCTAAAGCCCATAGATATGCTCAACCTACCTGATTGTTCAATTTTATTAATAGTAGCCTATTCACAAATAAAAACAAGTAACCTCCAGCACTATTTTCTTCCCAAAATATTTTTTTTTACTGAGAATCAGGCATCAAAGGCACAACAGGAAAAAATAATTACATTAATTTTTTTTTTTTTTTTTTTTTTTTTTTTTATAAAATACATGTGTTGTGGTTTAATAAAGCAAATTAAAATTATTCATACTCTAAAATAAAATAAAACCAATTGTTTTATTTTAAACCAATTAAAATGATTAATACACTTAAATGAACATGACACTATTCAAATCAAATGTCCAGAGAGGCATCCAGCCTCTCTCCTCTCTCTCCGGTTTCTTCTGGCTGGGGCTTTGCCACAGTGTGTATCCCCAAAAGAACAAGGACACCCATCTCCCCCCACCCCCACCCCAACCCCAACCCCCCACCCTCACATTAGTATCCCTGAAAAAGGATAGTTTTAGATAGCTTCTTCCGCAAGCTACCACTTTGTAGTTTCAGGGTGTGCGTTTTGGCAATGTGGTACTGCCTGAGCTTGTGGAATTTGCTGACCAGCAGCGACAGGAGGCAGAAGTGATGGTTGTCGATGCCATCCTGAGTTTCCACAATGTGTTCGCCAAGCTTGAACACATCCTCTGACCCCACCTCGGACCTCACCATGTGGCTCAGCAGAGAAACGCTGCACTGGTTCAAAGCTGATGTGATGTTTGTGACGCGACGAAGGCAGCGCTCTGCAGAGCGGATCACCGTGACTGTGCCTACAAAAAATATATATATATATATTTTCCACATACACACAATAAATACAAAAGCAGGGACATGAACTCTAAAGGAGAATAACCTAAAGGTGCAATATATGGCTGCCGATTTTTGGCAGAACATTTTTAAGTTACTATTATATTCCAATAGTAACCGACCGTAATACACAGATATTAACAAAATCCATAGTCCAAAAAAAGATGGAACCATACTGATTGAAATGGCTAAGCTGTCTGTCAAACTGCACCAAATCTGTTTGGGGCTGTATGTGGGTGGGAATATGTTGTGAACCGGTTGATAACAACTACCAACAGGACATACACATAGTGAGAATTACACACATACAAAATGTTCGATACACAAACACCTTATGAGCTGGGGAAGGGGGATGACCGTACCTGGAGATGGAATCATCAGGCCCCCTTGATTTCTGAGGCTCAACAGGTGGTAGCTCTCTGAGTGTGACACTGGTACAGCCTCAGAGACCAAGCTGCTTCGGCAGATATCACAGGGCAGCTGCTTCATCACTCGGCGCACAACGAACCCTCCGATGTACACCAGTGCATTGTCGGTTAGACCTCCAAACCTCGTGGGCAGGTAGCTGTGATCCAAAACCACCCCACAGACTGCCTCTTCAAATGGTGAGGAGGCCGTCTCCGAGTCCTAAAATAACAAGACCAGGAGATCTGGTTACTGCCAGACCCAGAATTTGGCTACACCTGTACCCAGTTGGCCTACATGCATCCCAGAATAGGATATACAGATCTACAAACATGTTACAAGAACGCAGCATTCTGAAACACTAAAATTCTGATGCACACACAGAGAACATACATCAGCTGGCACCACAGAGGACATGTCCACAGCAGACAAAGAGACTGTCTCATCCTGGACTGTGACATTCCCATTGGCACACGGTGTAACCCCACAGCGGACCATCAGACGGCGGAAGATGTACTGGAACTGGCCCGCACTGGGGTTGTTGTTCCACCCGCCTGTAATTTGCAATAAAGTGACATAGGTCAGTACTTGACACATTAATATTTCTTTTGTCTTTGTTTTTCTTTCTTTTCTTTGTCCCTCTAAATTATAGCAGCATTGTGTATCCAATATAAATTCCAACCTGCTGCCCTGATCGAATTGAACAGTAGCTCCAGATGGTCCTGACTGAACCGGTATGTGCAGACGTATCTCTGTGTCTGCAGCAGCTGTGGGATCATCACCAGAAGTGTGTCCATGTTTATGACGAATCCAGTGACGGACAAGTACCTTTAAAGTTGAAAAGAGAAGAAAAAAAATACTGTAAATACTTCAACCACCATTACCTCAGCCTAATAGCCCCATTTCACATCACACAATTTGACATCACAAAAGGAGATAAATTACACTTGCCTTTATTGAATTTGGTGTGATTTTTAAATCAGCTGTAATATTAAGATACTAAATAACTATACTGTACATCTAATGTTGGTTAGCAACTGTAACATAATTATACCAGAAACAAGGAACATTTTTATTACACAAATCCTATTTCCACATTATTTGTTTTCAGTTTTCAATGACAGACTGGCATTTATCTCCTTCCAACATGAGTCTGTTTAACTTGTGCGAAACAGGGCTAGTAGATTAAATATTTTCTTTAAAGCCTTTTTTGGGGATTTGGGCAGCATTACCCTGAGGGTGAGGGATTTAACCCAAGGCCACTGCTGCTACAAATATTGACCTTATGATGGCCTATGCTAGCCTGGCTTCGCCGACCCTATTCAATTCTGAATTAGGGTCTGGAAACCCTCAGTGCATTTTCCAGTTCCAAGGGGGCGTTACCAACGTTCGTAGCTCGAACTGCAAATCCTGTCGGAAGTACGGCAAACACATCTTTCTTATCAACAAAAGCTTTAAGTGCAGTTGTTTGTTCTTCTTTTAGAGAATATATACCGTCCAAATCGTTTAATACAAAAGTTTTCACACCAGCGTCAGCCCGTTTCACACTAGCAGCAGCCATCTTTGTTGCTGTGAAAATGCTTCAGGCCAATCAGGGGCGCTCCTCTGTAACGTGATCATGTTGTGATTGGCTACATCGATTTTGGATTTTTAGGAATCATTTAAAATGGGATGGTTTCCAGACCCATATTCTGCGCCAGCTTAATATGGGGCTGGGCGGAGCCAGGCTAGGCCTATGCAGCTTTGCTGCTTGTCCCTCAAACAACCCTGCTCACAACTGTTTTTTGTAATAATCCAAAAAAGCTGCTACATGCAAAGATTTAAACGGTTTTAACATACCAATGGTGAGTCACGTATGTTGCTTGATGAACTTCTTAAACACTTCAACTTCCTATGCTACACATACCTCTGCATTCAAGTGCCACTGATTGTTCTGGGAAAAGAGAAGGATAAAAGGCAACAAAAACAACACAATAACATTTACAGTGATTTTGAACTTCACTGAACATAGAACTGAACATCGAACTTCATTGAACATAGAAGTTCTGAACATTGAACAGCGAAAACATTAAAGAGCAAGTAATAATCAAGAATTTAAACTTAATTATCTTATCCCTTTTTTTTTTAAAGAAACCTCTTTGTGCGGTACAGTGGCACCCCATCCTTAGTTGCCAACAGAGTCAGATACAGCCGGGCTTTGATCAAGAACTCTGCAGTCTCTGCCCAGTTGAGGGAACCCAATGGGGCCTTGAAGCCTTTCATACGCGGATTCCGGCTGTTCATTATGTCGAACAATCTGTCAATCAACTGAGACAAAACACTTCCTATTGTAGGTTAAGAGTCAAAGTACTTTACACAGGGGTCCCACTTTAAGTCAAAGATCAAATTCTCTGATTATGTCTGATTTTCTCAGACCAAAAAGCTGAATTTCCATGACCTAAGAATGAACAGAAATACATACGGCATATTTTAAGTCATCAATGTGCAAGCTTGTTCACAAGCCACGTAATGTGTGATGACATATTACTTCTGAAAAATCAACATGCTAACAAAATTCAATGATATTCCATGACTAGACCGAAACATTATAAAATTCCATAAAATTCCATGATTTTCCAGAAATTCCATGACCATTACCTCAACAAATTGCACAGTTGCTGAGCAGTCTTGGAACTGTGGGTACCCAGCATCCTTCAGCATGCACAGCGCTCTCCCAACCGACCGGCTCAATGTCTGTGCTGCCAAGCTCACTTTCATCTTCTGTGTGCTGAACTCTATGTGCTTCTTTGTCACCTTAGAACAGAACCAGTATAAATGCAGGTACATTGAGATTCTTGTTACCGCTTGCTCTTACCATGACTTAGTTTCTAATCAGTAGCTTCTTTTTTTCACTTCCTAGATTCAGACTTAACAGTTTAAGATTCACAATCTGATGGTGAGAATTTAGTAGACAACAGTCTTTGTTTCCAAGCACACCTTGTTCACTGCATGTAGGCCCTCTCTCTCTTGGACTTCATTTAGACCTGATATGTAGCTCCAGTTCACTTCTCCAGCAGAGCTCACAATGGGACTATATGCCTGAGTAAAGAAGGGGCAGTGGTCATGAGGTGGCACTGTCAAAGTTAAAGGCACCATCCCTCGCGGCTAGAGTTAGGCTTGTTTTCGAATTTCACAACTGTTTAGCACCCGCCCCCTCCAACCAATCAGGAATCCCCCCAAACCACGCCCCCACAACTCAACCTGCGGCAGACTATACGTTACAAAGCAGCAGCGTCAGGCTGGGACTGACAGTGTGGTCATCCAATCATCGGTGTCTCAGTCACGCATGATTGGTTGTCCCTTTCTTGTCCCTGCTCCTTACACAGTGCATAGATTTCGTTCATTCCAGTGTCAAACCTCTAATTACATTTATTACTATGCAATAGTGTCTGGATAAAACTGGATTAGGGAAATTTTGCCAAAAATGAGCCGCGAGGGATGGTGCCTTTAACTCAGGAAAATGAAATTCACCCACAGCGCATGATAACACCTCAGTCGAAAGTAGTTCTCCTTTGGACTAATGCTAAGACGCCTATCATTCATGCAGAATTTCATGGGTTCAAGCCCCATGTGGAGTGATTCCTTAACATGGGTCAAACTAATGAAACAACACAGGCAGACCAGTTGACTACCACTATACCTCCAGCATGTTCCGGGCCAGCTTAAGGGTATGACAGGCATCTATCATCACAAACACCTGCTCGCCTGTCGAGGGGTGGGCAAAGTAGGTTCTCAAAGGCTCTGAGGATTTCAGCTGCAGTTGGCACCCTAGCATGGTGCACATGCTGATATTCGTTGCGTGACCATCCATTGTTAGACAGAGCACTTTGATACCTGTGGTATAAAAAATATAAAGCATACCTTAGTTCATCTCTAAATGAAGATGCACAAACACTAATAGTAATAAGCACACATTAACAGTAATAGCATCTGTGTATTTTACTACAGCTCGGGAGGTTAGACATGTTTCGTGTTGTGTTTAACTATGCCCCCCCTAGCCATTGGTAAAATATATCGTAAAACACTGCCTCCCATAGTTTATTGCTTAAATATTCTACATGCTCGCTCATGTAATGCCACCAATGCTTGCTCCAGCAAAACCTTTTGAGTGTCTGATCTCAGTGTGTTTGTGATGAAGTACGCAATGGGGGCTTTCCAGTGGCCTTGTAGTCCAACGACCATGAAGACAAGGGCCTCACTGGCTTCACTGCTCTCGTCGATTCCATCCCCCAGATCCACAAAGCCGGACATTTTCTGTGAGTGGGAGTCGTACTGGATCTGCTTTCTGATCGACATGGCATCCACCATCAGACAGACCTGCCCATACTTCGTAGGGTCTTCTTGTCTTTTCCGTTGCAGCATGTCGAGAAGGGAGGTGTTGATTCCTGGCTTGCTGTCCACAGACTGCATCCACCTGTGTAGGATATATTTGTATTGAGTGGAGATAAGATGCTGACAAAGAGGTACCATACAGAGCAGTATTCACATGACATTACTGTCAAGTTTATTTTCTTAACTAATACAATGGATTTCGAACTACAATATACTTCAAATGAGCTAAACTATGAATCAATTAAATAGCAACAATGGCAATTTTGGAATTCATTATTGAAACCTTTTATCGGGTGTCTTTGGGCATGATAACCTCAATAAACATATTTGAGGAGGAAAAAGGTATTTACCTTTGAAGCGTGTGTGGATGAGGAAGTGGTATACCCATGTCATCTCTCAAAAAGCTGTATGCTTTGGGGCCATGCAGGTGCAGTGTTAAAGCAAACTCTTTTTGTGCTGGAGTGTAGGCATGGTGGTCTTTCTTCAGTAGTTCCAGTGGAATATCTGGAATAAGGAAAAATTGAGAATGAAATTTGATTTCAATTAATACATTACATTAGGGTTAAATAACACTAACATATTCACAGTGCAATTCCACCAAATGTTCCTATATAACTGAAAAGAAACCTACCAGAGTACAGATCAAGCTTTAACTGCAGTTCCTGTGAGATCAAGTTTTTCTGTTTCAGCTCGTCTAGCAGTGACTGCACAGTTTTCTTGGATCTCTTTTCACGAGCCTTGGCAGAGTTCAGATGCCTCTGTAGCTCCTCAGATCTTGCTTGTGCCTCAACTAGCTTTTGCTTCAGATGATCAGGGTCAGGGTCAAGGGCATACTGATGGTCCTAGGAATTACAAAACTTGTTGGGTAAAAGCTATACAACACATCTAGTATCCTGTAAAAGGTATGTGGGTCAGTGCTGAGTCTGTGTACACGTCTCTATAGTGCAATAGCTCCACCCACGTGGTCAAATCTTAGATTGTGTACACAGAAGGAAAAAAATCCCATTCTAAACGTTTAGAGATTTTTGTACTTGAACTCAACCCCTAGTGTGGACAAGAAATGCTTTAACTTACCAAGGTTGATGAGCTTGGCACTTCAGGAGGTTCTGGGACAGGATCATCATTTGCCACAGCCACAGACGCTTGTGATGTCCGTGTTGTCCTGACCTTGCAGGGCTCCTTCAAATTAGGTTAAAAATATATTATAATATGATAAAAAGCTCATGTCGGAGCAATTGAAGTTGAATCTTAGCACCTACAGAATACACGGGTTACACCACCTGTGTCAGTGAGTAATGTCTCTTCTCTTGGCATCCATACTCTTTGCTATGGGTGCTAAGCTTCAACTTTAACACACTCACTTTGTTCAGGTGGTCTGGAAATGCTGGAAAAACTTTAGGGATGACACCTTCCCTGAGTCGCACAGTCTGTCCAGTTCTGTCAAAGTCGTCAGGCTTGAAATGACAGCTGCACAGAACTGTGCTATCACTCGGTGCAAAATCCTTCCTTCTGACTGCTGTAGTCCAAATTTTTCTGAGCACTGTATCTTTGGGGAATCTATGACAAATAGATGGCCATCAGAGCTACTTTTGGCATGTAAAATTAAAATTATCTGCCTGAATAAGTTACATTAGCCCATGTGCAGTCACCCCAAAGCTAGCTAACGTTAACGTTAGCCATCACCATTCACCACTATCATTTTCAGGAAACTATGAGGTAACGTAATTAACTTTCAGACACATGACGTTATACAACAGTTAAAAAACATGTTACCTGTGAAAAGTTATCCCCTTTTGACGATTTTCAATCGTTCTCTTGTTTGAACAGCCAAACGAAGCACAATACTGCGGCATTTTCGCCGAGTGACTCTCACTGTAGGCCTACTGCTGAAGAAAGCAGTTGTCACGTGACAGCGGTACCGCTCCAATATGGCGGCGTTATTTTACGCCGCTCAACCCATTACGAGGCATCTAGTGTTTATATCTATGGTTTCAGCATCGACATCGCAATGTGCGCATGAACAATGGTGACATCGTGAAGGACGCAATGTTTTCTTTTTGCGTTAAATTAAATCAGTCAGGTCATGCTAAAACTTTTTTTCTGCTTGTTAAAGCAAATTAAATCAATCACGTCATGCAAAAACTTTTTTGCTGCTTGATACAAAACGAAAACTCGCAAGGTTTTCATTTTCCATGACTAATTTAGAAGGAAGTCTGTCCGATATAACATAATTTAGTTTTGGTTTCTTGGATACACAGGCGCTTATGCTATGGTCACGCACGCTCTGCGTGCACAGCGAACCAATCTGTGTATCGAATAGTGAAAAGTGTCGCGTCAGTCGTCTTTGAAAATTAGTGAGGAACAGGACACAAGCACCGAAAAGTAAGAATTTGTTGCAAAAATAAATGCAACATCAGTTGTAATTTGTAGAATGTATACTTGTTCTTTGTAACTTTATTGAGAAAGACGCTATTTTAAATGTGATTCTTTATCTGTTAAGTAGCCAACTCTGTTGAGAAAGTAAAAAGTTACTTTTAAATGATTGAATAGTTTAATTTCATCTTTATTTGTTTAGCCAGGATTGCTAGCACTTTGCCACTGTTGCTTGGAAAACGTGATTTAAAATAATGTTAAGTAGATTGTAAAAGAAAATTGTTCCGTTGTTATTTGTCATTTATGACAAGTTTTATTTATTTTAAGTTGTATTTATTTGTAAACCATTCAGGGGACTGGTGTATAGTTGCTATTTTATTAATTTTATTCTAATTTTGGTTATTTAAAAGATGTTTAATTGTGGAATAAAATGTTAACTTACCTATTTTGTCACTTCTGTTAATTCCCTAATGTGATACTGCAGCTTTATTGTTACATTTGTAAACTGGAGAACAGCGATATACTGACATCCTGGATACCTTCTAGACACCACCTTTCTTCCACCCATTCACAGATGAGCCCCCTTATTTTAGGGTAAGCAACATGCATTATTAATGTCATGTTGGATCATGGACTTTATCCTGGACTGATAGATGAGTAGGCATATTATCTGAATACGATGGTGTCGTGGTGCCTCATGTCTTTCTCCAAAATCACCCTAATCATTGCTAGAGTGATTCATTATTTCCAAATAGAGCTATTCAAGTTAAAAGCAGCATGTACACTACCGTTCAAAAGTTTGGGGTCACTTAGAAATGTCCTTGTTTTTGAAAGAAATTTATACTTTTATTCATCAAGGTCGCATTAAATATAAAGTAATTAAATTAAAAATACAGTCCAGACATTAATAATGTTAGAAACTACTATTTCTATTTAATTATATTTCTACTTTAGCAGTTGTAGCCCTTTTTACACATAGTCCCCCCCCCCCATTTTAGGGCACCAAAAGTAATTAACATAAATGTAAATAAATAAATAAAGTCATCATATTTAATATTTGGTTTCATATCCTTTGCATGCCATGACTTCCTGATGTCTGTGACCCAACAACATAAAACAATCTTATTTTCAGTTAGTCTTATAAGACATACTATAACATCTCTGAATTTGAATGGATCTCTATGGGATTTGGGGGGTGGGACTAGATTAAGCTGTAAATTACATGCAAATAGTATGGAACACATGGTTGTCTAAATGGCTGTAAATTATCAAGGGTCTGAGGTATCAAACGAGCCTAAAACCATCCCTCTGCTGCCAGATATGCAATAGATATGGATGGATCACTTTAAGGGTTGTTTCTCCTGACTCATTTTTCCATAGAATTCAGACCCTTGATAACTTACAGCCATTTAGACAACCATGTGTTCCATACTATTTGCATGTAATTTACAGCTTAATCTAGTCCCACCCCCCAAATCCCATAGAGATCCATTCAAATTCAGAGATGTTATAGTATGTCTTATAAGACTAACTGAAAATAAGATTGTTTTATGTTGTTGGGTCACAGACATCAGGAAGTCATGGCATGCAAAGGATATGAAACCAAATATTAAATATGATGACTTTATTTATTTATTTACATTTATGTTAATTACTTTTGGTTCCCTAAAATGGGGGGGGGGGACTATGTGTAAAAAGGGCTACAATTGCTAAAGTAGAAATATAATTCAATAGAAATAGTAGTTTCTAACATTATTAATGTCTGGACTGTATTTTTAATTTAATTACTTTATATTTAATGCTACCTTGATGAATAAAAGTATAAATTTCTTTCAAAAACAAGGACATTTCTAAGTGAGCCCAAACTTTTGAATGGTAGTGTATCTGGTGAAATTATCGTATTCCTGAATTTTTCATGTCGCAATATGAAATATATATATCGCAATGTAATTTATTTCCAATATCGTGCAGCTCTCGTCTAAATCCCTTCCCGTTTCCCTCCAGGAGTTGCACTTCTGCACACCTTTGAGCAGAAGTATGATGCAGGCAGGAGTCTGTCTGAAACCGGACACTGAGACAACATGCCCAGAGCTCACTGAGCAGCACAGGATCAGACAGAAAGAAGAGGAACTCAGTGGAGTCAGAGACGGAGTGTGCTGCACCAGGACTCGACACACTGGAGCCAGAGTGTGTTACAGCACACAGCGGGGTCAGTGATGTACACCACACACACACATCGATTAAAATAGAAACAGATCTGGGCTCCACCCACACTGGGGATCTTAAGACCGAGAACCTGGACAGTCCAGAGCTGGGATATGTAACACATCTCCTTCCTGACCAAATCAAAACAGAGACTGATGCTGGAGGATACCTTAAGGCAGAGCACATCAGTGACTTGCAGGATATTAAATGTGTTGATATTAAATCTGATCAAATTAAGTGTGAATCCAGTGAAAGTTTTGTGAGTGATGTCATGAATACCGTGATGAATGGAGCTGGTGTTGATCACAAAGACCATACTGAACCATGGCAATGTGCAGGAGAGCCAAACGCAAACTGTAAAAATGAAGAAAATCATAATATTCCGAACCAATGTGGGGAATTAAAACAATACTGTGTTATAAATAATGAAGATAATCAGACCAGAATTGTCAAGAAAAGTATTAATGGGAGTAAAAACCGAAGCCTTTTGATTAATTCAGGTGAAAAGCCCTACACATGTTCTCAGTGTGGGAAGTGCTTTTCCCACAAATCTCATTTAAATAGCCACCAGAGAATTCATACACGTGAAAAGCCCTACAAATGTACTCAATGTGGGAAGTGCTTTTCTCGCATATCTAGTTTAAATAGCCACCAGAGAATGCATACAGGTGAAAAGCCCTACACATGTTCTCAGTGTGGGAATTGCTTTTCCCACAAATCTCATTTAAATTGCCACCAGAGAATGCATACAGGTGAAAAGCCCTACACATGTTCTCAGTGTGGGAAGTGCTTTTCCTACATATCTAAAGCCTGATTAGTCACCTTTACAACGAGGTACAACTTGTAAGGATCATGCATTCGTGGAATGAGCAACACAGCTAACCGTGTGGGTAGCGGCCCAAAAAAATGTGCCAAAATCCCCTGCAATATTCTTCTGTTGGTATTCACTCTCGTTTTGAGCTTCAAGTGCTGGCAGGTGTATGCCAGTCACAGGTGTGTGACTGGCACCTGATTGGCACCGAGGAATGGGATGCCATCCCACAGCAGTGTGTGACCAGGCTGGTGACCAGCATGAGGAGGAGGTGCCAAGCTGTTGTGGCTGCGTATGGATCTTCCACACGCTACTGAGGTCCCTGACAGTGTAAAATGAATAAAGTGTAAAAATGGCCAATATGTGTTGTTTTTTCCTTATTACTGTGGGAGAGTGCAATCATCCAGTCCACCAAGCAACTCAAAACGAGAGTGAATACCAACAGAAGAATATTGCAGGGGATTTTGGCACATTTTTTTGGGCCGCTACCCACACGGTTAGCTGTGTTGCTCATTCCACGAATGCATGATCCTTACAAGTTGTACCTCGTTGTAAAGGTGACTAATCAGGCTTTCCAACGATATACAATACAATACCAATTGGTATCATTAAAGGGGAGGAATAATCGACCGAAATAACGTTTCCGAACTTTTTTTGAGGAGTATAGTTTAAATCGCCACCAGAGAATGCATACAGGTAAAAAGCCCTACACATGTTCTCAGTGTGGACAATGCTTTTCCCGCATATTTAATTTAAATATCCACCAGAGAATTCATACAGGTGAAAAGCCCTACACATGTTCTCAGTGTGGGAAGTGCTTTTCCTACATATCTAGTTTAAATAGCCACCAGAGCATTCACCCAGGTGAAAAGCCATATACATGTTCTCAGTGTGAGAAGGGTTTTTATGCAAAAACTGCTTTAGATAATCATCTGAGAATTCATACAGGTGAAAAGCCCTACAAATGTACTCAGTGTGGAATGCGTTTTTCCCAAGCAAGTACTTTATATCGCCACAAGAGCATTCACACAGATGAAAAGCCCTATAAATGTTCCGATTGTGGTCAGGCCTTTTCCCACATATCTCAGTTAAAAAGCCACCAGAGAATTCATACAGGCGAAAGGCCCCACAAATGTTCTCAGTGTGGGAAGTGCTTTTCCAAAATATCTCATTTAAATGTCCACCAGAGAATTCACACAGGTGAAAAGCCCTATACATGTTCTCAGTGTGAGAAGGGTTTTTATACAAAAACTGCTTTAGATAATCATCTGAGAATTCATACAGGTGAAAAGCCCTACAAATGTACTCAGTGTGGAATGCGTTTTTCCCAAGCAAGTATTTTATATCGCCACAAGAGGATTCATACAGGTGAAAAGCCTGAGTATTAGTGTACTCAGTGCGAGAAAGGTTTTTAATATAAAAACACCAGATAATTCAGGTGAAAAGTTCTACACGTGTACACACTGTGTTATGTGTAGGAAATGTTTTTTTAAAGTTTTTTTTTACAAAATCTTATATAAATTGCCACCAGCATGTTCATAGGGATGAAAAGCCATACCTTTGTATTTAGTGTGAGAAACGTTTTAAAACTAAATAGTTTCTTGATTGTACACCTACTTGTTCATGCAGGTAAAATGCCATACAAGTGTCCACAGTGTGAGAAGTGTTTTAAAAGAAAATCTCATTTAGACATCCACCTGAGAATTAATACGGGTGAAAGGTCTGACAAATTCTGACTGAAAACTGCATATGCGAGTGTAATAATATCTGATTATTCAACTGGGGGCAGTAGTGCGCTCTATGTGCATCTATTTTAGGGTCTGTGTGAATATTCCATTCCTCATTGACTTGGGTTGAACCTGTATTTAGGCTATTTCCATATCAACAATATTTATCCTATGATGGTAAAGTCCTAAGCCCAAGTATCAATTCGGACAGGTAATAATCATTTGACCTATTCCTCCAGATCTTTGTGAGAAAGTTGAAGAAAGCATTCCTTGCCAGAACCTAGCATTTGTGTATGGGTTTGATGATGATGTAACCTAGCCACATAAGCTAACTATGTGTATTTTTAAATTGTAATATGCTTGTATAGTTTTCTCTAATTCTCTTAATTGAAGAGAAAAGATGAGCCGGGCTGAAAGTAGGGTCCGGGCTGAAAGTTTTGGGCCCATTTCAAGTTCTAATTAATACCACCAAAGTTAGGTGCTATGTAATTGTCCCACTCCTGATGAAATCTTTAGGAAATGTCATTTCCCTTGTAGTCTGAATTTTCTGATAATGAAATTGACACCAGTGTAATGTGTATGAAATAAATCATGTCAAAACTGTTTAGATACATTGTAGAAATAAATATGGTAATGTGTATTATTGTAAACTTGTATTCTGTAAATGAACTTGACAGTACTGACATTTTTAGTTTTTACTGCCAATGTAGAGGCTGTAATGTGTATGTCAGATAAAGCTCATTATTAGACTTCAGACAGTATGTTTTATCTGAGATATCAGTTGAGGATATTTGTTTCACATTTGTGTATGAAATAATTTTATATTGTAAGTGTGGACTTATCAAGAAAGACCTTTATGCTATGTAAAGTGCTGTATAAACCCATATGTCCTTCACTAAATGTTCTAATTTTTGGCCACGCTCACGCGATGCGCATCTTAAGCAGTATCAGTGGAAACAAAATGGACCTTAGCTCACCTTTGGTTGTCATATCAAAGGGTGTGCACACTTGTGTACATATGATATTTTACATTTAGATTTTTAATAAATTAGCACAAATGTCTAAAAACCTGTTTTCACTTTGTCATTATGGGCTATTTTGTGTAGAATGTCGAGACAAAAAATTAACTCAATCTATTGTAGTATAAGTCTGTAATGTAATAAAACGTGGCGAAGGTGAAAGGGGTGTGCAGACTTTCCGGCTTGACTGTAAATGTTTATACTGTAGAGTAATATGCGGTATTGATGGCATTACAATGGATAGAGCAGGGGAAGCCAGGGCAGGCGATAATATGCTGAGATTCTCTCTCTGCTCTCCGAAGTTTGAAATCGGGTACATCTAAACACAGACTAGGCTTGTATGAAATAATGGTAGCACATTCAAGAGTTGCAAATCAGAATACAGAATTGGTTTTCTTGTGGGTTCCTGCTCATTTAGTGATTCCTGATTACGAAGCTTTAAGAGAAATAGTGTAGATGTAATTAAGTTATCAAAATTTGAGGGATAGGGAAATGGCAGCCAGCTTGGGACAGGGAAGATACAGGTAGACCTAGACATTTATATTCACTGCAGGATAGAGTAGGGGATGTGAAGAAGAGGGGAAGGAACAGGTACATTACACTTGATAGGTTGGCATCAGACAGGGTTATGTGAGGAGTGTCAGGATGTCGAGTCAGTATAGCATGTAGTTGTAGGGTGTAGTAAATATACAGGTGAGACGGGGGTTATGATAAGGGAATTGCAGGAGAGTGGGTTGAAAGAAGGATATATTACAGATTGGGTACAGTGCCACAGGAGGTAGAAGTCTGTTTCAATTTTTACCCAACTCAAGACTACTTTATAGAATCTAAATGGGATTAATTTAAAAAAAACAGAAGCTGGCGGTAGTGCAACACTAAGGATACAAACTGCCTTAAAACGCCACAGAAGAAGAAGAGAACTCACATAATTAATAACACAGGGTTAGTGATAGGATTCAAATGTAAAATATTAAATTACATGAAATACACACTCCTGTACAGTAGGTGGTGCTATACACCTTAACGTTGGTCATAATCCAGATTGAAGCCTTTAATAAATATCCCGACCCACACTCCAGTTCAGAAGGTGGCGGTAATGCACCATAAATCTAAATTCAAACCGCTATAAAACTCAACAAGAAGAGGAAGAAGAGAAGCTATAGACCAATAGCTCTTACATCACACCTGTGTAAATGGCTGGAAAGGATGGTTGTTTACAGACTGTCTTACGATGACCACTTGGAGCACAGGAGTTTACTAAGCCCATGCCAAAGTGGGTTCCGGTAAAAAAGCTCTACCTTGGATGCATTAGTAAGGGTCAGTAATGAAGTGGAAAAGCACTTCTCATGAAAGAGACAATGGCAGTTGTGAGGGTTTGGTAGAACTGATCAAATGTGTCAAAAAATCAAACGTGATACAGAACAAGTCACTCACAGTAGCGAGGAGTCTTGGTACCCAAAATAGTAGAAATTGAAACAAGGGACAAGAACTCCCTGGCAGTAGCCAAAATAATAAACCACCCACAAAAGGTGTAGCTCATCGAATGCGTAGCAGAGTGAGGTAAAGAGACTCTCAAAATAGAAATGCAGGAGCAAAGCTGGAGAGAGAGAAAAACAAAAAAATCACTTTCGGAACGTAGACTAAAACACCTGATATAGGCGAAAATAAAATCAAAATAAACCTCTAAGGAGAAATAGGAGAAAAGATAGAATCTTTCTATAGGAACAAAACCTAACCAATACTGAATACGGGAAGGCACAATATGAAGAAGAAGCGCCAGGAAGCGGAAGTGAGGGGTTTAAATACCTGAGAGGTAAAAGAACAGGTGAATCGAATGATTAGCGGGGAAAAGGAAAACTCTGGAACGGAAAAATCTGAAGGAAAATGGACAAGAAATCCGTAGCAACAGAGGGAAGATAGACGAAAACCATGACAGGCAGAAGTATATTTTGACATTGAGAAAGCTTACGATTCATTGTGGAGGGAGGGACTATTAATTAAACTGAATAATATGGGTATAGGTGGTAGGATATATAACTGGGATAACTGGGGCCAATCGGACAGGCCACATCTACCTGCAGGACTTGATCCAGAACTATGTTCCTGCTCGACCACTTCGCTCATCTACAGCAGGGCGACTTGCACTTCCCCCCCTCCATGTCAATGGCTCTCGCTCGTCCCGACTGCGGAGCTTTTCCACCCTAGCTTCCCAGTGGTAGAACGAACTTCCCATTCCCCTACGTTCTATGCCAACCCTGCCTGCTTTCTGTCGTGGCCCGAAAACACACCTTTTCAGACTCCACCTGGACTGATACCAGTGGCGGTTCGTTAATGCGGGGCGCTGGGGCGCCGCCCCCCTCCAAATATCTAAAGAAGAAAGTTACTTAAACTTATGTTAAACATAAATTAATTAGATAATGCAAAATAATTGTGAAATACAAATTGTTTACTCATACAATGCGCCTGTCAGCGCCTTCATTAAACATTGGTTCCAAATTGTATTTGGTTAATTTCTGTGTGAATACATATATTTCCTTGGTGAAGGGCGCCGGCCAAATGAGAGTGTATGTAAGTCCTTCAACTTTTGGCAAGCAGGTGACCTGAGGCTGCTCTCTAATTGGTTGCTTCAGATTTTCCACGGGGCGCAGCTCTCTGCGCCCCAGACCCTCCCACTTTTATTGGCAGTGAATTGGTATTGTTTTTGTGTTTTTTGATGTAATGTAATTGGATGTAGTACGGGTGCACGACTGTCACTCCTGCTCAGTGGCGGCGCCAGGCCGGTGCTTAATTTCATTATGAAAATGAATGAATAAATAAATTATTTAAAAATCATTATATCGTTTTGACTAATAATAAATATACACAACACCCCCGCAGCACTGGGCCTGCTGATATTAGCCAGACGAAGGACAACGGTGCCCTATTCTGCGAAAATACCCAGCTAAGAAGTGCGGAGTTAAAATGCGATTCTGTGAACGCAGCTTTTCTTGTTTATGGCGTGTAAAAAATTACATGAGGAGCAACAGTGGGGACACGGAATAGCAACCTGGCTTTGTTGTCGATTAACTCCAGAGGAGAAAGGGCCTGATGAGCAGGACATCATTGATGATTTTGCCATGAACCACAACAACAAGCACATTGGCTTGGGGGGGGGGGGGGGGCCGCCTCGTGTCGTGTGTCCCCGCCCCACATAGGAGAACTGGCACCAGCCGCCACTGACTGATACACTTATCTAGGACCTCTCATGGTACTTGTTTCTTGTTTAACTGTGTGTTGAAGTTTATAATAATATTGTAGTAGAGCTGATTTACCCAGTTTACTGTGAATTGCATTCAATGTTCATTACTAGGGATAGCTGCTACTTTATGGGAAGAATGTGCTTTCTTATCTGTTCTGTAGTTACTTCGATTACGTTTCTGTATGCACTTACTGTATGTCGCTTTGGATAAAAGTGTCTGCTAAATGACTGTCATGTAATGTAATGTAATGTAACTGGGTGATGGACTTTTTATCAGATCACAAATTTGTGGTTAAGGCTGGCTCTGAAGTGTCATATGTTTACTGTTGAAAATGGGGTCCTGTAGGGGAGTGCTATCAGCCCTATCCTGTTCAATATAATGATTAATGACATTTTCCAGGTTATTGATAGAGGAGTGGGCTCCACTTTGTATGTGAATGATGGAGCAATATGGAAAAGAGGAAGGAATACCCAACTTGTGGTAAGGTTTATTCAAGATGCTATAAAGATAGCTGAGAAGTGGTCATATGACTGGGGATTTAAGATGTCGGTGTCAAAGTCCTGTTATATGTTCTTCACTAGGAAGAAAGTACCAGATGGTATAGAGCTGATTTTATATAATCAGCCCATATAAATGGTGTCAGACTTTAAATAATTGGGACTTTGGTTTGATGAGAAAGGGACATGGAGGACACATATAAACCACACGCTCCCTATTCACTATATAAGGCAAAATGTAGAATAGTGCTGAATGTCATGAGATCTGTCTCTGGCTATGACTGGAGAGCAGATAGACAATCTGCTAAATATATACAGAGCATTAATGAGATCCGCTATCGATTATGGATGCATAGTATATGGAGCAGCAGCCAATACCTCACTACAAAAATTAGATAAGGTACAAAACAGGGCCTTGAGGCTGTGTATGGGTGCCATTAATAGAATAACTTTATTTCCCTTTAGGGAACTTCAGTTGTAGCCCCAGCAACAACAAAAAAGACATAGACAGTGGGGCAGACACCACGACACACAAACAAACATATCAAATAAAGACATTCAATAGAATCATTGCATTACTCAAGTGAATTAAGTGAATTAAAGGGGAATAGCCATGATTAGAAATAGCCCCTGCTGCCCTGAGATGCCCAGTGTCATAAGTCCAACACACAAACTCCACCTCCACGACTTTTCTCCATACACGCAGTGCTGCGGTCTCTGTCCACTGTCGAAATGGAGCTAAGCTTTCCCAGTCGCCGCCTCACTCCTCCGCATTATCTTCTCCTTCCCTGGTGGCTTTCTGAAGATTGCCCACACTCCCATAGTCTCGGATCAATCCCGACATCTTAAACTCCGGTGAAGAGCGATGGTAAACTCCGTGGCTGCAGATCCAACGGACATTCCCGAGCATAATGCGAATGCATCTGCATGGTGACGACCACAAACAAAATCATCCAATTCGTCAATATTACAAAAACGAGCAGCAGGAGTGCCCCGAAAAATCTCTATCCGCTTCCCCGTACCACAACAGACACACAGTGCATGAAAAAACGAGACAAAAGCCAGACACAACAAAACACATTCAAATGAACAAACCCGAACACGAGAGACAGCTGGACTACATGTCGCCATTACAGCACCATGTGACGTCATTACGTCCACCCCAATTAGTGCTGTATTGGTAGAATCCAAGGAGCTGCCATTTGAGTTACGTCGTGCAAAGCTGTCTCTAGCATACTGGGCTAGACTATGTGGAAGTGGGAAAGAGAACCCTGCCATAATGGTTTTACAAAATTGTTGGGAGTACACAAGATTTCAAAGTAATGGGTTTGGGTGGACCATACATAAGACAGCAGAGGATTTTTCATTGGAAGGGTTAGACTTTGCTCCATCCCTGGCACTCGGTAACATTCCCCCTTAGTTGTTCCTAGACGTCAGTATTGATATGAACATGATCAAAAAACAGAAAGGGTGGTTTGATAAAGGGATGAACATTGGAAATGTAGTCGATAGATATGTGGAGTGTAATTTTTATGGCTGCATGACCTTGTATACGGGACTTAACTCAACACTATGGTTCATGGCAAAGCACGCGTCAAATATGTGTGAGGAGTGTCATAAGAGAAAACTCTGAGCATGTCCTTTTGCAATGCCCTAAGTATGCTACAGAAACAAAGGGTGAATATGGGATTTTGCAGATGGGGGATGGCTTTTGGGAAGTCAGTAGGGCGCTTTTTTGTTTTCTTCGAGACTCAGGATTGGACGATATATTATCTCCCCCTTTCCCCCCTTCCCTCTCACGTCTTACCAACCTCCCTGCTAACAAAATGACGTTGGGTTACATATCTATACACACCCTTAGCCTAATTATTGGTTGCTGCACCTTTGGCAGCGATTACAGCTTCAAGGCGTCTTGGGAAAGAAGCTACGAGCTTGGCACACTTGTTTCTGGACATTTTTGCCCATTCCTCTTGGCATACCCTGGCAAGCTCCGTCATGTTGGATGGGGAGCGTCGGTACACAGCCATTTTCAGCTCTTTCCACAGATGCTCAATTGGATTCAGGTCTGGGCTCTGGCTGGGCCACTCAAGGATATGCACAGACTTTCTCCGAAGCCACTCCTTTGTTCTCTTGGCTGTGTGCTTCGGGTCGTTGTCATGTTGGAAGGTAAACCTTCGCCCCAGTCTGAGGTCCAGAGCGCTCTGGAGCAGGTTTTCTTCAAGGATCTCGGTGTACTTAGCTGCATTCAGCTTTCCCTCTATCAGGACTAGTCGCCCCGTTCCCGCTGCTGAAAAACATCCCCACATCATGATGCTGCCACCGCCATGCTTCACTATAGGGATGGTATTAGCCAGGTGATGAGTGGTGCCTGGTTTCCTCCAGACGTGACGCTTGGTATTCAGGCCAAAAAGTTTCATTTTGGTTTTATCAGACCAGAGAATCTTGATTCTCATAGTTTGAGAGTCCTCTAGGTGCCTTTTGGAAAACTCCAAGCGGGCTGTGATGTGCCTTTTACTAAGGAGGGGCTTCCATCTGGCCACTCTGCCATAAAGGCCTGATTGGTGGAGTGCTGCCTGGATGGTTGATCTTCTGAAAAGTTCTCCCATCTCCACAAGGATACGCTGGAGCTCTGTCAGAGTGACCCTCGGGTTCCTGCTCACCTCCCTGGACAAGGCCCGTCTTCCCCGATTGCTCAGTTTGGCTGGGCGGCCAGGTCTAGAAAGATTCTTGGTGGTTCCAAACTTCTTCCATTTACGAATGATGGTGTCCACTGTGCTCTTTGGGGCCTGTAAAGCTGCAGAGGGGCAGGAGGCGGTTGTGTCACATTTGTGAAGGAGGGCATTCCCTATAGAAATATTGATATTGATATTGGAAGTGAGATGGAGTGTGTGGTTGTTGGAAGTGTGGACAGAAAGGAAGAACCTGGTGGTTATACATTTCTATAGCCCATGCAAAGAATTAGAACTCAGCAGACTTGGAAGAAATAGAAGGAATAAATAGAGGAAGCGTTGTGTGGTGTGGTGACTTCAGTGCACATAATACGTTATGGAGGAGTGATAAAACTGATTACAATGGCCAGGTAGTGGAAGAGTTGCTGGATGGGAAACACCTTGTCTGTATTAATGATGGCAGAAACACAAGGATAGATGTGAATACAGGGAAGGAATCCGTGCAAGATCTGACATTAGTAACTAATACCTTAGCAATATCTACAGCAGATAAGTGACAGTATGAGTATATAAATTAGTAACTGTAAAATAATACAGGGTATATTATCAGCTGCAATAAGTTATATTCCTAAAAGTGCAGGTAGAACAAAGAAGAAATTAGTTCCTTGGTGAGATGATAAATGCAAACAATAGAAACAAAGCATTTAAACTGGTCAAAAGATCCCATAATTTTCAGCATTTGATTCAGTACAATATTGATATTAAATCTGATTAAATCAAGTATGAATGCAGTGAAAGTTTAGTGGGTGATGTCATGAATGCTGTGATGAATGGAGCTGGTGTTGATCACAAAGACCAGACTGAACCATGGCCATTTGCAGGAGAGCCAAACCCAAACTGTAAAAATTAAAAAATTCACAATAGGTCGACCCAATGTGGGGAATTAAAACATTATTGTGTCATAAATAATGAAGATAATCAGACCAGAATTGTCAAGAAAAGTACAAATGGGAGTAAAAACCTAAGCCCTTTGAATTTTTTTCAAAAGCAGACAATTTGTCGAAATAAATATAAAATGAATACAGGTGTAAAGTCGTAAAAGTGTACAGATTGTGAAAAGTGTTTTAAGAATAAATCTGGTTTAGATATACACCTTAGAATTTATACAGGTGAAAAGCCTTTCAAATGTAATCAGTGTGGGAAGGGATTTTCCCAAAATTCTCATTTAAATAAACATCAGAAGATTCATACAGGTGAAAGGCCCCACAAATGTTCTCAGTGTGGGAAGTGCTTTTCCAAATTTTTTTATTTAAATAGCCACCAGAGAATTCATAGAGGTGAAAAGCCCTACAAATGTTCTCAGTGTGAGAAGGGGTTTTCCCAAAAATCTAATTTAAAAATCCACCAGAGAATTCATACAGGTGTAAAGCCCTATAAATGTACTCAGTGTGGAAAGTGTTTTTCCCGACCAAATATTTGAAATCACCACATGATGATTCATACAGGTGAAAAGCCTGGTAATTAGTGTACTCTGTGCGAGAGAGGTTTTAATATAAAAATTAAGTTCAATATTAGCATAGAGGTAAATAGCCTAACAAATGTTCTTAATGTGGGGAATGCTTTCTTTCAAAATCTACAGTAAACACCAGATAATTCATAAAAGCAAAAAATTATACACGTGTACACTACACAGTGTGGTATGTTTGGGAAAGATTTTTTTAAACAAAATCTTATGTAAATAGCCAGCAGCATGTTCATATGGATGAAGAGCCCTCCCTGTGTATTTAGTGTGAAAAATGTTTTAAAACGAAATAGTTTCTTGATTATACACCTACGTGTTCAAACAGGTAAAACACCACAGTGTCCACGGTGTGCCAAGTGTTTTAAAACAAAATCTAATTTAGACATCCACCTGAGAATTAATACAGGTGAAAGGCCTGACAAATTCTGAATGAAAACTGCATATGCAGGTGTAATAATTTCTGATTATTCAACTGGGGGCAGTAGCGCGCTATATGTGCATCTATTTTAAGGCCTGTGTGAATATCCCATTTCTCATTGACCTGGGTTGAACCTATATTTCAGGCTATTTCCATATGAACAATATTTATCTTATGATGGTAAAGTCCTAAGCCCATGTCTCAATTCGGACAGGTAATAATCAGTTGGCGTATTCCTCCAGATTTTTGTGAGAGTTGAAGAAAGTTTTTTGTTGGGCTTTCCTTTCCAGAACTTAGTTCTGTGTATGGGTTTGATGGTGATGATGCAACCTAGCCTCATATGCTAGCTATGTGTATTTAAAATTGTAATATGCTTGTAGTTTTTGTAGTTTTCTCAAATTCTCTTAACTGAACAGAAAAGATGAGTGCTCATCACTGCGTCATTGGTTGGGGACAGCGTTGACTATTTACGTGTCTTCTTTAGGAAATGTAATTTCCCTTGAAGTCAGAATTTTTAGATAGATAGAATTCTGTAAATTAACTTGACAGTACTGACATTTTCAGTTTTTACTGCCAATGTAGAGGCTGTAATGCATATGTCAGATAAAGCTCATTATTAGACTTCAGACAATATGTTTTATCTGAGATATCAGTGGGGGATATTTGTTTCACACTTTATTTTTCAAATTTTTTGCGATTTGTGTATGAAATATTTTTACATTGTAATGTGGACATATCAAGACCTTTATGCCATGTAAAGTTCTGTATAAACCCATACAGAACCATAAATCATTGGACAGTGACACATTATTTGTTATTTTGGTTTGCATGCCATGACTTCCTGATGTCTGTGACTTGACAATATCAAAGGTCTCTTGATATCTTATTTTCTGGTACTCCTACAAGTGATAATATAACCTCTCTGCATTTGAATGGATCTCTATGGGAATTGGGGGGTGGGACTAGATTTAGCTGTAAATTGCACTGGAAAAGTATGGAACACATGGTTGGCGTAATGGATGTAAGTCATCAAGGGTCTGGTGTAACAGGGTTAGAAATGTTGCCCTGAGTTTGCGTGAGTTTCGCCTTAATCAAGCAGTCTATCAGTATTTGTTTCCCTTATTGTCATGGTGAACTGCTGATCTGCGTGTAATTTTGTCCAAGTGGTGTTTCCGTAGCTCAGTCCAAACTGTATTTTGTCCAAGGGTCTTTCTGTCGCCCAGCAGAAGCGTGATTGCTTGACTGCTGGTGGTATATACAATGTAAACTGTTCTCATGTATTTAATTAGTTTAAAACGTGCAAAAAGTGAAAACGCTCATGCATTTCGTGTATTATAGATACTAGTATAGTTTGGAGTGGTTTATGGAAAATGTAACTGGCTGATAATAGTTTTATGGATATTTTTTATTTCACCACGAGGCTGTATGCTAATTCCGGTCAGAATGCTAGCTAACCAGCATTCTACTCGCGTAGTCTCTAAGTTCATTGTATAGTCACTTTTATTCTCATTCACAAATGTGTTCTACTGTACTAGAAAGTGAATGTCAATTATTTTATTTGCCACGCACGCAGATCGGTCCGATTGTAGTCACAGTATGAATGAAAACATACTGTGTCGTTTGTCTTTTCATTACGCTGCTATGGTTACGATGCAGTGCATTATCGTCCACGTGCATGTTGCACTGTATTAACACTATTCATTAGTTCTTATATAAAATGCTTTGCCTTTGCCTGTTTCCGAATCCTAAATTTAGTTGATGTCGGTAATCTATACGATCACTTTAATTGGAACATTATGTATATATGTAAAAATTTGATACTGGAGAGAGAGATTTTTTAAAGTGATTTTAATTTGTTTACCAAAGTGTCTTGTGTTTACTTTATGGGAAAGTTTTACTTGTATGTGGTACTTCATATAGCCATGTAATACATAACGTAAACTCATGGGCCACACTTTTTTGAACTGTTGTAAATTAAAATTTTGTTTTCGATTTTTACCCATGAAATAGGACACGAAAATGTGACATTTTTTACACTCATAATTGATGTGGAAATATATACCAATCGTAATGGCCTACATTTCTTTCAACCAAATATTTTTGAAGACGTTTGATATGCCTTGGTAAACCCCACTTTGCTTAGTGAAAGTTGTCGCTCGTATTCATATGGGAGAGCAAAATGAATCAGGCTCATGTTCGTAATTCATTGTGTCCTGAGAGTTACGTACACAATATGCCGTCGGCAATCATGAAAAATAAATATATATCGGATCGATCTTTGTTTGTTTCTGTCATGCATAAGCCAAGTAAAAAAATATATGTGCCCAAATTCATACACTCCACGATACTTTAAAACAAGGGGAATATATAGTGCTGACTTTCTTTCCGTGTCCTAATCATTACGTACATAAGCATGAATCGTGTACCCACGTGTTTCATGGCTGTTGGATTGGTCAACCTAAAAAAAAAAAGCATTACTGTCTGGTACGAAACTACTAAGAATTGCTTTGTTTCAATCGCTGCCGACGCTACGGGAGCCTGATAACCTTGCGTGTCCAAGCTTCCTCGTGCGTTTACGTACCTAATCCGTTTACCTCGCGCCAGTTTATCAAAATCGTCCAAATCAAAGCATTTACGCAGCCATCGTGTTATAATCGTGTCCGCATATTCAAAGGTAGGATTTTATTTGTATTTTAAATGTATTTTGATTATTGATCATGTTTCACTCGAATTTTGTAAGCGATGTTAGACTCACTTAGCGCTGTGCACTGTTTCGTGTATTTCTACTGCGCTTCCGTCGTTATGTATGTTAACTCGTACGTTGTATTTTAAGATGTGATGCGAATCATTGTTGTGTTAATATTCTGAAACGATGTCTTTGAACATGTTTTGGGTTTATCTCTGATTGTGAGCGAAATTGCAATAATACAATTATATCTTGTGATCCTGTCATTTAGTCAATGTACGTAACAAAAGACGACAATATCATGAAGGCTGTGCACTTTTGCGCGTCCCTCGTTACCTACTACACTAGCACTTACGTCGTTTTATTCGTGTCACATCTTATTAAAAAACGATGTCTTTGAACATACATGTTTGGGGATTATCACCGCTTGTGAGCGAAATTGCAATGGTAGAATCACTTTCAAAATGCTTCCTCATTTCATGACTGATTTTGATTATTTCTTTTGTCTGATAGGGCTAGGGGGGGGGTTTGAAACCTCTACTCAGAATTCTAGAATTATTTATGCTAATTAATGCAAATTATTCAAAAATCACAAAAAACTTTTTACTCCTTCATTTTAAGGCAAGCAATAATACGTTTGTGCCACTTTTTCACCGTAATATCAAGAATGCTATTAAGTAGATGCAGTTTTAAATCCCTTTTATGTTGCATTGATTTATTCTTCCATATTTTACCCCCTCTCCATGGTATGCCACATGTTGGTGTCCTCGTTACATACGTGATATTGTCGTCAAACAAACTGTTATCCTAACATTGTAAAGTAATACTGTTTTAAAAGCCCACAGTTGAGAGGGGAACATTGCTCTAAAGTGAAGAGTGAATGCGTTTTTGATGTACTGCATGCAGAAATGAAATTAAAATTAATTGTTCTTGCATTGATTACGTACGTAACGGTGTCCTCTCATCAACCGGGTATTACACAGCCATAAACAGATTAGAGCTTCAAAGTCCAGTTTCATTGTGGACCGCCTCGGATGCGGCATGTATCTACACTTTAATGAATTAGAAAAAATAAGTTATACTTTTGCACTCACGTGTCATTCAGACACCATGTTACATACGTTAACACTACTGTGGTAAATTTTATATGACCTGAAAAGACTATTTCCGGTTATTGAACTATCTTCTTTCTTTTTGATAGTCAAAGAGTTGTCAAACTTGTAAATAAATGTGTTTGCATTGGTTTTTGCAACAATTAATTTTGTCACGTTTATGTGTCCCAGTATCATATTTTCACACATATGTGTATTTTTGTATTTTGAGAGATTTTTGTCTTCTTTCTGTGAACAATTCTTTTGATGCCTTACAAAAGAAGGAGAAGCGTGATTGCTTGACTGCTGGTGATCGGTCCGATTGCAGTCACCATATGAATGAAAACATACTGTGTTGTTTGTCTTTTCATTCAGAAGTGCGATTGCTTGACTGCTGGTGGAATAAATGGTTAAAGAGCAAGTTGTCGTCCATCAGTCCATGACTAAATGACCATTGTTACACAAATGAGCCTTAAACCATCACTCTGCTGCCAGATATGCAGTAGATATGGATGGATCACTTGAAGGGTTTTTTCTCCTTATTTTTCCATAACGTTCAATAGAAAAATTTGTCAGGAGAAACAACCTTTTGAGAGACTATGTACAAAAGGTTCTATAATTTCTAAACGGTTCATCTGATATGGATGAACATACCCTAAAATTAAAGCTGACAGTCTGCAATTCAACATCATTGTCATTGTATCCTTTCAAACTGTGAGAGTACAGAAGCAAAATAACAAAAAATGTGTCACTGTCCAATGAATTATGATGCTTGCTGTATGTCCTTCACTGTGTCATTGCGTTCTCCTTCACTAAATGTAGTTTAATTTCTGTTGCACGTTTCTCATAACACTAATTTATGACTCATATGAAGTGTGAATTCTTTTCATTTTAAATGTCTTCAATTAGTTTTTACACGTAAACTTTAAAAATAACTTCACATATCTCAAAATAAATATGTTACAAATGTGCTAATTATGGTGCGTATGTATTTTAAAAAAATCTCATCTGATTAAATGACGACATTCAGAAGAATCCATTTCATGCTTCTTTTATTGACTTTGTAGTCTCTAATATTGAAATCTGGGTGGATGTCTGGTAGTTAAACCCCAGCAAGAGTTCATTGGGCAAATGCGTCATCTAAAACTCATCAGATTCTCTTTATCTTCAGATGAGTCCTTTTACTTTTCCGCTCTCAGAAACAATTTTCTATTTTTGGCAAATGTTTAAAATATTGACTTAAGATCTAGATTACATTTCGGCAATTAATTTATGTGCTTGAGTTCTATTATTGTATCAAATGACACAACTTTGTTATTAAGCAGTTGTCATCTGTGAGGAAAATGGACATTAGTAGGCCTTTCAACAAACAAAATTAATATTAGGCTACTGCCGATCCAACCGACGTCCATGCAGGCTATAGTGAAAAGAAACATACTATAAAATGCCTTTACCTGCAATCCTTCATACATTACTAGCATATTTTTATTAACATTTACAAGAACAGTATTAAAATTAATTGGTACTTGACACCATATTCAGTATCCTGATCGTCATCAACAACAATGACGACAACAATATTGGCATAATGTATACATTATTAAACCTTTCGCTGACATTGTATGTATTGAAATACCAATCAAAATATTAGGCACAAATCTCAAACTTTAGCATGACTTGGTAGTCAAACGACAAACAAAAAAACATGCTTTTATTTTGAATTTTGGTACAGACCGTGTACTGGAAGTTTGGTTGTCATTGGGGAGAGCTTCCATTGATTCGGGGCTGCTCTGTTGAACTCACAAAACTGGCTGAACATTCCCCGCCAAGAATTACAGTCCGCAGGACTGTCCATCTATGTACGTGTATGCTCTGTTTTAAAGACTCTGTAGCAGCCTTGAGGCAGTCAAAAAAACAAAATACTGAAGAAAGTTTTGGGAAAGCAACATCAGTGGGAAAGGTATGGGGAATGATTTAAAAAGATGGCTTAAAAAGGGGAGATGGGAGGGTGTGGAGTTAGCAGGGAAGAGGTAGCAGTAACTAATAAAGAAAAGGTGAAGCAAGTGGTAATGACTTTTGTTAAAGTTCATAGCTCTAGTAACTTGTCAGAGGAAAGTAAATGCGGAAGAGAAAAGACTAGATCAGAAAACAACGAGGCTCTCAGGACAAAGGAGAATTAATGTGATGAGATGAATGTTTCTTAAACCTGGATCATTTAATTAAAAAATGGATACAAACTGCCTTAAAACGCCACAGAAGCAGAAGAGAACTCGCATAATTAATAACACAGGGTTAGTGAATAGGATTCAAATGTAAAATATTAAATTACATTAAATACACACTCCCGTACAGTAGGTGGTGCTATACACCTATAAACCGCCATAAAACTCAACAAGAAGAGGAAGAAGAGAAGTAAGACCCAGCTGACGCAGGGAGCTATAGACCAATAGCTCTTACATCACACCTGTGTAAATGGCTGGAAAGGATGATTGTTTACAGACTGTCATATATCACTTGGAGCACATGAGTTTACTAAGCCCATGCCAAAGTGGGCTCTGAAAAAAAAGCTCTACCTTGGATGCATTAGTCAGGGTCAGTAATGAAGTGGAAAAGCACTTCTCATGAAAGAGACAGTGGCAGTTGTGAGGGTTTGGTAGAACTGATGAATCAAATGCGACTAAACAAAACACGATACAGAACAAGTCACTCACAGAAGCGAGGACCACCCACAAAACCGGGTGTAGCTCGTAGAACGAGTAGCAGAGTGAGGTAAAAAGAGAGAGAGAGAGAAAAACAAAGAATCACCTTCGGAACGTAGACTAAAATGCCCGATAAATAGGTGAAAATAAATTAAATCAAAATAAACTTCTAACTTTCCCAGAAACAGAGAGAAGAAATAGGGAAAAAGATAGAATCTTTCTATAGGAACAAAACCGAACCAACACTCAATACATGAAGGCACGATATGACAAAGAAGCGCCAGGAAGCGGAAATACCTGAGAGGTAAAAGAATAGGTGAATCGAATAATTTGCGGGGAAAAGGAAAAATCACACACGTAAAAATTCGAAGGAAAATGGACGAGAAAACCGTAGCAACAGAGGGAAGATGGGAGAAAACCGTAGCAACCGAGGGAAGATAGGCGAAAACCAGGACAGGCAGAAGTATATTTTGACATTGAGAAAGCTTACGATTCATTGTGGAGGGAGGGACTATTAATTAAATGGAATAATATGGGTATAGGTGGTAGGATATATAACTGGGTGATGGACTTTTTATCAGATCACAAATTTGTGGTTAAGGTTGGCTCTGAAGTGTCGGATATGTTAACTGTTGAAAATGGGGTCCTGTAGGGGAGTGCTATCAGCCCTATCCTGTTCAATATAATGATTAATGACATTTTCCAGGGTATTGATAGAGGAGTGGGCTCCGCTTTGTATGTGGATGATGGAGCAATATGGAAAAGAGGAAGGAATACCCAACTTGTGGTAAGGTTTATTCAAGATGCTATAAAGATAGCTGAGAAGTGGTCATATGACTGGGGATTTAAGATGTCGGTGTCAAAGTCCTGTTATATGTTCTTCACTAGGAAGAAAGTACCAGATGGTATAGAGCTGATTTTATATAATCAGCCCATATAAATGGTGTCAGACTTTAAATAATTGGGACTGTGGTTTGATGAGAAAGGGACATGGAGGACACATATAAACCACACGCTCCCTATTCACTATATAAGGCAAAATGTAAAATAGTGCTGAATGTCATGAGATCTGTCTCTGGCTATGACTGGGGAGCAGATAGACAATCTTTGCTAAATATATAGAGAGCATTAATGAGATCCGCTATCGATTATGGATGCATAGTATATGGAGTAGCAGCCAATACCTCACTACAAAAATTAGATAAGGTACAGAACAGGGCCTTGAGGCTGTGTATGGGTGCCATTAATAGAATAGAATAGAATAACTTTTATTTCCCTTTAGGGAACTTCAGTTGTAGCCCCAGCAGCAACAAAAAAGACATAGACAGTGGGGCAGATCCACAACAATAAAACAAAAACAAATAAAATATTAAATATTGAGGGTTCCGTTTGGGAGAGGAGAAACAAAATCTCGAATTAAATCTGCTGTAATGAAATTGTGGCAGAAGACCTGGGACTTAGAGAGCAAAGGAAGGACATATTATAGGGTACAGAAATCGGTTGTGGTTAAAGTTTTTAAAGGAAAAGGTAGAAGAGAAGAAGTAGTCATAAATAGACTGAGGTTTGACCATACGGGACTTAACTCAACACGATGGTTAATGGCAAAGCGCGTCAGATATGTGTGAGGAGTGTCGTAAGGGAAAACTCTCAGTATGTCCTTTTGCAATGCCCGAAGTATGCTACAGAAAGGAAGAAGCTTTGTGACAGAATGCGGGAGGTGGGGTGAATATGGGATTTTGCAGATGGGGGATGGCTTTTGGGAGGTCAGTAGGGCGCTTTTTTGTTTTCTTCGAGACACAAGATTGGACGATCTATTATCTCCCCCTTCCCTCTTACGTCTTACCAACCCCCCTGCTAACAAAATGACGTTGGTACAACGTTCTGGCAACCAGTGATGTCGTTAGGCCTATTTTGGGGGGGCTGAAGCCTCCCTAAAATGTTCTCAGGCCCCCCCAAACCAACCCAGTCAAATACATTTTTTTGTTTTTGTTTATTTAACCAGGCAGATCATTATGAACACATTCTTATTTCCAGTGATGGCCTGGCAGACGTTGTCTGTCTCGTCCGATCCATGGTCTCAACTCAACAATCTGGAGTCCGAATCTGCGCGCTTGCACAGAATTAATGACTAGATGGATATAAGACAATTCTTCAAAAGAAGAGGTGGCAGCTCCACCATTGCCCAGCCAGATGAGAGAGAGGAGCAGGAGACTGACAGGACACATGGAGCAAGTGTGATGGAGGTTGTTAGTGGTCTATAGGTCTAGGCAGAAATTATTGGATTTTTATTTTAGTGTAGTTCAATGTTTTGATCAGTTAATGATTCAATGTTGAATTGAATTGAGTTTATTTAATAGACATTGTGCATTTACATTGATCACATGATTTTCAACATTGGAAATATGTGTGCACCAGATTTAGCTAAAGCTAATTTCCATCTGCAGTCTATACATAAAAACATAATGTTGGAATTTATCTTAAAGGGCCATGCAGAAGAAGAGGCCGAGGCAGGAGAGGCTGAGGCAGGAGAGGCCGAGGCAGGAGAGGCCGAGACAGGAGAGGCCGAGGCAGGAGAGGCAGAGGCAGGAGAGGCAGAGGCAGGAGAGGCCGAGGCAGGAGAGGCCGAGGCAGGAGAGGCCGAGGCAGGAGAGGCTGAGGCAGAAAAGAGTAGTCAGCAAGCGGACCCAGAGCTGGAGATAAGAGTGAGAGAGAGAGCAAACAGGCCGGAAAAATGACCAAGCAGCTGGGTGTGATTTAGGGGACAAAGACACAGGACCCAGACAGGTAAAACTGAAGAGCTACCCCCAAGCTAGTTTTGGTGGGCAAAAACGGGGATTCCAATACAGCTGGTTTGAAAAGCATACATGGGTAGAATATTCAGTTGACAAAAATGCAGCTTTCTGTTTTGCATGCCGAGTGTTCGGCAAGAACATCAAACGTGATGCTTTAGTCAGTATTGGTTGCAAGAACTGGAAGAAAGCTTTGTTTGTCTTTAGCAAGCACGAGACAGCACAGACACACAAAGACAGTGTGGATGCATGGATTGGCTACAAGGCTACTCTCCGACAGGGAAATGTAGCACAGCAGTTAGCATCTGCTCATGCAAGTGAGATAGAGCAGAGAAGGGAGTATCTTAGGCGAGTTGTTGCCGTCACCTCCATGCTAGGGAGACAGGGACTTCCCTTTCGTGGGAACAATGAAGGTGAAGACAGTACAAACAGAGGCAACTTTCTTGCTTGCATGGAGCTTTTGGAGGAGTTTGATCCTTTCCTTCAAACATATACACCTCCATCAAACGCGAGCTATATCTCACCAACAGCTCAGAATGATATGATTGAGTGTTGTGCTCAAGAAGTTACCAGTGTCATTGTATCTGAGATGAAGAACTCTGGAATGTACGCCATCATGGCAGATGAGGCAAGGGATGCACGGTCTGAGCAGCTGTCTGTTTGTGTTCGGTACGTGTCAGAGGGGGCAGTCAAGGAAAGTTTCCTAGCACTCACAGAGATAAAGTCATTTGATGCCCAGTCCATTGCAAACGAGCTGCAGCAGCAGCTCCAGAAATATGGTCTTTCAGAGCTTAAATGCGTAGCACAGACATATGACGGGGCAGCTGTTATGAGTGGGTCCAAATTTTAGACTTGGTCCTTGACTAGGCTCACTCACCACCAGTTCAGGTGGTAAATGAAAACCAGTCATCAACATAATCTGATCTGATTGTATGGTTAAAAACCATATTATGCGTTTTTATTAATAAATAAATGCCCCTTCGCGCGCGAGCATGAAATTATGTCCCCACCAATCCTGAAGCTGTGGTTACGCCCTTGGGGCCTATATAGGGCCAAATGTAGCCTATTGGGCCTGTATAAAATGTAAAACCCAAAAATGTCTCTTCTTTGGGGCTTAGCCCCCCTAAACTAAAAATCCTAAAGACGTCCCTGATCTAGCTGCTAATATTAAGCAAGATAAATTTACAACGAAGTTTAACTACAGTGTTTAGATACAGAAAAAAACATGCACAGGTTCACAAAGTCCGTTAGTTTTGAAACCTCGGTCGCGAGCCAGTGTAACTGGAGGTTCTGACAAGCGAGCTAGCTAACTACAGTCATTTGCCATATTAGAGCCGCCCATCTTGAAAACAACTGCACTACACTACAGTCGTCTGCAGCTCCCAGTGAGATGGGACGCGTGCATATGCTTCACTATTTGTATGATTTGGTCCAGCCAGAAAGTCCGTCCGATATAACACAATTAAATTTATAATTGAATGTGGTTTTAATTTGGTTTCTTGGAAACACAGGCACTTATGCTATGGTCACGCACGATGTGCGTGCACAGCGAACCAATCTGTATCGAAGAGCGAAAATTGTCGCCTCAGTCGTCTGTGAATTGTATACTTGTTCTTTGTAACTTTATTGAGAAAGACGGCATCTTTATCTGTTAGGTAGCCAACGCTGTTGAGAAAGTTAAAAGTTACTTTTAAATGATTGAATAGTTTCATTTAATCTTTATTTGTTTAGCCAGGATTGCCAGCACTTTGCCACTGTTGCGAGGAAAACGTGATTTAAAAAAATGTAAAGTAGATTGTGAAAGAAAATAGTTCGGTTGTTTTTTGTCATTTATTACAGTTTTATTTATTTTAAGTTGTATTTATTTGTAAACCACTCAGGGGACTGGTGTATAGTTGCTATTTTATTATTTTTTTTTCAAATTTTGGTTATTTAAAAGATGTTTGTAATTGTGGAATAAAATGTTAACTTACTTATTTTGTCACTTCTGTTAATTCCCTTTAAACTGGAGAAAAGTGATATACTGATCTCCTGGATACCTTCTAGACACCACCTTCCCTTATTTTAGGGCAGGGGTGTCAAACTCTGGTCCTGGAGGGCCGCAGTGTCTGCTGGTTTTTGGTGTGTTTCAGCACAAGTGATTAATTTAAGTCACTGATTGGCTAAGAAGTCCAAACACCTTGTTCTCAATGCTTTAACTGGGTGCTAATTAAAAGGAAACCACAAATACCTGTAGACACTGCGGCCCTCCAGGACTGAAGTTTGACACCCCTGTTTTAGGGTAAGCAACATGCATTATTAATATCATGTTGGATCATGGACTTTAGCCTGGACTGATAGATGAGTAGGCATATTATCTGAATACGATGGTGTCGTGGTGCCTCATGTCTTTCTCCAAAATGACCCTAATCATTCCTAGAGTGATTAATTCTTTCCAAATAGAGCTATTCAAGTTAAAAGCAGCATGTATCTGGTGAAATTATCGTATTCCTGAATTTTTTCATGTCGCAATATGAAATATATATATCGCAATGTAATTTATTTCCAATATCGTGCAGCTCTCGTCTAAATCCCTTCCCGTTTCCCTCCAGGAGTTGCACTTCTGCACACCTTTGGGCCGCAGTAGGATGCAGGCAGGAGTCTGTCTGAGACGGGACACTTGAGACACTACCAGGCTCACTGAGCAGCACAGGATCAGACAGAAAGAACAGCAATTCAGTGGACTGGAGTCTGTCCACATGGCAGAGTCAGAGACGGAGTGTGCTGCACCAGAACTCAACACACTGGAGCCAGAGCCTGGTACAGCACACAGCGGGGTCAGTGATGTACACCACACACACACATCGATTAAAATAGAAACAGATCTGGGCTCCACCCACACTGGGGATCTTAAGACCGAGAACCTGGACAGTACAGAACTGGGATATGTAACACATCTCCATCCTGACCAAATCAAAATAGAGACTGATGATATTAAGGCAGAGCACATCAGTGACTTGCAGGATATTAAATGTGTTGATATTAAATCTGATCAAATGAAGTGTAAATGCAGTGAATTTTTTGTGAGCGATGTCATGAATACTGTGATGAATGCAACTGGTGTTGATCACAAAGACCATACTGAACCATGGCAATGTGCAGGAGAGCCAAACCCAAACTGTAAAAATGAAGAAACTCATGATATTCCGAACCAATGTGGGGAATTAAAACATTACTGTGTCATAAATAATGAAGATAATCAGACCAGAATTGTCAAGAAAAGTATTAATGGGAGTAAAAACCAAAGCCTTTTGATTAATTCAGGTGAAAAGCCCTACACATGTTCTCATTGTGGGAAGTGCTTTTCCCAAAAATCTAATTTCAATAAGCACCAGAGAGTTCATTCAGGTGAAAAGCCCTACACATGTTCTCAGTGTGGGAAGTGCTTTTCCCACAAATCTGATTTAGATAGCCACCAGAGAATTCATACAGGTGAAAAGCCGTACAAATGTACTCAGTGTGGTAAGGTCTTTTCCCAAATATCTAGTTTAAATAGCCACCAGAGAATTCATACAGGCGAAAAGCCCTTCAAATGTACCCAGTGTAGTAAGGTCTTTTCCCAAATATCTAGTTTAAATAGCCACCAGAGAATTCATACAGGTGAAAAGCCCTACACATGTTCTCAGTGTGGGAAGTGCTTTTCCCACAAATCTCATTTAAATAGCCACCAGAGAATTCATACAGGTGAAAAGCCCTACAAATGTACTCAGTGTGGGAAGTGCTTTTCCCACAAATCTAGTTTAAATAGCCACCAGAGAATTCATACAGGTGAAAAGCCCTACACATGTTCTCAGTGTGGGAAGTGCTTTTCCCACAAATCTCATTTAGATAGCCACCAGAGAATTCATACAGGTGAAAAGCCCTACACATGTTCTCAGTGTGGGAAGTGCTTTTCCCGCATATGTAATTTAAATAGCCACCAGAGAATTCATACAAGTGAAAAGCCCTACACATGTTCTCAGTGTGGAAAGTGCTTTTCCCACAAATCTCATTTAAATAACCACCAGATAATGCATACAGGTGAAAAGCCCTACACATGTTCTCAGTGTGGGAAGTGCTTTTTACACAAATCTCATTTAGATAGCCACCAGAGAATTCATACAGGTGAAAAGCCCTACAAATGTACTCAGTGTGAGAAGTGCTTTTCCCAAATATCTAGTTTAAATTGCCACCAGAGAATTCATACAGGTGAAAAGCCCTACACATGTTCTCAGTGTGGGAAGTGCTTTTCCTACACATCTAGTTTAAATAGCCACCAGATAATTCATACAGGTGAAAAGCCCCACAGATGTTCTCAGTGTGGGAAGGGCTTTTCCTACATATCTAGTTTAAATCACCACCAGAGCATTCACACAGGTGAAAAGCCCTATAAATGTTCTGATTGTGGTAAGGTCTTTTCCCACATATCTCAGTTAAAAAGCCACCAGATAATTCATACAGGCGAAAGGCCCCACAAATGTTCTCAGTGTGGGAAGTGCTTTTCCAAAATATCTAATTTAAATGTCCACCAGAGAATTCACACAGGTGAAAAGCCCTATACATGTTCTCAGTGTGAGAAGGGTTTTTATACAAAAACTGCTTTTGATAATCATCTGAGAATTCATACAGGTGAAAAGCCCTACAAATGTGCTCAGTGTAGAAAGTGTTTTTCCCAAGCAAGTTCTTTATATCGCCACAAGATTATTCATACAGGTGAAAAGCCTGGCAATTAGTGTACTCAGTGCGAGAAAGGTGTTAATATAAAAACTAAGTTCAGTATCAGCACAGAGGTAAATAGCCTAACAAATATCCTTTGTGTGGGGAATGCTTTCTTTCAAAATCTACAGTAAACACCAGATAATTAATAAAGGTAAAACGTTCTACACGTGTACACAGTGTGATGTGTAGGAAATGTTTTTTTACTAAATCTTATGAACAAGCTGGTGGCTATTTACACATGAATGAAGAGCCCTACCTTTGTATTTAGTGTGAGAAATGTTTTAAAACTAAATAGTTTGATTCTACACCTACGTGTTCATGCAGGTAAAAAGCCATACAAGTGTCTACAGTGTGAGAAGTGTTTTAAAACAGAATCTCATTTAGACATCCACCTGAGAATTAATACAGGTGAAAATGAGACGGGTGCATGAGGGTTGAACCCTAAATGCACGACTCAGAAACAGTGGTAAAATAAAGTCCCGTCAGGGCTTTATTTCAGGAATGTCCAAAGAACGTGGTCAAAAAACAAGCAAAGTTCATACACAGAAATCCAGCCAAAACCAATGTACAGTACCGAAGGAGAAGGCAGTCTCGGAATCGGTACACCATGCAAAAGTCCAGTAACCAGAGTAGCTGTCAGCGGGGCAGAAGTACAGGCAGACGGTAGGCAGGCTCGGGGTCGAAGGCAAGGCAAGAGTCAAGACCGAAGTCCGCTCCGCGGGGCAAAGGTACAAAAGACAGCACGCAAAAACTTGTGGTACAGGCAGACAGTGGTAACAAAACAGAGGTCAGTAACAATGGTCAAAAAACAGGCTTGGATCGTAACAAAAAGACAGGCTTGAAAAAATCCCTCAATAGTGCACTGATAAACAGGGGCAACAATTTTGCAAAGAAAAGACATGAACACTGCGCTTAAATGCAGGTGTAGACAGGTGCAGACACTTAGCTTGAGAGCAGCATGCGAATGGAAATCGGGTGAGGAAGGCTGAGAAGGTAACAAGATAATTAGTACTCGTTCGTAATAAACCTATACTGACCTAGCGTAAGTAAATTAGTAAATGACATGCACGAGAAACGTAAGGTAAACATGAACACATGGTTAGAGAGTTAGTATTACCAAATCCTGATCTAACGTTAGTAGATTAGTAAACTAGACACTGGAAAATGAAACAATTAGGGAAGCGTGAGCGACAGCAAGAGAGATAGAGAAACAGCATGAATGCAAGGCTGCGCAAAAACACAGAAATGTGTATGCTTAACAATGAACGGGAAACGTAACATGAATCAAATATAAAACGTGACATGACAAGACTAGAAAATAAATCGTAACAATAATCAAACATGAAACGTGACTTGACATAAAAATGAAACGTAACAAGAATAAAACAAAAAACGTGGCGTGACTAGACTAAACACAATACGTGACATAAACAAGAAATCTAACAAAGACAAGAAAATAAAATAAAACGTGACATGACAGTAGATTCGTGACAGAAAAGCCTGACAAATTCTGAATGAAAACTGCATATGCGGGTATAATAATATCCGATTATTCAACTGGGGGCAGTAGCGCGCTCTATGTGCATCTATTCTAAGACCTGTGTGAATATTCCATTCCTCATTGACTTGGGTTGAACCTGTATTTTAGGCTATTTTCATATCAACAATATTTATCCTATGGTGGTAAAGCTCTAAGCCCAAGTATCAATTCAGACAGGTAATAATCATTTGACTTATTCTACCAGATCTTTGTGAGAGAGTTGAAGAAAGCTTTCCTTGCCAGAACCTAGCATGTGTGTATGGGTTTGATGATGATGATGCAACCTAGCCACATAAGCTAACTATGTGTATTTTAAAATTGTAATATGCTTGTATAGTTTTCTCAAATTCTCTTAATTGAAGAGAAAAGATGAGCACTCGTCATGTAGGGTCCGGCCTGAAAGTTTTGGGCCCGTTTCCAGCTCTAATTAATACCACCAAAGTTATGTGCCATGAATTTGTCCCACACCCGATGAAATCTGCATCATTGGTTGGGGACAGCGTTTACTACACTGCTCAAAAAAATGAAGGGAACACTTTATCATCACAGTATAACACCAAGTCAATTAAATCAAACCGGTCATGCTGGATGATGTTTCAGTCAGCATAACGTTCGCCACGGCGTCGCCAGACTCTTTCATGTCTGTCACATGCTCAGTGTGAACCTGCTCTCATCTGTGAAGAGAACGGGACGCCAATGGCGAACCTGCCAATTCTGGTGTTCTCTGGCAAATGCCAATCGAGCTGCACGGTGCTGGGCTGTGAGCACAGGTCCCACTTCAGGATGTCGGGCCCTCATGCCACCATGGAGTCTGTTTCTGACAGTTCAGAAACATGCATGCGACTAGCCCGCTGGAGGTAATTTTCTAGGGCTCTGGCAGTGCTCCTCCTGTTCCTCCTCGCACAAAGGAGCAGATACCGGTCCTGGCGCTGGGTTGTTGCCCTTCTACGGCCCTGTCCAGCTCTCCTCGTGTAATGGCTCGTCTCCCGGTATCTCCTCCACGCTCTTGAGACTGTGCTGGGAGACACAGCAAACCTTCTTGCGACGGCACGTATGGATGTGCCATCCTGGAGGAGCTGGACTACCTGTGCAACCTGAATGGGATGCAGGTACCACCTCATGCTACCAGTAGTGACAAGGGCACTAGAAAAATGCAAAACTAGAGAAAAATCAGTCAGGAAGGATAAGGAGAGAGAAATGGTCTGTGGCCACCACCTGCAAAACCATTTACTTTTTGGCGGTTGTCTTGCTGTTGCCGGTTCTGTCCATCTGTTGTCACTTTCATTTGCACCAAAGCAGGTGAAATTGATTCACAATCATTTACGCTTCCTAACTGGACAGATCGATATCCCAGAAGTTTAATTGACTTGGTGTTATACTGTGTTGATTATGTGTTCCCTTAATTTCTTTGAGCAGTGTATTTACGTGTCTTCTTTAGGAAATGTAATTTCCCTTGTAGTCTGAATTTTCTTATAATGAAATTTACAGCAGTGTAATATGTATGAAATACATGATGTGAAAACTGTTTAGATACACTGTAGAAATAAATGTGGTGATGTGTATTCTTGTAAACTTGTATTCTGTAAATTAACTTGACAGTACTGACATTTTAGAGGATGTAATGTGTATGTCAGATAAAGCTCATTATTAGACTTCAGACAGTATGTTTTATCTGAGATATCAGTTGAGGATATTTGTTTCACATTAAATTTTTGTATGTGATTTGTATATGAAATAATTTTGCATTGTAAGTGTGGACATATCAATCCTTTATGCCATGCAAAGTTCTGTATAAACCCATATGTCCTTCACTGTGTCATTGCTTTCTCCTTCACTAAATGTAGTTAAATTCTTGTTGCATGTTTCTCATCATACTAATTGTGCAAGAAATAAGGTTGACTCATATGAAGTGTGATTTTCTTTATTTTAAATGTTTTCAATTCGTCTTAACATGCTCAACAACAAACTCATCAGATTCTCTTTAGCTTCAGATGAGTCTTTTTACTTTTCTGCTCTCAGAAACATTTTTCTATTTTTGGCAAATGTTTACAGTATTGACGTAAGATCTAAATTATATTTCGGCAATGAATTCATGTGTATTTACGGTAATTATCTATTGTATCAAATCACAGAACTATGTTGTCATCTGTGAGGAAAATGGACATTAGTAGGCTTTTCAACAAACAAAATAGGTTTGTAGGCTATAGTGAAAAGAAACGTACTATAAAATGCCATTACCTGGAACCCTTCATACATCATTCGTATATTTGTATGAAAATTTACAAGTACATTATCAAAATTCATTGGAACTTGACATATTCAGTATCCTGATCATCAGCATCAAAAACATCGATTACAACAACAATATTGACATAATATATACATTATTAAACCTTTCTCTGACATTGTTGAAATTGAAAAATTGTTTTTGTGACATTGTATGTATTGAAAGACCAATCAAAATATGAGGCAAGCATCTCCAACTTTGGCATGATTGTGTAGTCAAACAACAAAGAAAAAAATGCAATTTAATTTTGAAGGTTGGTCCAGACTGTGTACCGGAAGGTCGATTGTTATTGGTGGGAGCTTCCATTGATTCGGGGCTGCTCTGTTGAACTCCCAAAACTGGCTGATGTTGTTGGGGATCCCTATGCCAGAGACACGGAGGAAATATTGGAGGTCCAGATGCGATAGATGCGGAATCTTAAAGTGTTCCAATGAACACCACTGAAACGGACAATAATCCGTAGTGGAATGGGAGAAAATAAAGAGAACACAAATAACCTCGCGATAAAAACGAGGAACTCGATATCCGAGCAAAACAAAAGAAATAAGCTTATCTAACTCCCGTTTGTGGAGCGAACAAAAGAAAGAAAAGAGAAAACTCAAAAGACTTGAAAAAGCGGAGGCGAATAGTCCACCTGGGCCTCGAAAGGGGAAAAACCTGTGGAGGCATTGCGCAGGGTGTTATGAGCATATTCTGCCCAGGGTAGATGAGGGCTCCTTGAAGTATGATTGGAGGCTGCCAAGCAGCGAAGAGTGTTTTCCAACGTCTGATTAGTGCGCTCCGTTTGTCCATTAGTCTGTGGATGGAACCCAGAAGACAGACTAACGGATGCGCCCAACTGTGCACAAAAAGATAGTCAAAACCTAGCGACAAACTGAGGACCACGATCGGACACCAAGTTGTGAGGCAACCCGTGAATTCTAAAAACGTGGTTGACCACTAGCTGCGCGGTCTCCAGTGCCGATGGCAATTTAGCCAACGCGAGAAAATGTGCCGCCTTATCGCCTCGACAATGACTAAAATAACCGTGTTACCCTGAGAAGCAGGTAACCCGGTTATAAAGTCCAAAGCGATGTGACTCCACGTCGCCTGGGTTTGGGTAAGGGGTGTAATAAACCCGCAGGAGAAAGTCGAGAACCCGTATTACGGGCTCAAATGACGCAATCGGCGACGAAATCGCGTTCAGCTGAACTTATAGCTATTATGCTTGGCTTAAAATGGATACAGGAAGTAAAGCCTATTAGAGCTGTGATCTGTTCAGATTCAGCTGCAGCACTTCAGAGTTTGTCTGGAATGCAGTCAGTCAGAGATGATCTACTGCTGGACATATTTTATATATTATTTCGATTGCAGAGAGTATGGCTAGATAAATAGACTGAGGTTTGACCATACGGGACTTAACTCAACACTATGGTTCATGGCAAAGCACGCGTCAGATATGTGTGAGGAGTGTCATAAGGGAAAACTCTGAGCATGTCCTTTTGCAATGCCCTAAGTATGCTATAGAAACAAAGGGTGAATATGGGAATTTGCAGATGGGGGATGGCTTTTGGGAGGTCAGTAGGGCGCTTTTTTGTTTTCTTCGAGACTCAGGATTGGACGATATATTATCTCCCCCTTTCCCCCCTTCCCTCTCACGTCTTACCAACCTCCCTGCTAACAAAATGAAGTTGGTACAAAGTTGTGGCAACATCATATTTTCGTTGCCACAACGTTGCGTCATTACGTTGTGACAACGTAAAAGTGTAATTCCCAGATATCTCCCAGATAATTACCAGTTGTAGCAAAGTTGTTTAAATACGTTGTGACAACGTTATAGTTTGCACATATTGACAACATTTTTATGTGTGCAATTTTAAAAACTATTTTGTGGTATGGTGACGGTTCTTATGTTACTATATCTACATTGTGGCCTACTAAGTAGCGTTGTCTACAAAAATAATGTAAAATTATAGCCTACTAATATTAAAATTAAGTAACATGGGAAAAATACGTTTTATAATAAACAATAATGTATAAACTGTCGGTAGTGGTTTAATTTCAATACTTAAATATTTTTTTAAAGAAAGACAGAAATAGCCTACACAAAATGGTATAAACATTCATAATGAGTCATAAACACTGTCGGTGCCGTTAGCTAGCGTTAGCTAGCATACCAACGTTAGATTATGTTAGATTTATTTTAAATAGCTAGATTAGTCTTTTACTGAAACTAACTAGCTAGCAAACGCACGAAGGCTACTCAGGAATGCTAGCTCGTCATGTTGGTCTAAATCTAACATAATCTAACGTTGTTATGCTAGCTAACCTTGTTGGCTTGCTAGCTAACAATGGGTAACCCTGTTGGCATGCTAGCTTACGCTGTTAGCATGCTAACGTAAACGTTAGCTAACATTGGCATGCTAGCTAACGGCACCGACAGTGTTTATGACTCCTGTGGGTACAAGGAGTTTATTTCACAGATAACAGCCCATAACATTAGCTGTTGCTAACAAGGTGGTAGCCAGCTGGTCTAACTAGCTGCTATGTTGACTTTCTCCTAAAATTGTTTGTTTTTAGCCTGAATATCAGACTGAATTGCGCGAAGGCATTGCGATGACGTTGCGATTGTGACCAGGTCTCCCACGCTTCCTCTTGCAAGTGCGAGCTTGTCACAATGCTAGCGCGTCATGTTGGTATAGCAACTACATTCCAAGCATTCCGATGACGTGCCCGGACACATTTTGGCAGCCGGACACTATTTGGCCTGACAGCGCCACTGACTCTGAGTAGCTATTGCTCTCTATCGGCAAGATAAAAAGTCGTAGGCTACATTGATGGTCATTTTTCATATATAAAAATAAATGAATACAACTCTTATTAACAACAGGGAACATATATTTTATTTCATTTTTTTCAGCTCAGATGAAAAAACAATGATGAACTGGCCTAACAACACATTTTCATGGTAAAATAATAAATGTTTTTATAAATCTTAAGTCTTGTCTATGGCCTTTTCACAACTGTCATCGTCGCCATCCTCTTGCTGGACGCTTTTATTCTGAAAACAAACGTGCAATTGGTATAGCTAAGTAGGACATTGTAAGTAGGCTAATGGTTACGTTATTCATTCATTCTCGACTCGACTAAGTTAACTGCTCTTGAAGGCAAATATTTGAAAAGCTTGTTGAAAAAATCAGTGGTGTACCGTCAGATATAAAAAAATTTACTTGGTCTTGATTATTAAGCAAATCAATTGTTGAATTGACAATCAGGTAAAGTAACGTCGTTAGACAGAAACAAATTGAGAGTGATCATCCGTTAATGTAAGATTAGCTAACGTTACTACAGAAGGCCTATTTTACAGCCGACAGTGCGATCACTGCCAAAAATACATGATGAGATGCTATGCTTACCTGCAAGTTTTAAAATGTAGATAGCCTTTCCGTTGTAGGCTAGCTCGAAAAACGTTGTGCCTCGGTGAGCTTTTCCGTAGCCTCGGCTAGCTATGTCCTTCTTTTTATGTATTTTCTTCTGGTTTAAAATTCTTGATTTATGACACGGGGACAATTTGCTGTCCACAAATCGAACCAACGTAATGTAATTTATAAATATAGATTTTTAGCTCGGGTTCTCGGAAAACAAATATCTAGCTTTGAAGCTAATGAAGTTTAACTACAGCGTTTAGATACAGAAAAAAACATGCACAGGTTGACAAAGTCCGTTAGGTTTGAAACCTCGGTCGCGAGCCGGTGTAACTGGAGGTTGTGACAAGCGAGCGAGCGAACTACAGTCATTTGCCATATTAGAGCCGCCCATCTTGAAAACAACTGCACTACACTAGAGTCATCTGTCAGCTCCCAGTGTGATGGGACCCGTGCATATGCTACACTATTTGTATGATTTGGTCCAACCAGAGCCTTCTTTATAACGTTACATAGGCCTATTTCTTGGATCCAGCTAAATGGTACAAAATGGAGTCAAACGCACATCCACGGTATTTGTAGCCTATCCTACTGAACGTTGTCAGAAATATAAATATGTAGTTACAGCTTATCATAATGTCACCCAATAGCACACCTGAAATGACAAATACAATGTATTTCAACAACATTGTAACAACGTTGTCACAACGTCACCTCGACACCAACAAATCCATAACTTTAACACAACGTGGTCACAACGTCGACATATGGTAATGTCGCGACCAACCTTGTCACAACCTTCTGCCAACGTTGTCACAACGTTGTGTGTTTGTAGGGCCCCTCTCTTAAAGGGTAACTACACGCTAGATCACTTTTTTTAGCTGTAAACTTGTTTGTATGCCTACCTTATAATGAACCTTATTCATCCATTCCGTTATTTCAACAATTCTGATGTCAGAGTACCTCTGTGGAGGGACCTCTACGTCATATGGATAATTGTTGTCGCCCACAATGGAAACAGCCGGCACCTGATTGGTTAGACGCAGTACGTTACTTTTGTTTCTGCTCCACGTTCTTAAACCGGAACAATGTTGCGTCCTGTTCATAAACACTCTTGGCCATGAAGTTGCTGAATCTTGATTCATATTTGATGTGCAACGTCTATTTTGACAGTTTGTTCCGAGTTATACGTAATCATTTGTACAATGTAGCTTCGTTCATTTATGCAAATGACGATGGCAGCTCCTCCGCCTTCACCCCTCTGGCTCACCCCACGAAGTATTTTTCAAAATTGTTTCGTGGGCGCAGACAGGCTGAAACAGTGGGTGTAGTTACCCTTTAATGAACTGAAGAAGCAAAACACTGTGATATTTGCACACTCCGATACAGTAGTTGGCGGTATGCACCTTTCCGTTGGGTAGAAATCTGCTATTAAACACAGAGAAGAAGAAGAAGATAAGTCACAGACACATAACAGGGTGGTGGGCTGGATATTGAAAAGATGGGATTGCCCTGGGCAGTGGCGTTCGGCATTTGAGCGTTCGGTATTGAATGATGGTGGCGAGTAGTAGTGGAGGGAATTCAGAGGACATTGAGGATGAAATAGATGTTGAGGAACAGAGTAGAGTAGCTAGCAGGAGAGGACGGGGTAGAGGAAAAGTTAGGATAGAAGAGCAGGTGAGGAAACCAGGTGATAAAAGTAAAAAACTGAGTTTGGAGGAAAGTAGTGTTTCCATTAAATCCATTGGTCACCTGTGACAATATGTATTGATTATATTTGAATATGTATCACCTGTAAACTATATTACCTGTGACAATATGTATTGATTATATTTGAATGTGTATCTGTGAATGTATTAAGAGCAATATACAGAATGTATAAATGTATTAAGAGCACAGAGCACAGAAACACATTCTCTGTCTCTCTGACTAGAAGGAGCTGAAAGCTACAGTTGTTGTGGCTTTGCGAGTGCTTTCCAGAGAGTCTGATAAGATGTTCCTAAACAATGGTGATTTTAAAGCTGGTGTTTTCAGAGAGTCCAGAGAGTCTGATAAGATATGAGAAGTTGGCGCTCCAGGCACCTGGGCACCCGGTATCTGACCACTATTGTATCAGACCCTGGTTTCAGTACAAAATGAGCACAGAAACACATAGTGATAAATTAATTAAAATGCACTTTCACAGAATCCCATAAAGTTAATAAATAGAATGGTCACAGTGAGATATAGACATTTCTGTGAATATGAACACTGAGTCTGACTATAAAAGTTGAAGCCACAGTCATTTTTTACACACAGTTAGCCATCCAGAGAGTTTGAGAAGAACTTGGGTATTGTCCAAACACCTGGTGTCTGATCACCATGGTTACTCAGTTCTCAATGCAAAATTGTGCAGTCCCATGGGAGGGGGCCTACGGGGAAGAGTTTTTGAGAACTCTCCTCACGGGGCGGAGCTGGAGATGGGTGACTGGGAATCTGCGGGGAGGAGTTTGAGAACTCTCCTCACGGGGCGGAGCCAGGAGCGTGAGAAACCAGGTGTGGCCTAGATACAATCCAATAGGAGAGGCCCTACGAAGGAAAGTTTTGAAGGTTCTCAACACGGGATGACGCTAATAAAACAGGGCGGAGCCAGAGATTGATGTCTGGAAAAACCAATGAGGCCTCAGAAGACACCTGTTACGTGGAGAAGTGGGAGGGACTTTGTGATAAGAAAACTCTATAAAAGTTAAACTAAAACTGATCATTTTAGGAGTGTCTGCGGAGATGTTATGACTTTGATTGAGCGGTGTATGGAATAAAGTCTGGTATTTTTGATAGTCTCTGCGGGGGCACTACGCTAGACTTTTGTTGTACGTTGTATGGAATAGAGTCTAGCATTCTCTGAGATTACTGCCTCATCCTTTTTATTTGAAAACTTATAAAGAGATTGGGTCCAAAAGTTGAAAACTTTGAAATTCTTGTTGCTTGTAAACCACGACAAATTAGCGGGGTCGGCAGGATTGGATCAAGTAACCACAACAAATTAGCGGGGTCGGCAGGATTGGATCCAGTAACCACAACAGTAGCTCTGATTGTGAAGGATCAAGATCAGTTTGTAAGAAATTGGTGGGAGAAGAATTTAAAATAATACTGAAATTTAGGCGGGAAGATGAAAATGAAAATACCAACTTAAGTCTAATGGCTTTGACCAGGGAGTTGAAAAAGAAAGTAGGAGATATTGAAATGGCAAAAATACTTCGAGATGGAAGTTTGTTTTTAAAATGCAAAAACGAAGAACAGAAAAATAGGGCGTTGCAGATTGAAAATATCGGCAGGAAAACGGTGATTGAAAAAAAGTATTGGGTGAGGATAGATTTAAATGGGGAGTGATAACAGGCATACCGATAGAAGAAGATATGGATAAGATTGGAAAGGTTATCGAAGGAGGAGAAGTGAGGAGAATTAAAAGACTGTTTAGAACAGTGAATGGAAGGAAGGAAAAGAGCTTATCAGTACTAGTGGAGTTTCAGGGTTCAATTTTACCTGAAAGGGTAAAAATAGGATATATGAGCTTTAGGGTAAGGGCTTATGTACCACCACCGCTACGTTGCTACAAATGCCAGAGATATGGGCATATTTCCGCAGTTTGTAGGGGGAAACAACGATGTCCTAAATGTGGAGGAGACCATAAGTATGAAGAATGTGGGGATAATGTGCAGGCTAAATGCTGTAACTGTGGAGGTGGTCATAGTGTGGCATATGGCGTATGTGAAGTTAAAAAAAGAGCAATGAAAATTCAGCAAATCAAAACACAAAATAACATAACATATGCAGAGGCAGTAAAGAAAGTGCAAGGAGAAAGAAGAGTAGAGGATTCTGAGAGAACAATTGTTAACCAAACTTCTAGAGTTGGGATCGAACAGTGTAGTCAAACTAATGGGTTAAGTACTGAAAAATTGGTTTTATTCATTGCCTATGTCCTCAATTGTTCAGACCAAGCTAAAAGCAAAACCGAGAAAATAAGAATAATAGTTAAGTGAGCGGAAAAGTTCTTGGAGGTGAAGGGTCTTTGTTGGGAACAAATTCAAAAAGAATTGAGTCCGAATCAAAGTCAGGAAACATGTTCTAAAGGACCTATGTAGGAATTCAAATCGAGATGAAGAGAAGAGATTCAAATATGATTTAAGAGACGTATAATAGAGATTGTTTGGTATAATTTTAGGTTTTATTTAGTATTTATTTATTTAATTTTTATAGATACAGACCTAAGATAAATTTAATTTAATGAATCCTGATCTACACTCCAATCCGGTTGGTGGCGGTAATGTACTATTTAATTGTTTGCAAACCGCCATAAAACAACAAAAGAAGAAGAAGAAGAAGACACATAATAGGCAGAAGTCTATCATACATTTTGGGAACATTCGCCGCCAAGAATTACATTAACATCGTGATGAACAAATGAACGAGTTTAAGTAATTGCATCATCAACGAAAACGGGTAGGCCTATGTTTTTATTTTCTTCTCCCCATAACCGTGATGCTTTAAAATAGTTCTGTTAGTTTTGTTTACCAACATGCTTCAAATCTGTTTACTTTCCATTCACTAATGTATATTGACCTGATATATGTTTGTAATGTGGCATGCAGAATTGTACAATTAATTTAGAAAACTTCTAACTGGTCCAATGTTACTTCTCCATGTCAATAACACTAGACTACTCTTAGAGTTAGTCTGAATGTCGGTAAATAATGTAACAACGCAACAATGGCGTTATACCTTACCGTTGTTCACTAAATGAATCCGTGGAACATGTGGTAATCTTATGCCGATTTGGGTTGTATCACCTGCTTTGTTCTTTTTAAGGTATGTTATAGGCTACATTGCAATTAAATTGGTGAATCGCTTTTCAGCGAAGTAGCCACATTATGAACAATCCTGGCCATTGCTTGTGAATTAAACGGTGCTATGGACTTGTGATGTGATTTGGTGAAAACAATACTGGAGAACTGTCCAGTCAGTTTTTTTCAACCAACCTCCCTGGAGTGCCCCCCCTCTGTACGCTTTTTTTCATCAATTGCAAAAAAAAAAACCGGATAACATTGTGTTAAATTTTTAAAGGTTCTTTTCATGTATAGAGGGATCATTCACCCTATTGAGCCACGTGGATATTTCTGACACATCCTGCCTCTTATGTGGTATTTAATTCCGATACAATTCCAATAGCCAACATCAAACCTGGATTGAAAGACTCAGATTGCATTTTTTCCAAAAATATCAAGGTGAACACATATTCAAAGGTTTCCCTTCTTATTTTAAGAACTTTGAACCACTGGGAGTCATTGAAGGAGCGCACAACACGGTCCCACCACTCCTGGTTGGCATGCAAAGCCTTTTTTCTACGGAGGTATCAGAGATCGCTTGCAGCAAATATTAAGGCACTGTATGTGATGGCCCTTCTCCACTGTCTTACCATCAATGGCTATCGTATGCAAATCCTGCCTTTGAAGTGCAGGACATTGAACAAAAGCAACAAAAATTGTAACTTCACTGGGCTCCATTTTGGCGTCTATCTGTTGCCGCATCAAGCTTACCTGCGTTACTCTGTGAGCATGTGTGTCAGACGAGTTGCATGGACATACAGGCCACATACAGGTAATGTAAACACACAGGCCACAGACAGGTCGTGTAAAGTAAACACTATAGACAGAAAATCAGATTTCTCCAAGGCACATCTGATTCAGGCATCAAGACCTGCAGTGTAAATGTAGCATTGGCGTAAAACCCATACTTTGCAACTTAATTTTTGGCGCGTGGGACCCCAGCCTGAAAATTGAAGCTGAAACCCACAAAAAAATAAATCCTTGTCCACTGAGAAAAGGTTAATGTAACACTAACAGGTTTTAGTTTCTTCATACAACATGATTTTTGGGAACAATGTCCCAGATGTTTCACCCCGACCCTCTCAATTGCATATTCTACATCTCTTCATTGGACTTTGTACTTACCAGTTAGTTTAATATCTCAGACTTTAACCTGCTCAACCTATTAGATTAATTGCTGTGATAGATCCCTCTTTACATTCTGTTACCATCCATTCCACCTTTAGTTAAAACCGGGCCGGCCAGCAGAGGAAAGGCTCCCCTTCTCCAGCCAGCTTGTTTGCTTTTTGGGGGTTCAGGCTTGGTTTTTTTCACAATTGACTTTCTGTTTCTCTGTACAACATATTTGAGACAGTTCTCTGTAGAACGCATCATACAAATACAATTTAATTGAAAACACTATGGCAACATGATGCTGGTTGGCTGAGCATGGTCAATGAGTAATATACAGTATATATTGTGTCGCTTGACATTGTAGAACAATCTGTACAAGGCCTATGGCGCAAATGCTCAATCAGCTATGTCCATCTTAAATTCATATCAATATCACATTTGCATAAAATGCAAACTTCACTTTCAAAAAAAATTTAATAAATAAAAAATTCTGTTATATTTTCTAAATATGTAATGGGTAATAGTGAGTCATATCATTTCACTACTTGTAGGAAACCTGGAATTTCATTATTTTTGTCTGCTGGGACCCATTGTTTTTATATTACTTTCATTGTTTGTTTTTTGTCTTTCTCCCTATATTTTTATTATCTTTTCGATATAATCGCAGTAAATTTTTATAATTTTAAACATCAAATTAATAAAGCACAAACACAAAGCACTCTAAGATCATCTTAACTCTAAGACGCTTTTGGGAAACGGGTCCCTGGTCATTATTTGTCTGTGAATTGCACTTGGTGTGTACATGGTTAGTTTAAATTCGCGTTAAAGTTGAATAATTTAATGCAAATGTAATTTGTCTTTCACCAAGCAACCACCGTTTTACCAAAGTAAATGGCACATAAACCTTTAATAATTCTCAGGTAGATTATGACAATTCAGCCGTTGTTATTTAATGTTACTGTCATATTCTTGTGTTCTATAAGTCAGGCCCATTGCATTTTTTAATTGGACAGCTTAGTCTTCAGTTACATTGATATTGATGTCAATTGAATAGCATTAAATACACGGCAACTCCACAACCCAAGACAGGGGCCAACCCAAAAAGTTTGGTATTTTGCTGGTATTCTCTGTTTTATGTGGCAGGATTGTGAATTTTTTCATAAACTGCATTGAAGCAAATAAAAATGCAAAAATGTAGGCTTTCTTTCACTCTGCAATTATAAAACACTAAAAATAACACACAAAGTGGCAGGTGAAGTTAAAACTGTATTTTAAAAATTGACCTGAGATTTGGTATTACCCAGGGGAAGAGAAAGGTTTCCCCCAACCTCATAATGCAAGTGCGCCCCCTGTGGTCAGTCAGGCATCTGCATGACTGCAGAGCGGAATGAATGTGTCAGCTATTGCAGACAGACCTGTTTGATTATGGCTTAATCCATTCCCCTGTTTTCCTCCAGGAGCTGTACTTCTGCACACCTTTGAGTATGAGTATGATGCAGACAGGAGTCTGTCTGAGATGGGACACTGAGACAACACTACCAGAGCTCACTGAGCAGCACAGGATCAGACAGAAAGAAGAGGAACTCAGTGGACTGGAGTCTATTCACATGGCAGAGTCAGACACAGAGCGTGCTGAACCAGGACTCGACACCCTGGAGCCAGATTGTCTGACAGCAAACAGCGGGGTCAGTGATGTACACCACACACACACATCACTGATTAAAATAGAAACAGATCTGGGCTCCAGCCACACTGGGGATCTTAAGACAGAGAGCCTAGATAGTACAGAGCTTGGATATGTAACCCATCTGCATCCTGACCAAATCAAAACAGAGGCCTATGATGGAGGATATATTAAGGCAGAGCACATCAGTGACTTGCAGGATATTAAATGTGTTGATATTAAATCTGATCAAATCAAGTGTGAATGCAGTGAAAGTTTAGTGAGTGATCTCATGAAGACTGTGATGAATGGAGCTGGTGTTGATCACAATGACCAGACTGAACCATGGCAATGTGTAGGAGAGCCAAACCCAAACTGTAAAAATGAAGAAATTCACGATATGCCGACCCAATGTGGGGAATTAAAACATTACTGTATCGTAAATAATGAAGATAATCAGACCAGAATTGTCAAGAAAAGTACAAATGGGAGTAAAAACCTAAGCCCTTTGAATTTCTGTCTAAACAAGCAGATAATTCCTAGAAATAAATATGAAATGAACACAGGTGTAAAGTCGTACAAGTGTACAGATTGTGAAAAGTGTTTTAAGGGCAAATTTGGTTTAAATATACATCTTAGAATTCATACAGGTGAAAAGCCCTATAAATGTACTCAGTGTGAGAAGTGCTTTTCCACAATATATAATTTAAATAGCCACCAGAGAATTCATACGGGTGAAAAGCCCTACAAATGTACTCAGTGTGGGAAGTGGTTTTCCCAAAAATCTCAATTAAATAGCCACCAGAGAATTCATACAGGTGAAAAGCCCAACAAATGTACTCAGTGTGAGAAGTGCTTTTCCACAATATATAATTTAAATAGCCACCAGAGAATTCATACGGGTGAAAAGCCCTACAAATGTACTCAGTGTGGGAAGTGGTTTTCCCAAAAATCTAATTTAAATAAACATCAGAAAATTCATATGGGTTAAAATCCCTGCAAATGTTTGTTGTGCGGAAAGTGCTTTCCTACTATGTCTCGTTTAAATAGCCACCAGAGAATTCATACAGGTGAAAAGTCAGACAAATGTACTCGGTGTGAGAAGGGTTTTTATAGAAAATCTGTATGAAATAATCATCTGAGAATCCATACAGCTGAAAAGCCCTACAAATGTATTCAGTGTGGGAAGTGCTTTTCCAAAATATCTAATATAAATAGCTGCCAGACAATTCATATGGGTGAAAATCCCTACAGATGTATATTGTGTGGCAAGTGCTTTTCCCGCATATCTCATTTAAATAGCCACCAGAGCATTCATACAAGTGAAAAGCCCTATAAATGTTTTTATTGTGTTATGTGTTTTTCCAGAGCACGTATTTTAAATCACCACAAGATGATTCATGCAGGTGAAAAGCCTGGCAATTAGTGTACCGCGGGAAAGGTTTTAATATAAAAATTAAGTTCAATATCAGCGTAGAGGTAAATTGCAAATGTCCTTAGTGTGGGAAATGTTTTCTTTCAAAATCTACAGTCAACACCAGAGAATTAATAAAGGTGAAAAGTTTGATATGTGTACACAGTGTGGTATGTGTGGGAAAAGTATTTTCACAAAATCCTATGTAAATAGCCACCAGCATGGTCATACGGATGAAGAACCCTACCTTTGTATTTACTGTGAGAAATGTTTTAAAACGAAATAGTTTCTTGATTATACACCTACGTGTTCATGCAGGTAAAATGCCATACAAGTGTCCACAGTGTCAGAAGTGTTTTAAAACAAGATCTAATTTAGACCTCCATCTGAGAATTAATACATGTGAAAGGCCTGACGAATTCAGAATGAAACCTGCATATGCGGGTGTAATAATATCCGATTATTCAACTGGGGGCAGTAGCGCGCTCTTTACGCATGTGAATATTCCATTCCTCATTGACTTGGGTTGTACTTGTATTTTAGCCTATTTCCTTATGAACAATATTTATCCTATGATGATAAAGCCCTAAGCCCAAGTATCAATTCGGACAGGTAATCATCATTTGGCGTATTCCTCCAGATTTTTGTGAGAGAGTTGAAGAAAGATTTTTGTTGGGCTTTCCTTGCCAGAATCTAGTTCTCAGTATGGGTTTGATGATGATGATGAAAACACAGGTGAAAACACAGGTGAAAAGCCCTATAAATGTACTCAGTGTGGAAAGTGTTATTCCCAAGCAAGCATTTTACATCGCCACAAGATGGTTCATACAGGTGAAAAGCCCTACAAATGTGCTCAATGTGAGAAGTGCTTTCCCAAAATATCTCATTTAAATGTCCACCAGAGAATTCACACAGGTGAAAAGCCCTATAAATGTACTCAGTGTGAGAAGGGTTTTTGTACAAAATCTGTATTAACCTTTTCGCACGTAAGTTCCAAAATATTTTCAACGGCCCCAAAGCGTGAGTTTTTTTTTTCTGTGTGCAACAACTGTTCTAGAATTCGACTGTTACGTCACAGCACTAGCCTTCGCACGGTTGAGAGTTAGCTAATATTAGCACACACACATACATACATATACATAGCCTACACTATATATATATATATATATAACAACACTAGATGACTCTCAGTATGTGTGAGGCGACGAGGGACAGTCATCATCTGACTCCGTAGCTAACTGCACCGTCTTTCATTTGCATCAATAAAAATATCTGTCAGCTTATTGTTTGTGTGGTGAAAATGTTTTTATTTTTAATATTTTTCGCATGTTTTCAAATAGTTGTTACAAGTGGTGTATTCCGATTCTAGCAATCATTGCAATGGACACCCACGATGTTGGTAAAGTACATTTTTGAAGGTTGTACGTTACTGCTCACCATATGCTATGAGATGCTATTTATCTCTGATAAAGCTAATAACACGGGCGCAGCCATAGAACGTCATCTCTGGTCCAACCAAAGATGATAACGTGACAAGATAACTCACTTCCAGGTTAACTTGTTTGAGAATTGATATGGTTACAGTTGGGAGCAAGTGGAGCATCTCTTCATCATGTTTGGTTGAATGCGGAAAAACAAGATGGCAGCACCGCAACCCAATATTAGCCTACTGCCGAATTATTTTTGAAAATGTGTTTTTCGAGTATTTCGTCAATTATTTTGATCACGGATGAGTTTACCCGTGATGTAAAACATTGTAAAGTGTAATCGCTATAAGATTGTGTATATTATATTTTCTGTCGTAGTTAGCCCGTAGTTAGCTCATTTTGACAGCTTGGTTAGCACTGACGTTAGCAAACTATAGCTAAATCAACGTTATAGGCTAGGGGGTATTTGCTGCTTACATTACTTCTGTGAAAGTGTGAACGTCTGCATAAACAAATAAATGTAAATGTTGTAAAGATGTTTATTTGGTACAATGTTCTTGTGGAACAGTGTGTTTAGTCCTAGGGTTAGCCCACAGGTTTATTGTTGCGTCATTCGTAAATAGACGATTTGTGAATGCGCATGTAAGTGAGATCGTCGGTATAATACAGCTAGCTACGTAGTAACCCATATGCATACACTGCAAATTAAACTAGATGACTATTCGGATAACAACTAACGTTGACATAGTAACATTTGCATTTCAGTACAACAATAAACGACTAGGTACCGCACTGGAATCATGTTTGCACTTTTACATTAGGATGCAATTGTTAGCTTGTGAGGTTAAAAACCACCAAACTGCTAAGATAGCTCAGTGTTGATGTAACGAAGATATTCGATGCACAGCAATGTGTCATTTATCGTTCATTTCAGCTTCTGAAATCGCAAGTTGATGGTTTATTTTCCATAATATACACACCTCTGTGACGTGTCTAAACCGTGTTTAGCCGGCAGTAAACCATTGTGACCGCATTCTCAACGGAGCGTTCCAGTGATACGTTCTAATCACATATTTGTGATGGTACGCGTTTGGGCCATGTCTGGAATGATCACATATTTGTGATCTTACGCGCGAAAGGGTTAAATGATCATCTGAGAATTCATACAGGTGAAAAGCCCTACAAATGTACTCACTGTGGTAAGTGTTTTTCCCGAGCAAATATTTTAAATCACCACATGATGATTCATACAGGTGAGAAGCCTGTACAATTAGTGTACTCGGTGCGAGAGAGGTTTTAATATAAAAACTAAGTTCAATATGAGCATAGAGGTAAATAGCCTAACAAATGTCCTTAGTGTGGGGAATGCTTTTTTTCTAAATCAGTAAACACCAGATATTTAATAAAAGTGAAAAGTTCTACACGTGTACACGTTTTTTAATGTAAATCTTATGTAAATAGCCAGCAGCATGTTCATACGGATGAAGAGAGTTGAAGAAAGCTTTCCTTGCCAGAACCTAGCATTTGTGTATGGGTTTGATGAGGATTATGTAACCTAGCCACATAAGCTAGCTTTGTGTATTTTAAGATTGTAATATGCGTGTAGTTCTCTCTAATTCTCTTCATTGAAGAGAAAAGATGAGCACTCGTCATGTAGGGTCAGGGCTGAAATTCTTGGGCCCGTTTCAAGCTCTAATTAATACCACCAAGGTTAGACATGAAGTAATTGTCCCACAACCAATTAAATCGGAGGCGGCGACACTGCATCATTGCAGCGTTCACAGCGTTCACTGTACTGTCATTTTTTGTTTTTACTGCCAATGTAGAGGCTGTAATGTGTATGTCAGATAAAGCTCATTATTACACTTCAGACAGTATTGAGTTGAGGATATCAGTTGAGGACATTTGTTTCTAGGGTTGCAAAATTTCAGAAATATTCAAAGGTGGAAACTTTGCGCTCATCATGTAGAGTCAGGGATGACATTTTTGGGCCCGTTTCAAGCTCTAATTAACCCCTTCGCGCAGATGGCACATTTGGTCAATTCTCATTTATTTAGGGGTGCTCTGTTTAAGGCTTTATAACTCCAGGTGTGAGCATCACATAAACTTGGTAAATGGCTTAAATGAAACAACCATTTACAATACGAACTTAGATTAGTTTATTTTCATAATTTAAGTCAAAATAAAGTGCCACAAATGCAAAGAAACCTTGGGAAAATGCTTTTTTTCTTTAGTTTGAAACAAAATACTGAGAGCTACACAAGTGAAACAGGTAAATATATAAATTTCCTGGATCATAAACTCTATGTCAACAAGTGTGCAAAATCTGAGGATGATATGCAGAACTACTAAAGGTCTATGATGCAAAATATAGGCAGTGTACCCTGGTGTCCATTAGTGTCTCCAAATCTATTCAAATGGCTAAATTGTGCACTGCTCTCAATAAAAATAAAAACATTTTAAATGATGGTATATTTAACTACAAATCAACAGTTTTGGCTCATAAAACTCACCTTTGCATCATTTTCAAGTGGGAATTACTATATTTTCATTAGTAACGGGGTAGATATCTATGGGTCAAAAACCCCCATGCAAAACATGTCGTAAAATGTATAAAATTTGTTTTGTCCATTATAAAGAATATACCTTTGCTTCTTCTGATGGATTGAGATACAAATATAGATATCACAGTGCTACATACACCTAAATATGTAGCCTAATCATTCACTCTTGTACCTCAATAAAACATCACTTTTTCCTGTACTCTACAGTATGTATACCTTTGCCCCGGGATTGCATTTTTCTGTAGTTTTTTATGTTCCTTATGTTCCATTCATAATGACGCCAAGTAAAATATTTCACAGGAAATTTTAATGAGCATTTGCCATGCCATAAGTGACAAGTATATGTGCCATAGCCTGTATTATGTACGATAACATGAAAATAAAAGTGTTCACACATCTACTCCATATCTGGCAACAGAGTGATGGTTTGGGGCTCGTTCGATAGCTAAGACCCTTGATGACTTACAGCCATTTAGCCAGCCATGTGTTCCATACTGTACCAGTGTAATTTACAGCTGAATCTAGTCTCACCCCCCAATTCCCATAGAGATCCATTCAAATGCAGAGAGCTTATAATATCGCTTGTATTAGTACCTGGAAATAAGATATTGAGAGTCTTTTGATGTTGATGGGTCACAGACTTCAGGAAGTAACAACATCCAAATATTAAATATGATACTTTAAAAATATGTTAAAGCAAAGGGTATGAATACTTATGTAAATTAAAGATTTCAGTTTTCGATTTTTAATACATTTGCAAAAATTTCTAAAAACATGTTTTCACTTTGTCATTGTGGGCTATTTTGTGTAGAATTGAGAATTGAGACAAAAAATGAACTCAATCTATTGTAGAATATGTCTGTAATGTAATAAAATGTGGAGAAGGTGAAAGGGGTGTTCAGACTTTCCGGCTTGACTGTATAGACTGGGTGGGGGGGGTGCTTGTTAAATGGACTTGCTACGGGAAAATAGTGACACTTAGAAACTCTATTCAGCAGAGTTGTCACGAATTGTCTACCAATAAAGTTAAAACACAGAGTTTGTGATTTCCACTAATAGTTTGGCTGCAGGAGCAACGAATGTCTCAGTTGAGCAAAAAGGTGGCGCTGGCGGGAACTTCACTATGCATCTGCATAAAGGAGTTAATACCACCAAAGTTAGACACTGCATCCTTGGTTGTGGACAGTGTTTACTATGTACGTGTCGTCTTTAGGAAATGTAATTTCCCTTAGTCAGAATGTTTTGATAATGAAATTGACACCAGTGTAATGTGTATGAAATAAATAATGTGAAAACTGTTTAGATACACTGTAGAAATAAACATGGTGATATGTATTATTGTAAACTTGTATTCTGTAAATGAACTTGACAGTACTGACATTTTTAGTTTTTACTGCCAATGTAGAGGCTGTAATGTGTATGTCAGATAAAGCTCATTATTAGACTTCAGACAGTATGTTTTATCTGAGATATCAGTTGAGGATATTTGTTTCACATTTTTGTATGTGATTTGTATATGAAATAATTTAACATTGTAAGTGTGGACATATCAATCCTTTATGCCATGTAAAGTTCTGTATAAACCCATATGTCCTTCACTGTGTCATTGCTTTCTCCTTCATTATTCCTGTTGTATGTTTCTCATAATACTAATTGTGCAAGAAATAAGCTTGACTCATATGAAGTGTCATTTTTTTTATTTTAAATGTTTTCAATTTGTCTTAACATGCAAACTTATAACTTCACATATCTTCAAAAAATAACTTTGTATCTCAAATTAAATGTTACAAATGTGTAAATTATGGTGCGCATGTATTTTTTTTCTTGATCTCGTCTGATTAAATGACGATATTCTGAAGAATCCATTTCATGCTTCTTTTATTGACTTTGTAGTCCCTAATATGGAAATCTGGGTGGATTTCTGGTTGTTAAACCCCAGCAAGAGTTCATTGGGCAAATGCGTCATCTAAAACTCATCCGATTCTCTTTATCTTCAGATGAGTCCTTTTACTTTTCTGCTCTCAGAAACATTTTTCTACTTTTGGCAAATGTTTACAGTATTGACGTAAGATCTCAATTATATTTAGGCAATTAATTCATGTGTATTTACGGCAATTAAGTATCTATTGTATCAAATCACACAACTATGTTGTCATCTGTGAGGAAAATGGACATTGGTAGGCCTTTCAACAAACAAAATAGGTTTGTAGGCTATAGTGAAAAGAAACGTACTATAAAATGCCATTACCTGGAATCCTTCATACATTATTCGTATATTTCTATTAACATTTAAAAGAACATTATCAAAATTAATTGGAACTTGACATATTCAGTAGCCTGATCATCAGCATCAAAAACATCAAGTACAACAACAATATTGGCATAATATATACATTATTAAACCTTTCTCTGACATTGTTGGAATTGAAAAATTGTTTATGTGACATTGTATTTATTGAAATAACAATCAAAATATTAGGCAAGCATCTCCAACTTTGGCATGATTGTGTAGTCAGACAATAAACAAAAAAATGCACTTTTATTTTGAAGGTTGGTCCAGACTGTGTACCGGAACGTTGATTGTTATTGGCGGGAGCTTCCATTGATTCGGGGCTGCTCTGTTGAACTCCCAAAACTGGCTGATGTTTGGGAACATTCGCCGCTAAGAATTACATTCCATTGCAATAATTACTTCGACTCATTTGTTTGTTTGAGTCAACGAATAGGGGTACGTTATTATAAAAAATAAAATAATAATTACCATCTCCCTGTAACTTAATGCTTTAACTGTTTTGTAAGTTTTGTTTACCAGAACGCTTCAAATGGGTTTACTTTCCATTCACTAATCTATATAAGAAGTAAAGTTATGTTTGTAAAGTGGCAGTAGATTGTAGAATTCGTTTTAGAGTTTAACGCCATTGTTGTTTACAATTTACGCACAAAAATTATGGGAAATGTAGTCTACAAATTGGGGGTGGGTACGCTCGACTATGAAAGACAAAAGTCTGCAGACAATCCACAGGACTGTCCGTCTGTGTAATTGTATGCTCCCTGTTTTAAGCACTCTGTAGCAGCCTTGAGGCAGACAAAAAGGGAATACTGGAGAAAGTTGTGGGAAAGCAACGTTAGTGGGAGAGGTATGGGGAATGATTAAAAAGATTGCTTAAAAAGAGGAGATGAGAGAGAGTGGAGTTATCCAGTACTTAAAAATGGAGAAGAGTTAGCAGTAACTAATAAAGAAAAGGGGGAGCTAGTGGTAAGAACTTTTGTTAAAGTTCAGCTCTAATAACTTGCCAGAGGAAAGTAAAAGCGGAAGAGAAAAGACTAGATCAGAAAACAACGAGGCTCTCACGAGAAAGGAGGACTCCTGTGATGATGAGATGAATCTTTCTTTTACTATGCTAGAGTTGAAAAGGCAATGTTTACATCAGGAATGACTGCCCCAGGAAGTTATGAAAGATGTTATGTGATGCTGAAACATCTTACAGATGAGGGATTAAGAAAGCTGTTGGTTCGGTGTAATAAGGTGTGTGAAGAGGGAAGGATGCCAGTGAGATGGAAGCAGTAATTGTCCCAATAAAAAAACAGGGAAGGATTCCAGTAATCCGACAAATTATAGAACAATTGCTTTAACCTCTCATGTTTGTAAGTTAATGGAGAGAATGGGAACAGAAAGGTTAATGTTTTATTTCGAGCAGTGGTGCCCAATCATGTGCCATGGAGGGCAACGAATATGCAGGTTTTCAATCACTACACCTGCTGATTTCACTAATTAGCACACCTTCAACCAGAGAGGAAGGAACTAATTAGTCAAATCAGCAGGTGTAGTGATTGGCTGGAATGAAAACCTGCATACTCTCGGCCCTCCATGGCACATGATTGGGCACCACTGATTTAGAGAGTAGAAGAATCATGGAAAAATATCAAAGTGGTTTTAGGAAAGGGAGGAGCACTATAGACCCAGTTATATGACTAGAGGATGGCATATGCCTAGAGGGCCTAGAGCAGGGGTGGCCAATTCCAGGCCTCGCGGGCCGGTGTGTATGCAGGTTTTTGCTGCCGCCAGTTAACAATTATTGAATTAGCCCAATCGTTTACACGATCTGATATTTTAATCTACATATCCGCGATATGAAAAGCAGCTGATGAATGTTCTTGTGCCGGTATGCGTCAATGCGTGTATTGTAGCATTTTATCGTTCTGTAATTTACAAGTGAATCGGTGATTGTGTGTAGGACTAATTAGCTGATTGAACCGTGGTAACTGGTGGCAGTAAAAACATGCATACACACCGGCCCGCGAGGCCTGGAATTGGCCACCCCTGGCCTAGAGGACCTAGAGGTAAATAAGGAGACAGTGGTAGATTTCTTTGACGTAGCGAAAGCCTATGATAAGTTATGGAAAGAGGGACTTTTGATAAAACTACACTTCATGGGAATTGGAGGGAGATTCTTTAACTGAACTATTGGGTAAACGTGAAGGGGCATGAGGACAGCCATCCATCTCAGAGTTATTTTGGAGTCTCGAGAGAGAGAATATGGAGAGTAGTTTTGGAAGAATTGGAGATGAGGTAGCGAGAGAGATGGGAGTGTACGGTAAGGAGTTCTGTCCGACTGTTGTGGACAACTATGCCTTTCTGGACAATGGAAAGCCCTATGGTGGATTTTTAATTATTAGAAACAAAACAGAGACAGAGAGGCAGATCTGGTGAATGTGTACTATAGGTGTGTGGAAAATAAATACCTGAAAAAATTTATTACTTTTTACAGATTGATCAAAGGATCCCCAATCAGGAATAGCTGGATCAATTTATGTTTCAACCCAAGTTAAAATATCAAGAAGAACATCAAACTATTTAAATGTTTATACTGTAGAGTTATATGCTGTATTGATGGCATTACAATTGATAGAGGAGGGGAAACCAGGGAAAGCGATAATATGCTGAGATTTAAGTTTGAAATCGGGTACTTTTTTTGTTAGCTTTAAACTTGTTTGTATGCTTACCGTATAATGAAACTTATTCATCCATTCCGTTATTTCAACAATTCTGAAATAATAACATAAATCAGGATTAACTGGTAGAAAAGCGTCTTTGTGCTGCCCCTAACGATTGAAATTTCTTTCGTGCTCCCCACACTGTCCCCGCCCCAATCGTGAGGTCAGAGTACCTCTGTGGAGGGAACTCTACGTCATATGGATAATTGTTGTCACCCACAACGGAAACAGCCGTCACCTGATTGGTTAGACGCACTAGGTTACTTTCGTTTGTGCTCCACGTTCTTAAACCGGAACAATGTTGCGTCCTGTTCATAAACTCTCTTGGCCATGAAGTTGCTGAATCTTGATTCATATTTGATGTGCAACGGCTAGTTTGACAGTTTGATCCGAGTTATACGTAATCATTTTTACAATGTAGCTACGTTCATTCATGCAAAAGACGATGGCAGCTCCTCCGCCCTCACCCCTCTCCCTGGCTCACCCCACGAAGTATTTTTGCAAAATTGTTTCGTGGGCGGAGACAGACTGAAACAGTGGGTGTAGTTACCCTTTAATGAACTGTAGAAGCAATACGAAGTGATATTTGCACACTCCGATACAGTAGTTGGCGGTATGCACCTTTCCGTTGGACCAATCTGCCATTAAAAACAGAGAAGAAGAAGAAAATAATTCACAGACACATAACAGGCAGAAGTCTTATCATACATTTTGGGAACATTCGCCGCCAAGAATTACATTAACATCGTGATGAACAAATGAACGAGTGTAAGTAATTGCGTCATCAACGAAAACGGGTAGGCCTGTTTTTATTTTCTTCTCCCCGTAATCGTGATGCTTTAAAATAGTTCTGTTAGTTTTGTTTACCAACACGCTTCAAATCTGTTTACTTTCCATTCACTAATGTATATTGGCCTGATATATGTTTGTAATGTGGCATGTAGAATTGTACAATTCATTTTGAAAACGTCTAACTGGTCCAATGTTACTTCTCCATGTCAATCACATAAGACTACTCTTAGAGTTAGTCTGAATGTCGTTAAATAATGTAACAACGCAACAATGGCGTTATCCCTTACCGTTGTTCACTAAATGAATCCATGGAACATGTGGTAATCTTATGCCGATTTGGGTTGTATCACCTGCCTTGTTCTTCTTAGGGTATGTTATAGGCTACATTGCAATTAAATTGGTGAATCGCTTTTCAACGAAGTAGCCACATTATGCACAACCCCAGCCATTGCTTGTGAATTAAACGGCGCTTCGGATTTGTGATGTGATTTGGTGAGAACAATACTGGAGAACCTGTCAGTCAGTTTCTTCCCAAACTCGGTCCTGGCGTGCCCCTGTGTACGCTGGTTTTCATTCCAACCACAATGGCAAACCCAGAATTATAACATGGTGTTAATATTTTTAGGTTATTTTCATGTTTAGAGGGATCATTTACCCTATTGAGCCACGTGGCTATTTCTGACACATCCTGCCTCTTATGTGGTATTTAATTCCGATACAATTCCAATAGCCAACATCCAACGTCAATTGAAACACTCATATTGGATTTTTTCCAAAAATATCAAGGTGAACACATATTCAGAGGTTTCCTTCCTTAAAAAATTTGAACCACTAGGAGTCATTGAAGGAGTGCACAACCACTCCTGACTCCTGCTGTGCATCCAAAGCCTTTTTTCTACAATCAGTAAATACTTTTATTGTTCCTGGAGGGAAATTTGCTTTGCAGGCAGGTATACAAAGGTTAAAACAACACAGACAATAATATACACGACAGTCATAAAAGTACAAACACTTAACAGACATGCGATTAAAAAACGAGCAGGAAACACTTGACCATAAAGTGCTTAATCTGGGCATAACCAATTATTGTTATTTGTCAATACATAGCATAATACAGCACATTATTAGGTTACGTAAATAAATGTAAGGAAATCATAACAAGAATGTCATCAAATGAAGAACATAAGAGCCGTGTCATTACTGTGCGTGTTCAGCAGATTAATGGAGGTAGGGATAAAGGAATTTTTTGTTCTATTACACGTAAATTTGGGTACTCTGAATCGACGCCCAGATGGAAGGAGCTCAAATTTACTGTATAAAGGATGGTCGTGGCAATCCAGAATGGTGTTGGCCTTACGTACAGTTTGTTTGTGTAATATGTCTTTCAGTTGTTTCTGCTGTACACCAATGATTTTGCTAGCAACCTTTATCCTGCACAATCTGTCCCTGTTGCTATTGTTCAGATTACCAAACCAAGCCACCATATTAAAGGTTAAAACTGATTCCACAAACGACCTATAAAATAAGGTCAGCCTTGGTATTATCCATGGGAAGAAGAAGGTTTCCTCCACCTCATGCAAGTGCGCCCCCTGTGGTCAGTCAGGCATCTGCATGAATGCAGAGTGTAATGACTGTGTCATCTGTTGCAGTCGGACTTGTTTGATTGAGACTAAATTAGGGCTGCACGATATATAGTTTCAGCATCGACATCGCAATGTGCGCATGAACAATGATGACATCGTGAAGGACGCAATGTTTTCTTTTTGCGTTAAATTAAATCAGTCAGGTCATGCTAAAACCTTTTTTTCTGCTTGTTAAAGCAAATTAAATCAATCACGTCATGCAAAAACTTTTTTGCTGCTTGATACAAAACGAAAACTCGCAAGGTTTGCATTTTCCATGACTAATTTAGAAGGAAGTCTGTCCGATATAACATAATTTAGTTTTGGTTTCTTGGATACACAGGCGCTTATGCTATGGTCACGCACTCTCTGCGTGCACAGCGAACCAATCTGTGTATCGAATAGCGAAATGTGTTGCCTCAGTCGTCTGTGAAAATTAGTGAGGAAGCACCGAAAAGTAAGAATTTATTGCAAAAAGAAATGCAACATCAGTTGTAATTTGTAGAATGTATACTTGTTCTTTGTAACTTTATGGAGAAAGACGCAATTTTAAACGTGATTCTTTATCTGTTAGGTAGCCAACTCTGTTGAGAAAGTTAAAAGTTACTTTTAAATGATTGAATAGTTTCATTTCATCTTTATTTGTTTAGCCAGGATTGCCAGCACTTTGACACTGTTGCTAGGAAAACATGATTTAAAAAAATGGAAAGTAGATTGTGAAAGAAAATAGTTCTGTTGTTATTTGTCATTTATTACAAGTTTTATTTATTTTAAGTTGTATTTATTTGTAAACCACTCAGGGGACTGGTGTATAGTAATTACCTAATTTTGGTTATTTAAAAGATGTTTGTAATTGTGAATAAAATGTTAACTTACTTATTTTGTCACTTCTGTTAATACCCTAATGTGATACTGCAGCTTTAACGTTACATTTTTAAACTGGAGAACAGTGATATACTGATCTCCTGGATACCTTCTAGACAGCAACTTTCTTCCACCCATTCACAGTTGAGCCCCCTTATTTTAGGGTAAGCAACATGCATTATTAATATCGTGTTGGATCATGGACTTTCGCCTGCACTGATAGATGAGTAGGCATATTATCTGAATACGATGGTGTCGTGGTGCCTCATGTCTTTTTTCAAAATCACCCTAATCATTCCTAGAGTGATTAATTTTTTCCAAATAGAACTATTCAAGTTAAAAGCAGCATGTATCTGGTGAAATTATCGTATTCCTGTATTTTTTCAATATATATTGCAAAAAAAAAGATATCGCAATGTAATTTATTTCCAATATTGTGCAGCCCTCGACTAAATCCCTTCCCGTTTCCCTCCAGGAGTTGCACTTCTGCACACCTTTGGGCCGCAGTAGGATGCAGGCAGGAGTCTGTCTGAGATGGGACACTGAGACAACACTACCAGAGCTCACTGAGCAGCACAGTATCAGACAGAAAGAAGATCCTGGAGTCTGTCCACATGGCAGAATCAGAGACAGTGTGTGCTGCACCAGGACTCAACACACTGGAGCCAGAGTGTGTTACAGCACACAGCGGGGTCAGTGATGTACACCACACACACACATCGATTAAAATAGAAACAGATCTGGGCTCCACCCACACTGGGGATCTAAAGACAGAGAACCTGGACAGTACAGAGCTGGGATATGTAACCCATCTGCATCCTGACCAAATCAAAACAGAGACTGATGATGGAGGATACCTTAAGGCAGAGCACATCAGTGACTTGAAGGATATTAAATGTGTTGATATTAAATCTGATCAAATGAAGTGTGAATGCAGTGAAAGTTTTGTGAGCGATGTCATGAATACTGTGATGAATGGAGCTGGTGTTGATCACAAAGACCATACTGAACCATGGCAATGTGCAGGAGAGCCAAACCCAAACTGTAAAAATGAAGAAATTCATGATATTCTGAACCATTGTGGGGAATTAAAACATTACTGTGTCATAAATAATGAAGATAATCAGACCAGAATTGCCAAGAAAAGCATTAAAAACCGAAGCCTTTTGATTAATTCAGTTGAAAAGCCCTACACATGTTCTCAGTGTGGGAAGTGCTTTTCCCAAAAATCTCATTTCAATGAGCACCAGAAAATTCATTCAGGTGAAAAGCCCTACACATGTTCTCAGTGTGGGAAGTGCTTTTCCCAAAAATCTCATTTAAATGGCCACCAGATAATTCATTCAGGTGAAAAGCCCTACAAATGTACTCAGTGTGGGCAATGCTTTTCCCGCCTATTTAATTTAAACAGCCACCAGAGAATTCATACAGGTGAAAAGCCCTACACATGTTCTCAGTGTGGGAAGTGCTTTTCCCACAAATCTCATTTAAATAGCCACCAGAGAATGCATACAGGTGAAAAGCCCTACAAATGTACTCAGTGTGGGAAGTGCTTTTCCTGCATATCTAGTTTAAATAACCACCAGAGCATTCATACAGGTGAAAAGCCCTACAAATGTTCTCAGTGTGGGAAGTGCTTTTCCCGCATATCTCATTTAAATAGCCACCAGAGCATTCACACAGGTGAAAAGCCTTATAAATGTTCTGATTGTGGTAAGGGCTTTTCCCAAATATCTCAGTTAAAAAGCCACCAGAGAATTCATACAGGTGAAAAGCCCTACAGATGTATATTGTGTGGCAAGAGCTTTTCCCACATATCTCATTTAAATACCCACCAGAGCATTCACCCAGATGAAAAGCCCTATAAATGTTCTGATTGTGGTAAGGTCTTTTCCCACATATCTCAGTTAAAAAGCCACCAGAGAATTCATACAGGCAAAAGGCCCCACAAATGTTCTCAGTGTGGGAAGTGCTTTTCCAAAATATCTAATTTAAATGTCCACCAGAGAATTCACACAGGTGAAAAGCCCTATACATGTTCTCAGTGTGAGAAGGGCTTTCATGCAAAAACTGCTTTAGATAATCATCTGAGAATTCATACAGGTGAAAAGCCCTACAAATGTACTCAGTGTGGAAAGTGTTTTTCCCAAGCAAGTACTTTATATCGCCACAAGAGGATTCATAAAGGTGAAAAGCCTGGCAATTAGTGTACTCAGTGCGGGAAAGGTTTTAATATAAAAACAAAAAAAAGTTCAATATCAGCCTTGAGGTAAATAGCCTAACAAATGTCCTTAGTGTGGGGAATGCTTTCTTTCAAAATCTACAGTAAACACCAGGTAATTAATAAAGGTGAAAAGTTCAACATGTGTACACAGTGTGTTATGTGTGGGAAATGTTTTTTGTTTTTTGTTTACAAATTTTTTTTGTAAATAGCCACCAGCTTGTTCATACGGATGAAGAGCCATACCTTTGTATTTAGTGTGAAATATGTTTTAAAACTAGATCGTTTCTTGATTCTACACCTACGTGTTCATGCTGGTAAAACGCCATACAAGTGTCCACAGTGTGAGAAGTGTTTTAAAACAAAATCAAATTTAGACATCCACCTGAGAATTAATACATACTGCATATGTGAGTGTAATAATATCCGATTATTCTACTGGGGGCAGTAGTGCGCTCTATGTGCATCTATTTTAAGGCCTGTGTGAATATTCCATTCCTCATTGACTTGGGTTGAACCTGTATTTTAGGCTATTTTCATATCAACAATATTTATCCTATGATGGTAAAGTTCTAAGCCCAAGTATCAATTCAGACAGGTAATAATCATTTGACCTATTCCTCCAGATCTTTGTGAGAGAGTTGAAGAAAGCTTTCCTTGCCAGAACCTTGCATTTGTGTATGGGTTTGATGATGTAACCTCGCCACATAAGCTAACTATGTGTATTTTAAAATTGTAATATGCTTGTATAGTTTTCTATAATTCTTTTAATTGAAGAGAAAAGATGAGCACTCGTTAAGTAGGGTCCGGGCTGAAAGTTTTGGGCCCATTTCAAGCTCTAATTAATTCCATCAAAGTTAGGTGCCATGTAATTGTCCCACTCCTGATGAAATCGGAGGTGGCGACACACTGCATCATTGGTTAGGGAAAGCGTTTACTATTTACGTGTCTTCTTTAGGAAATGTCATTTCCCTTGTAGTCTGAATTTTTTGATAATGAAATTGACACCAGTGTAATGTGCATGAAATAAATTATGTGTAAACTGTTTAGATACACTGTGGAAATAAACATGATAATGTGTATTCTTGTAAACTTGTATTCTGTAAATGAACTTGACAGTACTGACATTTTAAGTTTTTACTGCCAATGTAGAGGCTGTAATGTGCATGTCAGATAAAGCTCATTATTAGACTTCAGACAGTTTGTTTTATCTGAGATATCAGTTGAGGATATTTGTTTCACACTTTTTTTAAATTTTTTTATGCGATTTGTGTATGAAATAATTTAATATTGTAAGTGTGGACATATCAAGACCTTTATGTCATGTAAAGTTCTGTATAAACCCATATGTCCTTCACTGTGTCATTGCTTTCTCCTTCACTAAATGTAGTTTAATTCCTGTTGCACGTTTCTCATAACACTAATTGTGCAAGAAATATGCTTGACTCATATGAAGTGTAAATTGTTTTAATTTAAAATGTTTTCAATTTGTCTTAACATGTAAACTTACTTACTTTTCCGCTCCCAGAAACTATTTTCTATTTTTGGGAAATGTTTTCAATATTGACTTAAGATCTTCATGTAAATTATATTTTGGCAATTAATTTATGTGCTTGAGTTCTATTATTGTATCAAATCACACAAATGTGTTATTAAGCAGTTGTCATCTGTGAAGAAAATGGACATTAGTAGGCCTTTCAACAAACAAAATTTATATGAGGCTACTGCCGATCCAACCGATGTCCATGTAGGTTATAGTGAAAAGAAACGTACTATAAAATGCCATTACCTGCAATCCTTGATACATTATTAGCATATTTTTATTAACAAGAACGTTATTAAAATTCATTGGTACTTGACACCATATTCAGTACCCTGATTATGGAATGAGAAATGTGCCACATTCAATTTTAAATAATTTAAAGTTCAAAATTCTAATTTGGTTCTTCAAATTCAGATTCTAATTTTCAAACACTTCATCCGGGGATTTAGGAAAAGCAAACAATCACAGATTTGATCGTCACCATTTCAGTCAATGAGCAGACAAGTTCAAAGGGATAGTTTGCATTTTTTAGACCCAGGTCCGCTGAGCTACTCACCATGAATTGTGTGATAAACTGGGGAACATATGGGGCTCAATCTTTTCAGCCAAATAACATTTAATGGGGGCTTAGTGTCACCCCCGCACTCGTCTCCGTCACCGAGATGCTTCATGCAGCTCGTGCAGCCTCCCTCTCCTCTGTGCTAATACTTCTAGATCTCTCTGCCGCCTTCGACACCGTAGATCACTCCATCCTCCTGTCGTCCCTGTCTGCAGCGGGGATCGGCGGCTCTGCCCTGGCCTGGATTACGTCCTACCTCTCCGAACGCTCCTCCCAGGTTCCCTGGGCTGGTAAAGTATCGGCACCCCGTCCCCTTATCACAGGAGTCCACCAGGTCTCAGTCCTTGGTCCCCTCCTCTTCTCCACCTACACCAAATCCCTTGGCCCTGTTATCACTGCTCATGGTCTTTCTTACCACTGCTATGCTGACGATATTCAACTCTTTCTCTCCTTCTCACCCTCTGACACTCAGGTGTCAGCCCGCATCTCCGCTTGCCTGAGAGACATCCAGAGCTGGATGGACAACCACCATCTCAAGCTCAATCCAGGCAAGACTGAGCTCATCTACATTCCTGCTCTAACCTCTCCCCCTCTCAATCTTTCTATTTCCCTAGGAGACACTCCACTGACCCCAACGCCCTGTGCCAGGAACCTTGGAGTCGTGATGGACAAGCTGTCCCTCTCCGAGAACATCGCAGTGGTAACCCGGGCATGCAGGTTCTTCCTGTACAACATCAGGAGAATCCGCCCCTTCCTCACCACCCACTCAACCCAGCTCCTGGTCCAAGCGATGGTGCTGTCCCGCCTGGACTATTGCAACTCTCTCCTGTCTGGCTTGCCAGCATCGGCCATTAGACCACTTCAGCTTATCCAGAACGCAGCAGCGCGCCTGGTCTTCAACCTCCCCCGACACTCCCATGTCACCCCCCTGCTCATTGACCTCCACTGGCTACCGGTGATGGCCCGCATCAAATTCAAAACATTGGTGCTCGCCTTCCAGGCAGTCCGAGGATCTGCCCCTCCATACCTCCAAAAGCTCATCAGACCCTACATACCTGCCAGATCTCTGCGTTCCGCCTCCTCAGGACGACTGGTACCCCCCCCCCCCCCTCTTCATACTAGCACCCGGTCTCAACGTCTGTCTGTCCTGGCCCCACGGTGGTGGAATGAGCTCCCCGTGGAGGTCAGAACAGCAGAAAGTCTGACCGCTTTCAAGCGCAGATTGAAGACTCACCTCTTCAAGCTGCACCTCTCTCCACCCCTCCCTACCTCCTTGTGACTATTATCAAAATTGTGTAGTCCCCCCCCCCCCAAAAAAAAAAAAATAATAATAAATCCCCAATCATACTGACTGCACCTAGTACTTAGATTCGTGTTTGCCTGTTTAGGATTGTTTTAACGCACTTGTTACTAGTTCGGAAATGCACTATGTACGTCGCTCTGGATAAGAGCGTCTGCTAAATGTCTATAATGTAATGTAATGTAATGTAACCCCCTGACAGACACTTAATAAAGACACTATTAATTAACCAAACTTAAATAAACACTTCGTCATATTTTTACTTGCTTGCATGAACACATGCCTTGCAATCAAAATGTGTCAATAAAGCCAAAAAACTGTATTATTAATTTGTTTTGGGCCAATTGCCATATCAACGGAAAAGATACAATGCGAAGTTACTCTTGCTGAAAGCATTCACGGCAGAGAAGTGCTCCTTCTCAGGGTTGCCTGGCGACAGTCTTGGCATCACTACATGTAAACAAAACTACACTTTACTGGTGTTTTTAAATAACTGCAGGTACGGTATCTTACCCTATAGCTTTCATACTTTTCCATTAAAAAACCCAGACCAGTTATGCCTATGGTTAGGCTAGTATCATTAAAGATGGATGTAAACACACCTGCAGAACTTATAAGGCTATAACTTAGTCACTTCGATGAGAAGATATTATAAAATCTAAGGAGGAAAACCATGAGAGAAAGACACCCTTAATTTCCATCCTGTACATTATGAGGAATATTTCATTGATGCTATCTGTTCTAAATGATGATCTGCCAGATCGTATGCTCATTAGTGCAGAGAATGTCAGATGCAATAACGGTGTTACTTATTTCCTTCTCTCTATCCACTGCAGGGCCAATAATATTGCCAATAGTTCTTTGGTATATACAGGTGAAGCTCAAAAAATTTGAATATCGTGAAAAAGAAACTCATATATTATATAGATTCATTACACATAGAGTGAAATATTTCAAGCCTTTATTTCTTGTAATTTTGATGATTATGGCTTACAGCTAATGAAAACCCAAATTCAGTGTCTCAGAAAATTAGAATATTACATAAGATCAATAAAAAAGGATATTTTAAACAGAAAGGTCAGCCTTCTGAAAGGTATGTTAATTTCTATGCACTCAATACTTGGTTGGGGCTCCTTTTGCATGAATTACTGCATCAATGCGGCGTGGCATGGAGGCGATCAGCCTGTGGCACTGCTGAGGTGTAATGGAAGCCCAGGTTGCTTTGATAGCGGCCTTCAGATCGTCTGCATTGTTGGGTCTGGTGTCTCTCATCTTCCTCTTGACAATACCCCATAGATTCTCTATGGGATTCAGGTCAGACGAGTTTGCTGGCCAATCAAGCACAGTAATACCATGGTCATTGAACCAGATTTTGGTACTTTTGGCAGTGTGGGCAGGTGCCAAGTCCTGCTGGAAAATGAAATCAGCATCTCCATAAAGCTTGTCAGCAGAAGGAAGCATGAAGTGCTCTAAAATTTCCTGGTAGATGGCTGCGTTGACTGTGGATTTCAGAAAACACAGTGGACCAACACCAGCAGATGACATGGCACCCCAAATCATCACTGACTGTGGAAACTTCACACTGGACTTCAAGCAACGTGGATTCTGTGCCTCTCCACTCTTCCTCCAGACTCTGGGACCTTGATTTCCAAATGAAATGCAAAATTTACTTTCATCTGAAAAGAGGACTTTGGACCACTGAGCAACAGTCCAGTTCTTTTTCTGCTTAGCCCAGGTAAGACGCTTCTGACGTTGTCTCTGGTTCAGGGGTGGCTTGACACAAGGAATGCAACATTTGTAGCCCATGTCCTGGATTTGTCTGTGCGTGGTGGCTCTTGATGCACTGACTCCAGCCTCAGTCCACTCCTTGTGAAGCTCCCCTAAATTTTGCTTGACAATCCTCTCAAGGCTGCGGTTATCCCTGTTGCTTGTGCACCTTTTCCTACCACACTTTTTCCTTCCACTCAACTTTCTATGAATATGCTTGGATACTACTCTGTGAACAACCAGCTTCTTTAGCAATGACCTTTTGTGGCTTACCCTCCTTGTGGAGGGTGTCAATGACTGTCTTCTGGACAGTCAGCAGTCTTCCCCATGATTGTGTAGCCTACTGAACCAGACTGAGAGACCATTTAAAGCAGGGGTGTCCAATCTTATCCTGAAAAGGGCCGGTGTGGGTGCAGGTTTTTGTTTTAGCCCAGCACTACTACACCTGATTCAACTAATTAACTAATCATGGTATTCAATCACGACATTGATAAGTAGAATCAGGTGTCTTTGTACTGGGCTAAAACAAAAACCTGCACCCACACCGGCTCTTTTCGGATAAGATTGGACACCCCTGATTTAAAGGCTCAGGAAACCTTTTCAGGTGTTTTGAGTTAATTAGCTGATTAGAGTGTGACACCATGAGTTTCCAATATTTAACTTTTTCACAATATTCAAATTTTCTGAGACACTGAATTTGGGTTTTCATTAGCTGTAAGCCATAATAATCAAAATTACAATAAATAAAGGCTTGAAATATTTCACTCTATGTGTAATGAACTCTATGTGTTATTTTTTTAGTAATGTTATAGGTTTAAATGCAATTAAGTTGGTAAATCGCTTTTCAGCGAAGTAGCCACATTATGAACAATCCCGGCCATTGCTTGTGAATTAAACGGTGCTATGGACTTGTGATGTGATTTGGTGAAAACAATACTGGAGAACCTGTCAGTCTATTGTTCCCCAACTCGGTCCTGGAGTGCCCCTGTGTACGCTGGTTTTCATTCCAACCGCAATTGTAAACCCAGAATTATAACATGCTGTTAATTTTTTAAGGTTCTTTTCATGTTTAGAGGGATAATTCACCCTATTGAACCACGTGGCTATTTCTGACACATCCTGCCTTTTATGTGGTATTTAATTTCAATACAATTCCAATAGCCAACGTCCAACTGAATTGAAAGACTCAGATAGCATGAACACAAGGTGAACACATATTCAAAGGTTTCCCTTCTTAAACACTTTGAACCACTGGGAGTCATTGAAGGAGTGCACAACCACTCCTGACTCCTGCTGTGCTTCCAAAGCTTTTTCTCTACGGAGGTATCAGAGATCGCTGCAGCAAATACTAAGGCACTGTATGTGATGGCCCTTCTCCACTGTCTTGCCATCAGTTGCTATCTCATGCAAATCCTGCCTTTGAAGTGCAGGACATTGGACAAAAGCAACAGAATCGTAACTTCACTGGGCTCCATGTTGGCGTCTATCTGTTGCCATGTCAACCTTACCTGCGTTACTCTGCGTGTGTGTCAGACAAGCTGCATGGACATTTAAACACACAAGCCACATACAGGTAATGTAAACACACAGGCCACAGACAGGTCATGTAAACACACAGGCCACATACAAGTCATGTAAACACACAGGCCTCATAAAGGTCATTTAAACACACAGGCCTCATACAGGTCATGTAAACACACAAGCCACATACAGGTAATTTAAACACACAGGCCTCATACAGGTCATGTAAACACACAAGCCACATACAGGTAATTTAAACACACAGGCCACATACAGGTAATGTAAATAAACACTATAGACAAAAGATCAGATTTCTACAAGACACATCTGATTCAGGCATCAAGACCTGCAGTGTAAATGTAGCATTGGAGTAAAACCCATACTTTGCAACTTAATTTTACTTGTAATACATTATGTGTTATTAGGGGGACAGAAAATGGATTGGAGCGTGGGACCCCAGCCTCAAAATTGAAGCTGAAACCCACAAAAATATAAATCCTTGTCCACTGAGAAAAGGTTAATGTAACACTAACAGGTTTTAGTTTCTTCATACAACATGATTTTTGGGAACAATGTCCCAGATGTTTCACCCCGACCCTCTCAATTGCATATTCTACATCTCTTCATTGGACTTTGTACTTACCAGCTAGTTTAATATCTCAGACTTTAACCTGCTCAACCCATTTGATTAATTGCTGTGATAGATCCCTCTTTACATTTTGTTACCATCCATTCCACCTTTAGTTAAAACCGGGCGGCCAGCAGAGGAAAGGCTCCCCTTCTCCATCCAGCTTCCTGCCGAGATTTCTTCTGGGAGTTTTAAAAAAAAAAATTTACTTGCTTGCTTTTTGGGAGTTCAGGCTTGGTTTTTTTCACAATTGACTTTCTGTTTCTCTGTACAACATATTTGAGACAGTTCTCTGTAGAAAGCATCATACAAATAAAATTTAATTGAAAACACTATGGCAACATGATGCTGGTTGGCTGAGCATGTTCAATGAGTAATATACAGTATATATTGTGTCGCTTGACATTGTAGAACAATCTGTACAAGGCCTATGGCGCAAATGCTCAATCAGCTATGTCCATCTTAAATTAATATCAATATCACATTTCCATAAAATGCAAACTTCACTTTCAAAAAAATAAAAATAAATAAAGAATTCTGTTATATTTTCTAAATATGTAATGGGTAATGAGTCATATCATTTCACTAGTTGTAGGAAACCTGGAATTTCATTATTTTTGTCTGCTGGGACCCATTGTTTTTATATTACGTTCATTGTTTGTTTTTTGTCTTTCTCCCTATATTTGTATTATCTTTTCGATATAATCACAATAAATTTTTATAATTTTAAACATCAAATTAATAAAGCACAAACACAAAGCACTCTAAGATCATCTTAACTCTAAGACGCTTTTGGGAAACGGGTCCCTGGTCATTATTTGTCTGTGAATTGCACTTGGTGTGTACATGGTGAGTTTAAATTTGCGTTAAAGTTGAATAATTTAATGCAAATGTAATTTGTCTTTCACCAAGCAACCACCGTTTTACCAAAGTAAATGGCACATAAACCTTTAATAATTCTCAGGTAGATTATGGCAATTCAGCCGTTGTTATTTAATGTTACTGTCATATTCTTGTGTTCTATAAGTCAGGCCCATTGCATTTTTTAATTGGACAGCTTAGTCTTCAGTTACATTGATATTGATGTCAATTGAATAGAATTAAATACACGGCAACTCCACAACCCAAGACAGGGACCAACGCAGGCCAACCCAGTCTTCAGGCTGCTCCAAAAAGTTTGGTATTTTGCTGGTATTCTCTGTTTTATGTGGCAGGATTGTGAATTTTTTCATAAACTGCATTGAAGCAAATAAAAATGCAAAAATGTAGGCTTTCTTCCACTCTGCAATTATAAAACACTAAAAATAACACACAAAGTGGCAGGTGAAGTTAAAACTGTATTTTAAAAATTGACCTGAGATTTGGTATTACCCAGGGGAAGAGAAAGGTTTCCCCCAACCTCATAATGCAAGTGCGCCCCCTGTGGTCAGTCAGGCATCTGCATGACTGCAGAGTGGAATTAATGTGTCAGCTATTGCAGACAGACCTGTTTGATTATGGCTTAATCCATTCCCCTGTTTTCCTCCAGGAGCTGTACTTCTGCACACCTTTGAGGATGAGTATGATGCAGACAGGAGTCTGTCTGAGACGGGACACTGAGACAACACTACCAGAGCTCACTGAGCAGCACAGGATCAGACAGAAAGAAGAGGAACTCAGTGGACTGGAGTCTATTCACATGGCAGAGTCAGACACAGAGCGTGCTGAACCAGGACTCGACACCCTGGAGCCAGATTGTCTGACAGATGGATCTACGCTCAGTGATGTACACCACACACACACATCACTGATTAAAATAGAAACAGATCTGGGATCCAGCCACACTGGGGATCTTAAGACAGAAAGCCTAGATAGTACAGAGCTTGGATATGTAACCCATCTGCATCCTGACCAAATCAAAACAGAGGCCTATGATGGAGGATATATTAAGGCAGAGCACATCAGTGACTTGCAGAATATTAAATGTGTTGATATTAAATCTGATCAAATCAAGTGTGAATGCAGTGAAAGTTTAGTGAGTGATCTCATGAATACTGTGATGAATGGAGCTGGTGTTGATCACAAAGACCAGACTGAACCATGGCAATGTGCAGGAGAGCCAAACCCAAACTGTATAAATGAAGAAATTCACGATATGCCGACCCAATGTGGGGAATTAAAACATTACTGTATTGTAAATAATGAAGATAATCAGACCAGAATTGTCAAGAAAAGTACAAATGGGTGTAAAAACCTAAGCTCTTTGAATTTCTGTCAAAACAAGCAGATAATTCGTAGAAATAAATATGAAATGAACACAGGTGTAAAGTCGTACAAGTGTACAGATTGTGAAAAGTGTTTTAAGGACAAATCTGATTTAAATATACATCTTAGAATTCATACAGGTGAAAAGCCCTATAAATGTACTCAGTGTGAGAAGTGCTTTTCCACAATATATAATTTAAATAGCCGCCAGAGAATTCATACAGGTGAAAAGCCCTACAAATGTACTCAGTGTGGGAAGTGGTTTTCCCAAACATCTCAATTAAATAGCCACCAGATAATTCATACAGGTGAAAAACCCTACAAATGTACTCAGTGTGAGAAGTGCTTTTCCACAATATATAATTTAAATAGCCACCAGAGAATTCATACGGGTGAAAAGCCCTACAAATGTACTCAGTGTGGGAAGTGGTTTTCCCAAAAATCTAATTTAAATAAACACCAGAAAATTCATACAGGCGAACGGCCCCACAAATGTTCTCAGTGTGGGAAGTGCTTTTCCAGAAAATCTCATTTAAATAAGCACCAAAGAATTCATACAGGTGAAAAGCCCAACAAATGTACTCAGTGTGAGAAGTGCTTTTCCACAATATATAATTTAAATAGCCACCAGAGAATTCATATAGGTGAAAGCCCTACAAATGTACTAAGTGTGGGAAGTGGTTTTCCCAAAGATCTCAATTAAATAGCCACCACACAATTCATATGGGTTAAAAGTCCTGCAAATGTTTGTTGTGCGGAAAGTGCTTTCCTACTATGTCTCATTTAAATAGCCACCAGAGAATTCATACAGGTGAAAAGTCAGACAAATGTACTCGGTGTGAGAAGGGTTTTTATAGAAAATCTGTATGAAATAATCATCTGAAAATCCATACAGCTGAAAAGCCCTACAAATGTATTCAGTGTGGGAAGTGCTTTTCCAAAATATCTAATATAAATAGCTGCCAGACAATTCATATGGGTGAAAAGCCCTACAGATGTATATTGTGTGGCAAGTGCCAGAGCACGTATTTTAAATCACCACAAGATGATTCATACAGGTGAAAAGCCTGGCAATTAGTGTACCGCGGGAAAGGTTTTAATATAAAAACTAAGTTCAATGTCAGCGTAGAGGTAAATTGCAAATGTCCTTAGTGTGGGAAATGTTTTCTTTCAAAATCTACAGTAAACACCAGAGAATTAATAAAGGTGAAAGGTTTGATATGTGTACACAGTGCGGTATGTGTGGGAAAAGTATTTTCACCAAATCTTATGTAAATAGCCACCAGCATGGTCATATGGATGAAGAACCCTACCTTTGTATTTACTGTGAGAAATGTTTTAAAACTAAATAGTTTCTTGATTATACACCTACGTGTTCATGCAGGTAAAATGCCATACAAGTGTCCACAGTGCCAGAAGTGTTTTAAAACAAGATCTAATTTAGACCTCCATCAGAAAATTAATACATGTGAAAGGCCTGACGAATTCAGAATGTAAACTGCATATGCGGGTGTAATAATATCCGATTATTCAACTGGGGGCAGTAGCGCGCTCTTTGCGCATGTGAATATTCCATTCCTCATTGACTTGGGTTGTACTTGTATTTTAGCCTATTTCCTTATGAACAATATTTATCCTATGATGGTAAAGTTCTAAGCCCAAGTATCAATTCGGACAGGTAATCATTATTTGGCGTATTCCTCCAGATTTTTGTGAGAGTTGAAGAAAGATTTTCTTGCCAGAACCCTTTGTGTATGGGTTTGATGATGATTATGTAACCTTGCCATATAAGCTAGCTATGTGTATTTTAAGATTGTAATATGCTTGTAGTTCTCTCTAATTCTCTTCATTGAAGAGAAAAGATGAGCACTCGCCATGTAGGGTCAGGGCTGAAATTCTTGGGCCCGTTTCAAGCTCTAATTAATACCACCAAGGTGAGACATGAAGTAATTGTCCCACAACCAATTAAATCGGAGGTGGCGACACTGCATCATTGCAGCGTTCACAGCGTTCACTGTACTGTCATTTTTTGTTTTTACTGCCAATGTTGGATATTTGTTTCACATTTTTGTATGTGATTTGTATATGAAATAATTTTACATTGTAAGTGTGGACATATCAATCCTTTATGCCATGTAAAGATCTGTATAAACCCATATGTCCTTCACTGTGTCATTGCTTTCTCCTTCACTAAATGTACTTTAATTCCTGTTGTATGTTTCTCATAATACTAATTGTGAAAGAAATAAGCTTGACTCATATGAAGTGTGATTTTTTTTATATAAATTTTTTAAAATTTGTCTTAACATGCAAACTTATAACTTCACATATCTTCAAAAAATAACTTTGTATCTCAAATTAAATGTTACAAATGTGTAAATTATGGTGCGCATGTATTTTTTTCTTGATCTCATCTGATTAAATGACGATATTCTGAAGAATCCATTTCATGCTTCTTTTATTGACTTTGTAGTCCCTAATATGGAAATCTGGGTGGATTTCTGGTAGTTAAACCCCAGCAAGAGGTTCATTTGGGCAAATGCGTCATCTAAAACTCATAAGATTCTCATTATCTTCACAGGGCCGGAGTGGGACTCATTTTCAGCCCGGGAGTTTCATCTCTCAGAGCGGCCCACTTTGGGCACAATGAAAAATATTGTAGAGCTCAATAGACTTTTGATTAACTTTTTATCATCCATTTTTTCAAAATATAGAACAATTATATGATGTATAGAAGATATAACTAGTAAAATAGGTATGAATAGTGGTGATATTGGAACTAATTGTCTGGAATTTTGAGATTTTGCACACACTATGGTAGCTACAGCTCTACCTGTGCTGTCCACAGCAGGGATCCTTCTCGGGGCTGGGTCCTGGCACTGCCTCATCAATGACTTGGCTTAATGGCAGACTGTCACTTAAAACATAATAATGATAATAAGAATAATAATATTAATAATAAATAAGAATAATACCTTTCATGGCCTACTAATAATGTACAACTTCAATAAGTAGGCTAATGCTGAAAATAAAGCATATTGCCTTAGGTAAACTATTTAATAAAAAAACTGGTTAACTAGGCCTATTGTTTTTGAACGTTAAGAAGTCACCGTTATCATAAGGCCTTTAATTGCTCTTTATCATCGTTTTGCTAATTTAGTAAATAAACACTCTTAACTTGGCAGATGTTCACGTTCGTGACAATGCCCATAAAGATATAAAACGTCCGTTCATAACGAGCTCTCTGAATGTAACATTTAAATCTCCAGTAAGTTATCAAGTTAAATTAACTTAATTTAATTTGGTTGTTAACTTTTGCTAGATAGCTAACGTTACCTAACGGTTGAAGGGTGACATTAGACGTCAAATAAATAAAAAGTTAAAGTTAGCTAACAAAACCAACAAGAAGCGACAGCAAGATACAGCGAGTAGGCTATGCTAGCTAATGTTAGCAAAGTTTTCTACATCTAAAACAGTTACTTAATAATTTACTAATAATAATATTAAAAGATATAATAAGAATAATACCTTTCATGGCCTAATAATAAGAATAAACAATAATAATTTCCAACACAACTCCTCGCCAAATTTTTTTTTATTTTTGGCTGCTCAGAGACAAGCAGTAATGCCAGTATAGCCAATAATGCTTTAAAATTCCTTGACAATAAACTTTAATTGTGGTTTGTATGCAATGATATTGTGCTTTACACGCCTATGACATCTTAACACTATAGGCTGGCGCTACCTTTCTCATCACCATTGTCATTTAATGTTGAGCCACCAGCTGCGTTTGTGTTCGAAACATGTCGGTTAACTTGGTACGTTTGGCCGCTTCTTCCAGTGCCTTTCTTTTTTTTATCCTAGCCTTTTCTGTTCCTCCTTTTGTTATTTTATTCTCCATTTTAGCATCTTCGTCTGGCACAAACTCAAAACATAAGATAATTATGTCAGGTGATCCAGAATCTAAAACAAACGTTGACGTCACCCGGCGCTGTAATGGCGACATGTAGTCCAGCTGTCTCTCGTGTTTGTGTTTGTTAATTTGAATGTGTTTTGTTGTGTCTGGCTTTTGTCTTTGTTTTTTTCATGCGCTGTGTGTCTGTAGTGGGACGGGGAAGCGGGCTGGAGATTTTTTAGGGCACTCCTGCTGCTCGTTTGATAATATTCAAAGGAGAGAAATTCCTCTGCTCAAGAAGACCAAATTTGGATTTTAGAATAGGGGGATATGCTTCTGTTAGGTGTGATTGGAGGAACGGTGTAGAGGGAGGATGTGCAACATTTATTAGAGAAGAGATTTAATTTAGAGAGGTGAGCATAGGAAATGAGCAAGAATATATACAGTTGAAGTCGGAAGTTTACATACACTTGGGTTGAAGTCATTAAAACTAATTTTTAACCACTCCACAGATTTCATGTTAGCAAACTATAGTGTTGGCAAGTCAGTTGGGATCTACTTTGTGCATGACACAAGTAATTTTTTCCAACAATTGTTTACAGACAGATTATTTCACTTTTAATTCACTATATCACAATTCCAGTGGGTCAAAAGTCTTTAGATTTTTGGGTGTGTGGTTTGACGAATGCTGCAGTACTCCCATCTGCCCAAGAATGTCGAGACAGACGAGATGATGATATCTTATTGGTCGAGAACCACCTGTGCATTGCAGTACTGGATATGCAGTCCATTAAAGTGGACTACAAGTCGAAATACAATGATTAATGCATTACTTTAAAAAAAAAAAATTTGAACATGCGATATATGGTCTATATCCTTGTACCACACAGGCTAATCCAGGAACATTTCGGCTCATTCTATAAATCAGATTTCAAGAAATAGTCGATAGTCCCATTCTATTCTTCCATAGGAGATTTACTTCCGAAACCAGTACTCTATAACTCTGGTTCACACTCCAACATAGTAGGTGGCGGTAATGCACCTTAACACTGGTTGCCACTCGCCATTAAACCAGAAGAAGAAGATGTGGCTGTGTTCCATCTTGTTGCATTCTAGATAGTACATTTTTCTAATTACACCAGCTAGAATGCACTTGATAGTATGCAAGAGTTCAAGTATGCTTACATTTTGGAACACACTTGATGACGTCAGCAGAATAGCCTGCCTTTGACCTTACACAGGAAAAACAATAGAATCACCTCCACGAATGACCTTACTCGATAACCTAGCTACAGTACAGTTAGCACCATTAGGCCTAAGCATTTGAAACTAACTACAAATGTTATGGTATGGCATTATTTACAATAAATATTGTTTTGCCAAATTTAGCATTTTCATTAAGACATTACTGCCATGAAACGAGCTACTTCGTGTGTGAGCCATATGAGGCAATTAGTTTTATCTCAGTTACGGACAGCCCCACCTAAGCAGTGGCGGTATCAGGCCAGATCATCTCATACCAGCAGTAGCCTAAAATGGAATAGCGAGATGCCTTAATTATAATGCAGAGATATTATAAATACTGCTTAGGTCATGCTGTCAGTAACTGTCACAAGCTCAACTTCGGTTAATGGTACAGTTTCTGGAAAAAATTATGCCTATTTAACTATGGAGTTGGTGTAAGTTTGCGCCGTTTTTCGACTCCCCTGTAGAACCCCCTTCACATAAATGCACTCGTCAAGCTACGCGATATGAACGGCATGCGCTTCTCTTTTGCTTAATTTCTCCTATTAAATTTAAAAGGATAGGCTAATACTGTGGCTTGCACACATTATGGGCATACTATGCATAGCTATGAACTATGAATTCAATTCAATTACATTTTATTTGTATAGCGCTTTTTACAGAGAACTGTCACAAAGACGCTGCACAATTGTAGGCTAATTGTTCTTATTGATTGAGGTGGACCATAAAATAAAGAGGTAAAAAGCAGGCAGAGGGTGGGATATTGAAGTGTCACGATTCGAAGCGACAGCATAGTATATATTAAATAATAGCATATTATTAAGAGACACCGTAGGATTAAGACACCGTCGACTACTTTAGGCTAGGGGTGGGAGATATATCGAGTATACTCGATGTATCGCGGCTTGTTCTACATGAGATGTAGTAAATTACTATATCGTGAACATCGAGTATATGTTGTCACGTCAATTTCTAAGCCGCCGCGGCCGAGATGAGACTCGCTTTAGCGCAGCGCTTTCCTCTCTCCCTCCCACAGACACAGAAAAAAAAGTCACACACACCCGCCCAACTTATGCCCAGAGACAGAAAGGCGGTGCCAAGGCAGCGCGCATGTTTGTTTGGAGGAAATGGGGAAAGAGGAGACGAGAGTTTAGCGAGTTTAAACATTAGCCCTACGTGTTGAATTCAGAAACGGCAATGGAAAACGGAGGTGCCGAGGCGGACGAACTGTTTCCAAATAACAGCACTGGATCCGTCATCTGGCAGTGGTTTGGTTACCGCAAGAAAAATGTTGCACAAACAACGGCTATCTGCAAAATATGCAGCAAACCCGTTGCCACAAAAGGCAGTGATGTGTAGCACAATCACCCCTCCATTTGCTAGAGTAGTTTATTCTTAATTGAATATCTCGTACGTTACGCGTTACATAAACAAGCGTTACTGCTCACATGTTGTAGTATTGCGCCTTTGACATTCCACATAATAATACGGCACTCCTGGAGTACTTTAGCAAAATATAGATCAACATATTAACAGCGTTTCAGAATCATTCCTTTATTCTATGCAAAGAAATAATACAAAGAGTTTCTTCCTACTTGATGTAACGCACGGTATTCTGCTGGGCTTGTGTTGGTCTACTCTTGTGTGTATTTGTAGCCGATTAAATGCAGTAAAACGCACGATATGGTACTTTTACCAAAACTGAAACACTTTCTGCTCGTCACGTCCACGTGCGCTTAGTCAGAGCTGTCATTTCGATAATGAATTCAACAACAACAAAAAAAATCTGAATGTTTCACGTAAAAAAGAAGCGCAGTTAAGAAAAGCAGCAGAAAAGAAAGAGAAAAATAGAGTATATTACGAGAAAAAATTATAAAGTACAAGAAAGTCTCAATCGCGATTGCTTACAGCATCTAAAATGACTATATTTCATTATTTTCTATTGATATCATGATCCAACATCAAAATACATTAAATGAGACAAAGAAAACTAAATTGCTGTGAAATTTGTTTTAATCACCTTTGTAACACCAAATGGAGGGGTGATTGTGCTACTGATCAGCAGTAGCACAATCACTACTATGAGGAAATGTTCCCAAACCTGAAAAATGTGGCAAAAAAGTATCTGTGTGTGCCCGCCACTAGTTCCCCATCGGAACGATTATTTAGTACCAGTGGGAATATAGTTACATGCCACCGGGCATCTCTCAAGCCAGACGCCGTTGATAGGCTTGTGTTATTGGCAAAAAACCTCTAGATAACCTGTTGGTACCGACTGGTTGTCACAAACACACAGGACACATACATGCACAAAATGCAGCTATTTTTAGTTTACTGTTTTTGACCAGACCTGTTGTTTGACATCATGCACAAAAAGTGAATTTTAATTTATGTTGATTTGAAATGTCATCTAGCATTATGCACAAAAAGTACACTAATTTAGAATGTCTAGTGACATGAAAAAAAGAGTGCACTTTAATTTATGTTTTGAAATGTATCAGGGTTTCTGCACTTTTTCATTGAGCTCTTTATTTGTTACGGGTCTTTGAGCTTGAACTCTATAGAAATAGGCTACAGTATGTAGGACTACATCATGTGGCATTATTTATTTTAATTTACCAGCTGCTAAAAGCTTATGTTCATTTTGCAATTGCCTTGAATAAATACTGTTTTGTTAAATTTAACTTTGTTGTGATTTACCCCTTTTGCAAACAAGTTTAAAATAGTTCTAATAGAAATCATTAATGAATACAGTATAAATAAGAATGGTTTAATGCAGACATGTGTTGCAGGGACTACTGGAATCATCGTACTGGCGTGACTGTATGCATCAAAAGGTTAAATCAAGCATTTTTAAGTGCTTTAGAGGAAATTTCAAAATATTGCGATATATATCGTGTATCGCGATATAGCCAAAAAATTTTGGGATATCATTTAGAGGCCATATCGCCCAGCCCTACGTTAGGCTAATTTTGTTGAGTGTCATACCTTGCATTTTGCTTTGTGACACTTGAAAGATATCCTACCCTCTCTCTGCCTGTCAGTGAAAAAGATGTTCAACATTGTTACTCTTTGCATTATGGTCGACCACAATCAATAGAAGAATCTACAATTCATGGTTCATAGCTCGTACCACAATCCACAGTATTATCGTTTACATTTTAACTGGAAAAATTAAGCAAAAAAAAAGCACAGAGGGCGTTCATCTGCAGTGGGGTCAAAAAAGCGGCACACCTGTAGCATGTAGCTAGGCTATAAGAGAGTTTTGGTTACATGCTGTGTAAATGCTATTTTTCTACAGTCTATAGTTAGCGCAATGATCTGTGGGAATGAAAAACCCGTACAAGTGTGCATCGATGCACACTTGAAATTCTGGGTGTTGTCAAGTACGGAAGTCCACATCTGGGGATTTGAGAATATACTTGATTTCTGCATACTTTCGGTCCTCCCGAGTATGCACTCAATGCTTGGGAGCTTGCACTCTGGAGCATGGTAGCATGGAAAGTTTTGCTCAGTCGTGGGACGCACTTTGTGGCGACATCTGACCTATAACCTTTAACTTTTTCCGTAACTATCGAGGAAATTACAACGAGTAGGCTAAGTAGGCTAAACCTGAGAGGCATAACGTCGTTCGCTGGCATTGTACCTACTGTATTGGCTGTTACTGAAATATTCTGATATAACCAGCAATATCCGCATCAGTTGAATTCTCATTTTGCTAGCATTCTTATTCCAGAAAAGTCAGTGGAAGGCAACGATGGCTAGGAAGACAGCCTGCTCATTAGGCTACATCATTGGATACCTTTAAGTAAACAATCAACCCCATAATGAAATTGTCTTTGCATTGAAAACAATCGTATCTGTGTTTTGATTATTTTCACGCGGTTAACCAGATCGTGAACAACTGGGTAGGCTACGCAGTTACTAGAAATGGAGCCGATAATGTTTGTAGCGATGCTGTTGCTTCTGGGTGGTTTTCCATTGAAATGGAGAAAAGATGAGCTGCTGACAGAATAAGACGGCGGATAATTATTGAAAACAGCATCCGACGAAGACAAGCCATCCGGAGAGCTGGGGCGAAGAGGAGGGCTTATCTTCGTAGAACAATTGTGCTTGTCAGCACCGACGTAGGTTGTCTTATACCGCTGACTAGCTAGCTACACTGGTTAACATTACATATCATTCAAGTTACAAAATTTATATGAAAAAAATTATTATTTTACATCGCATATTGTGTTGTTCATTCACATTGTAGCACTTTATTCATATACAAACCCGTTTTTTTCTGGTCGGCGCAAGCATCGATGCTTACTTCGAATTTTGAATAAACGGAGCACGCATCCGGGTACTTTATCCGTGCTCCGTACTAAAGCAATTTTTGGACTCACACTCCAAGATGGATGCATGCTTGCTATACGTACTCGGAGCATGGAAGTATGTGGTTTGAGACACAGCCGAAGATTTGGGGATGCGCTGTTGAACCAGAGATCTTATGTAGGGGGTCTCTGGTTGAACTCGCATAACAGCTGTGAATTGTGTGTTTTGCAGTTTGTAGTGAGCTGTAAATTATGTGTTTTGTAGGTTGTAGTGAGCTGTAAATTGTGTGTATTACAGTTTTTAGTGAACTGTTTTTTGCAGTTTGTAGTGAGTTGTGTATTGTGTGTTTTGCAGTTTGTAGTGAGTTGTGTATTGTGTGTTTTGCAGTTTGTAGTGAGTTGTGTATTGTGTGTTTTGCAGTTTGTAGTGAGCTGTAAACCGTGTTTTGCAGTTTGTAGTAAGATAAATATTGAAAATACTAGACATTCTGATCCACACTCCATGCCAGATGATGGCGGTAATGCACCAATTCGTTTTTCAACCGCCAATAAAACTTGAAAAAGAAGAATAAGAAGAACTATGCTTGCATTACAGGCTGAACGATATAATACACTTTTGTATTACATTCCATTGGGATAAACAAACGAATGAATTGAAGTAATTGAATCATCAACGAATCGGGGTACGTTTTGAATTTGTAATTCTCCCCGTGATCTTGATACTTTAACAGTTCTGTTAGTTTTGTTTGTCGCTTCAAATCGGTTTACTTTCCATCCACTAATGTTTGCATAAGATATGCGTTTGCAATCTGGCCGTAAATTGTAGAATTGTAGCACGTTATTGTATAATTCATTTTAGAGTTTGAAAACGTCTACCTGGTCCAATGTTACTTCTCTATGTCAATAAGATTATTCTCGAGTTAGCCTGATGCGGCGTGCACACAGCGGGCGGTAGACAGCAGGGACGTAGTTGACGGTACATAAATGTCCATCGCGGTAACTCATTGGTTATATCCTTTGCCAGATTTACGGTCCGCGCGAAACAGATTACCGGTGTACCAAAAACCGCAATCGAAAGTGTATTTATAGGCTACATTGCGTGTGTGTATAACTGCGTTGTTTCAGTCTGTGTCTTCATAAATGGGCGGTGTGTGTGTATGTATCATAATGTCAGCTAGTTTAGGTAGCTTCGCTAGCTAGTTAGTTGCACCTCAAATCATACACAGAAAAGCTTCTGAAAATACAGCTAATAATAATGTGTACCTGGAATCTGCATGTTGGGTGCTTACAACACTCCATGCTGCAGCCTTTTTGTCAAGATCTCTGTATTTTTAAAATTTTTGGTTCGATATTTCCTACCATCTCTCTCGTTCTCTACCACGAAGTTGCACGAACCATTTTGAAACGGACCACTTCCGTTCGATCGGCACGTGATCCTACCGCCGCAGTAGAAGGCAAAAATAAGAATATTTTCTTTTCCGACGACAAGTTCGTCCTGCTGTCGGCGATTTTGCCGTCGACTGCTGCCTTGCCGTCGTTGTCTCATTGAAAACAATGACATCCTGTTTCGTCCTGCCGTCTACCACTCGCTGTGTGAACGGCCCATGAATGACGTTAAACAATGTAACAACGCAGCAATGGCGTTACCTTACCGTTGTTTGCTGAATTAATCCGTGGAACATGTGGATATCTTATTCAGAATTTGGTTGTATCACCTGCCTTGTCATTTTTTTATCCACTATTATTGGCACCCCCGGTAAAGATGAGTAAAAAGGGTTATACAAAATTCACCGTTTGGTGAATTAGCTTTATCTCACACTGAAAAAATGAGAAAAAATCCAACCTTTAATTGAAGTAAATTCATTATGAGAAAAAAAATCCCTCATCAAGAAATAATTATTTTTAACCAAACCACGTGTGCCACAATTATTGGCACCCCTGCATTTATATATAGATGAAAGTAATCATTATTAATATTTGGTCACATATCCTTTGCATGCCATGACTTCCTAATGTCTGTGATCCAAAAACATCAAAAGGCTCTTGATATCTTATTTTCTGGTACTGTTACCAGCAATACTATAGCGTCTCTACATTTGAATGGATCTCTATGAGAATTGGGGGTTGGGACTAGATTTAGCTGTAAATTATGCTGGAACAGTATGGAATACATGGTTGGTAAAATGGCTGTAAGTCATCAAGGGTCTGAGGTATCAAACGAGCCTCAAACCATCACTCTGCTTAAATAATCACTCCCTTTCTCTCACATGTTTTTATTTGTATTTGTTTTATTAATCTGATTGATTATGCTTAATTCTCATAATGAGTTTTTCAAATATATTTTATACATTTTATTTTGAGGAGGCAGTGTCTCCCTTGCCTCCCTGGAGGAGCCTTCTCTGATAGTTCGGTAGGCTACCGCTACGTCTGCACATAGTTACAGTAGGCTCCCGGGAAAAACATGCATGCGTAGCATCGGGCTCACTATGTTGCCATTTCTTTATAAATTTGGGACAAAAAAAAAGTGCACTTCAGCTCTGTTCACTTTATGCTTTTAACACAATGTGACCATAAATATTATGTAGGCCTACTAGGAAAATTAAGAATTTATGATAATATATTAAGAATTGATAGCCTACTATAAACTGCAATCCATTCAGAGATCAGATTTATAAACCGTCAATTCCCCAAACATATCTGTCTTATGGTTAGTCACTTTCAAAAATTACAATAGCCTCCGAACATGGCTCTAGTCTACGCTACTCTGTAGACAATATATCTTTCTGCAAACATTTGTAATTATAATAATAATCAGAATAATAATCTCTGGTAGGCTACTTTCTTAGTAGTAGACCAAGCTACTGTCTTCTTTCTGGGAAAGATTCCTGGGAAGTATGCGTTGTCCAATTAAGCTGTAGCTGAATATACTGGTAAGTACTTGGTTTCCTAAACATATTTTTATATGAGAGATTTTGAAGAAAAAAAATCAGATGTCTTCTAAATCGAAAGTGCATCAGATACTGTATATAGTACAGTCAGCAAGGGAAAACAGCGAATGCTTATTTGTACTACAACGTGTTTTACTAATATTACTAATATTGTTTCTATATGTGAACATAATTTTCTTAGCGTGTATGAACGGTGCATTTTACAGTTTGTGGCTGTGGCAAGAGGCGTAAGTAAAAATTTACTGGATTTTCTTAAAGCTGTAGTTCATAATTTTAGACTAACATGGATACTGTAATTGAGATGGATACGTCTCAACCACAGTTTATACAGTTCAAATAGGTTACGCACCGTCATGCAGTTAAAAGTACTGCAAACACTTAAATTTAGTTGTAGTTCGTGGTAGGCTAAAGCACGCCTATGTCTTTCTTTGAGCTACAAGGCATGCGTGTGTCTGCATGTATTCTGTAATTTTCAACGTACAAAAATGCCACGTTACTCATGCATAGCCTACAAAACACTGTAAGTCCTTAATTCCAACTTGCAAAAACTAGGCCTGCCTTTAAAAGTATTGATATCAAAATGTGGCCAAGTTACAACTAACAATATTGCCTAGTTCTTGTTGTATTTTTGTTACTGTAACCAGCCACTGAACAATATGACAAAACCATTTCCAAGGCATAATCTGGCAAAATCTTAACTATCTATTATTTTCGATATATTACCTGATTCTGACGAATGAGCAGTGCACCAAGTAAAAACGACGCGCGAGTGATTCGTTTGTTTCCATGCTGAGCTGTGCAAGGAGCAAGCTAATGTTACTAGCAAGCACCACGGAGGGATGGATAAAAAGGTGAAAGATTGGGAGAGGGATAAAATTGGTATAGAGATAAGGAGAGCGGGAAAAAATAAACACTTTCTAACTATTCCAAATCCAACTATTCTCAAGGGTAAACAAAACAAGCGTTTGGTTCAGACTTCAGACAGGATTTCTTTGTGGAACAGGACGGTTTTATTCGCCTCAAACTATGGGAGGAGTTATATAACAAGATCAAAGTATGTATTGGTTGAGTTTTGACGTCTACGTCACCATGAACGCATTTCGACTCCACCCTTTCTTTCAGTATACAGGAATAAAGAGGTATAGATAGACTGAAATTTAACGAGATTGCAATGGAATTTATTGTTGGTGCTAAATACATACCTTAATAGCCATAAATAATGTGGTTATAAGCATATTATGGATTTTCCTTGACCGTAACTTTTAGCTAAAACCCACCAAAAAAAAACAGGGCTTGAAAACGAAAACCAAGAACGAAAGGCATTTTTGCAGTAATAAAAACTAAAATGGAAGCAAAGTCAAAATAACTATTAATAATGTAATTTTTTTTGTTTTGTTCCTGCAGTAACTGACCATATTCAGTAACACTGAATGTGCATTTTGCATCAACCGTTTTACCAAAATAAATAGCACATAAACCTTTAATAATTCTCAGATAAATTATGGCAATTCAGCCTTAGTTATTTGTAATGTAACTGTCATCTTCTTGTCGTGTTCTATAAGTCAGGCCCATTGCATTTTTTGATGTCCTCAGTTACATTGATAGTGATGTCAATTGAATAGAATTAAATACACGGCAACTCCACAACCCAAGACAGGGACATGAATGGACTGAGGGAAATTGTTGTTATTCCATGGCCAACCCAGTCTTCAGGCTGCTCTAAAAAGTCTGGTATTTTGCTGGTATTTTCTGGTTTTGTGGCAGGATTGTGAATTTTCTCATAAACTCCATTGAAGCAAACATAAATGCAAATATGTTAAGAACTTCCGAAAGGGCTTTCTTCCACTCTGCGATAAGAAAACACTCAAAAGAACACACAAAGTGGCAGGTGAAGTTAAAACTGTATTTTCAAACTTGACCTGAGATTTGAGATTTGGTTGTACCCAGGGGAAGAGGAAGCTTTCCCCCACCTCATAATGCAAGTGCGCCCCCTGTGGTCAGTCAGGCATCTGCATGACTGCAGAGTGTAATAAATGTGTCATCTGTTGCAGTCGGACCTGTTTGATTGAGACTAGATCTCTTTCCCTGTTTCCATCCAGGAGCTGCATTTCTGCACACCTTTGGGCCGCAGTAGGATGCAGGCAGGAGTCTGTCTGAGACTGGACACTGAGACAGCACTACCAGAGCTGACTGAGCAGCACAGTATCAGACAAAAAGAAGAGGAACTCAGTGGACTGGAGTCTGTCCACATGGCAGAGACAGTGTGTGCTGCACCAGGACTCGACACACTGGAGCCAGAGTGTGTTACAGCACACAGCGGGGTCAGTGATGTACACCACACACACACACCGATTAAAGTAGAAACTGATCTTGGCTCCACCCACGCTGGGGATTTTAAGACAGAGAGCCTAGACAATACAGAGCTGGGATATGTAACCCATCTGCATCCTGACCAAATCAAAACAGAGACTGATGATGGAGGATACCTTAAGGCAGAACACATCAGTGACTTGCAGGATATTAAATGTGTTGATATTAAATCTGATCAAATCAAGTGTGAATGCAGTGAAAGTTTTGTGAGCGATGTCATGAATGCTGTGATAAATGGAGCTGGTGTTGATCACAAAGAACCATGTGAATGTGCAGCAGAGCCAAACCCAAACTGTAAAAATGAAGAAGTCCACGATATGATAACTCGGTGTGGGGAATTAAAACATTACTGTATAATAAATAATGAAGATAATCAGACCAGAATTGTCAAGAAAAGTACAAATGGGAGTAAAAACCAAAGCCTTTTGAATTTCTTTCAAAAGCAGAACATTTGTAGAAAGAAATGTGAAATTAATACAGGTGTAAAGTCGGACAAGTGTACAGAAAAGTGTTTTAAGGACAAATATGGTTTAAATATACACCAGAGAATTCATACAGGTGAAAAGCCCTGCAAATGCACTCAGTGTGGGAAGTGCTTTTCCAAAATATCTAATTTAAATGTCCACCAAAGAATTCATACAGGTGAAAAGCCCTATAAATGTACTCTGTGCGTGAAGGGCTTTTATACAAAATCTGTGTTAAATGATCATTTGAGAATTCATACAGGTCAAAAGCCCTACAAATGTACTCAGTGTGGAAAGGGTTTTTCCCAAGCAGGCATTTTACATCGACACAAGATGGTTCATACAGGTGAAAAGCCCTACAAATGTGCTCAGTGTGAGAAGTGCTTTTCCAAAATATCTAATTTAAATGTCCACCAGAGAATTCACACGGGTGAAAAGCCCTATAAATGTACTCAGTGTGAGAAGGGTTTTTGTACAAAATCTGTATTAAATGATCATCTGAGAATTCATACAGGTGAAAAGCCCTACAAATGTACTCAGTGTGGAAAGTGTTTTTCCCAAGCAAGTATTTTACATCGCCATAAGATGATTCATACAGGTGAGAAGCCTGGCAATTAGTGTACTCAGTGCGAGAGAGGTTTTAATATAAAAACTAAGTTCAATATGAGCATAGAGTTAAAAAGCCTAACAAATGTCCTTAGTGTGGGGAATACTTTTTTTCCAAATCAGTAAACACCAGATATTTAATAAAAGTGAAAAGTTCTACACGTGTACACCACGAAAGGTTTTTTTATCTAAATCTTATGTAAATAGCCAGCAGCATGTTCATACGGATGAAGAGAGTTGAAGCTTTCCTTGCCAGAACCTAGCATTTGTATATGGGTTTGATGAGGATTATGTAACCTAGCCACATAAGCTAGCTATGTATATTTTAAAATTGTAATATGCTTGTAGTTTTTTCTAATTCTCTTAATTGAAGAGAAAAGATGAGCACTCGTCATGTAGGGTCAGGCCTGAAACCTTTGGGCCCGTTTCAAGCTCTAATTAATACCATCAAAGTTAGGTGACATGTAAATGTAATTGTCCCACACCTGATGAAATCGGAGGTGGCGACACACTGCATCATTGGTTGGGGACAGCGTTTACTATTTACGTGTCTTCTTTAGGAAATGTAATTTCTTTTGTAGTCAATTTTTTGATAATGAAATTGACACCAGTGTAATGTGTATGAAATAAAGGATGTGAACTTTAGATACACTGTAGAAATAAACATGGTAATGTGTATTATTGTAAACTTATATTCTGTAAATGAACTTGACAGTACTGACATTTAAAGTTTTTACTGCCAATGTAGAGGCTGTAATGTGTGTGTCAGATAAAGCTCATTATTAGACTTCAGACAGTTTGTTTTATCTGAGATATAAGTTGAGGATATTTGTTTCACACTTTATTTTTAATTTTTGTATGCGATTTGTGTATGAAATAATTTTACATTGTATATGTGGACATATCAATCCTTTATGCCATGTAAAGTTCTGTATAAACCCGTATGTCCTTCACTGTGTCATTGCTTTCTCCTTCACTAAATGTAGTTTAATTCCTGTTGCACATTTCTCATAACACTAGCAAAAAATAAGCTTGACTTATATGAAGTGTGAATTGTTTTAATTTTAAATGTTTTAAATTCGTCTTAACATGTAAACTTACTTACTTTTCCGCTCCCAGAAACAATTTTCTATTTTTGGGAAATGTTTTCAATATTGAGTTAATATATTTATATTTCAGCAATTAATTAATGTGCTTGAGTTCTATTATTTTATCAAATCACACAAATGTGTTATTAAGCAGTTGTCATCTGTGAGGAAAATGGACATTAGTAGGCCTTTCAACAAACAAAATTAATATTATGCTACAATCTGAATTTGAATTTAGCAAATCAGAATTTGTATACCTTAATTTGAAATTGTAATTCAAATTCAGATTGTAGTGGCTAATTTTTCATTCTATACCTGGGGGGTATTTCACAAAGCGCGATTAAACTGTAAACCTGGCTTATTTCAGTAAGTCTGCATAGGTTCTCAGATAACTCTTGACTAGTCGCCAGTTATGTCGCTAAGGCAACATATGCGTTGGGGCTAGCCTGGTCAGGAGCAGGCTAACGTGGTTCAAGTTTGACTTATTTGCAGCCGGTGTTACAGTGACACCGACTCGGACAGACCACTGGCTTAGATGTTTCAGACCCTTTTTTGTCAAGTAATTCCTTTTTAAAAAAAGAAGTGGCACACTGAGATTTGTCCAATAATTGATGGTGCAGTGTAAACCGCACACTCGACTTGGTAACAACCTTATTATCAATATATTATTTTATTTATATTTCTCAAAATTCAATAAGCACAAACGAGAGCGATGAGGGGTCCTTCTACAGGTTTACTTTTTTAGGTGCAAAAGCTAACAGGTGACACATAGGCTGTGTCCGAAATTGCATACTTCCATGCTCCACACTAGCGTATTTCGCTATGGACTCACATGGATGCGCGTGCTCGCTATGCATGCTCAGAGCATGGAAGTATGCGGTTTTGGACACAGCCATAGAGTCTACTTCAGATCATTATGGTATGCACATCAATTAAGCTGGCACAGGTGTTCTATAATTGGTACAATTAGTGGTTGACACAAGCATCTTCTCATTATATAATTAAACAACGGAGAGCAAAACTATCCATAACCAGAATTCACAGGTCTACATAGTAAAAATATTACAGACGCACCCATGGAATACACACCTGTGTTCTATGTTAATACATCAGTTATATCAAACATTAGAAAAGACAAAAACATATTCAATAGAATAAGATGAATAAATTACTCTTCGTTAGTCTAAAGGTCAAATGTGAACATAAGATGAACCCATGGTGTACACACTTGTGTTCTATGTTAATACATAAATTATATCAATCATGAAAAGATAAAATCCCTTCAATAGAGTCAAATTGATAAATTATAATTCATTAGTATTATTTCAATTCAATTTTATCATATATTAGTCTATTAAAAAGTCTGCAAAATGGGTGATCAAAATGGGAGCTCCTGCATCGTTCTCCAATAAATACAATGAACAGATTCAGGAATACTTGTGCAATTACACAATAGGGAACAAAGAAATATTTGAATGATTGATGAAAAGGTCAACATAAGCAATTCATCACAAGCTGTCCCATATGACACGTGCATGGTCTAGCTATATTAAACAAATGGTCAATTAGTGGAAAAGACAAAATATCAATACAGGTAAGTCGATCAATCATAATACATTAGAAAAAGTTCTACACATTGCAAAAAGAAAAATGGCGCTTGTCAATCATAGCAATCGAGATGGACTACCCCTTGCAACAGACGAGATCATTGCACTACATTACAGACATTTACAGATACGGGCTGAAATCCAAACTTTCATTTAAGCCATTTGGTTCCATTGAGTTTAAAGTGAAAATCCAAGAAGACTCTCGCTGTAAAAGCTGTTTCTTTAAATCGCCACCTCTAATTTATGGCATGATTCTCTCGATCCCTATGAATCTAAAAGTGGCAACAGAGCCATGATTCCTTTCTTTATAATGTCTCCCTATTGCATATTCCATGTTGCCATTTCGAATTGCTGATTTATGTTCTGCATTGCGCAATTTTAAATAAAGTTTAGTTTGGCCAACATACACCATTCCACAAGGGCACTTGAGTAAATAAACATGTTTAATGGGATATTGATGACCAGTCTGGGGGTGGTTAAAAATTTTAGAATTATTTTAGGTGGGCCGTGACCACTGGATGTTGATGGCTGCAGACTGAACCGAGCAGAATTACAAAATTATGATTTTTAATTATTTTAAGAAAATTAACAGTGGTCAAATTTACAGAGCAATAGCTAAGATTACTAACTTGTATGCTTTGAGCATGTAACGTTGTCTCCATTTACATGATCAAGGTTTGGTCAAACAACATGATAAATACACTATTGTCAACCATACACAAACATCACGACAATAGATAGCCTTAGCTAGGTGTATGCTCGCAATTTTAAAATGCTATTGTTACCTCCTCAGCTGAAAACATCTTGCTAATGAGTAAGGGCCAAAAACATACCTCACGCAAATACGCGAACGTGGACACTACGTGCTACCCAAACAGTTTTTTTTCTTTTTCCCATGACATTTGTGAAAGGCAAACCGGAGCAAAGCACAGATCGAACAAAAAAGTTTTTTTTAACGTTACTGTTGTTGCCTACTATAGCGTCCCTCGCTGCAATGATCTGGCTTGTCTTTCACAAATGTCATGGCAAAAGAAAAACTGTTCACGTAGCTCGAATCGTTCACGTTCGCGTATTTGCGTGAGGTATGTTTCGGCCCTAAATGTCTAAATTGTACTGACGACGCGTACCTAATGGTAAGTAGCCTAAGCTAAAATAAGAGTTTACCTGGAAGGCTGCCCGGCAATCAAATGGGCAGCAACCGCCCATTCATGACGCTTACACAACTCGGGCGGTGGGATGTCAATAGTGTAGCATTCAAAACATTAACAAAAAAAACACTTGGGGAATACATTCAACATGATTATTAGACCACAAGGACACATACAATGTTTTTTGGGGAGAAAATTTGAATGTAAACAAAGAACGAGTTGTTTACAATGAAACTACATAGTATACCTTTAATACTTTATTAACCTTACCACTCATGACAAATAAATCTATACTCTCAGTACATTGTCATACAGTTTATTTCTGATGTGACAACTTAGTTACTACATTCTAGATCTCCTAAACTTTAAACTTGATACAGCATGTTTAAAAATTTTCTGAAGCAATCACACAAATGTTTATTCATGAAAAAGTCTCAAGCATTTTCCGGAACTCTTTTGCGGAACACACTAATCTCGCGAGAGATTCCCTCAGTATCCGCACATATCTCAACAGGATCCTTTGAAATGGAGATGCCTTTTTACAAAGCCAAGGAGTTACTTGGTGAAAGGGCGGTGCTTTTATATGTTTCAATCTGATATCCTGAACATAACCTGCCCCGGATCAGTTTAGCCATGCAGAGTAAGTTGCCGTGGCAACTATTAAAAGTGAGTCGGCTTCGTGATACACAAAACCCAGGGTTGAAGCTTAATTTAGCTCGCTATCAGCCTAAATCTCGCTTCGTAGTACACCCTTCCGATTATTGTCATCAACAACAACAACGATGACGACAACAATATTGGCATAATGTCAGACATGGGCGGAGTCTGATTTCGGAAGTAAATTCCCTATGAAAGATGGAATGGGCTTCGGAGACGATTGACTAATTCTTGAAATCTGATTCATAGAATGAGCCTAAATGTTCCTGGAGTGGTATAAGGATATAGACCATATATCGCATGTTCCAATTTTTATTTTTGAATGTAATGGATGAATGATTGTAGTTTGTCTTGTAGTCCACTTTAACGGACTACATATCCAGTACTGCAAGGCACGGGTGGTTCTCGTCCAATAAGATATCATCTCGTCTGGACATTTTTGGCAGAATGGCGGTAGCCTGCCGCTGAAGACGAGCTAACATTCGCTTGCTAAATTGAGAAGCCCGCCTGACAAGGTCAAACTATGCTACAGTTAACCACATAAAGAAATTATATATTTTTGTTCTTCAAGCTAGCTAGCTAACGTTAGAAAAAAGTGTTTAAAAGCGGAATTGTGTGAATTGTGTGCTGCTGCTGGCTAACGTTAAATGACAACGTTTGGAGACAATGCTACACTGCGGTTGTTCTTCTGGAGGGAATTATGGGACGTAGTGTTTTTAAACAGTGCCGGCACCGGAAAGGGGCGGCCCAGGGGGCCATATCCTCGCTAATGCCCCTATAATCACAAGGCTTAGCCTACGGTAAAAAGATGTTGCCTGCATTCCCGTCCACATATGATAAAATTATGCACGCAAACATCAAAAATACAGACTAGGCTAACGTCACAAAGTCCGTTGTTACACTAATCAAATGCATGCAGTGTACATCAACCAATAAAATTGTTTCAATGATGTGATCACGTTGTCTGTTGAGCTGTTAAATTTAGCTCAGCTCGCTATCAATAGCCCTGGAGCCTATATTGCAAACATGCTTCTGCAAAAATGTCAAAAGAATCTCATAAAAAAGTAAAGTGCAGTCAAACAAAACTAAACATTAATGTTACAACCCCGCAGTCCTCAACTGTTGGAGTTTGAGTAAAGGAAATCAAAATGAGCCCCACGTTTATTTAGGATAGGCGATGAATGACATCTTCACAACAGCAGAGCGCGCTAATAATTTACCAGTAACGTTAGCCGAGAGGCTAAATCATTTTAGTGTAATGAATGTGTCATCTGTTGCAGACAGACCTGTTTGATTAAAACTAAATCCCTTCTCATTTCCCTCCAGGAGCTGCACTTCTGCACACATTTGAGCCGCAGTAGGATGCAGGCAGGATTCTGTCTGAGACGGGACACTGAGACAACACTACCAGAGCTCACTGAGCAGCACAGTATTAGACAGAAAGAAGAGCAACTCGGTGAAATGGAGTCTGTCCACATGGCAGAGTCAGAGACGGAGTGTGCTGCCCTAGGACTCGACACACTGGAGCCAGAGTGTGTTACAGCAAACAGCTGGGTCGGTGATGTACACCACACACACACAGCATTGATTAAAATAGAAACCGATCAGGGCTCCACCCACACTGGGGATCTTAAGACCGAGGACCTGGACAGTACAGAGGTGGGATATGTAACACATTTACATCCTGATCAAATCAAAACAGAGACTGATGATGGAGGATACATTAAGGCAGAGCACGTTAGTGACTTGCAGGATTTTAATTGTGTTGATCAAATGAAGTGTGAATGCAGTGAAAGTTTTGTGAGTGATGTCATGAATACTGTGATGAATGGAGCTGGTGTTGATCACAAAGACCAGACTGAACCATGGCAATGTGCAGGAGAGCCAACCCCAAACTGTAAAAATGAAGAAATTCACGATATTCCGAACCAATGGGGGGAATTAAAACATTACTGTGTTATAAATAATGAAGATAATCAGACCAGAATGGTCAAGAAAAGTAAAAATGGGAGTAAAAACCGAAGAGCTTTGAATTTCATACAAAAGCAAACAATTAATAAAAATAAATGTGAAATTAATACAGGTGTAAAGTCGTACAAGTGTACAGATTGTGAAAAGTGTTTTAAGGGCAAATCTGGTTTAAATACACACCGTAGAATTCATACAGGTGAAAAGCCCTACAAATGTACGCAGTGTGGGAAGTGGTTTTCCCAAAAATCTAATTTAAATAACCACCAGAGAATGCATACAGGCGAAAGGCCCCACAAATGTTTTCAGTGTGGGAAGTGCTTTTCCCACAAATCTCATTTAAATAACCATCTGAGAATGCATACAGGCGAAAGGCCCCACAAATGCTCTCAGTGTGGGAAGTGCTTTTCCTACAAATCTCATTTAAATAGCCACCAGAGAATTCATTCAGGTGAAAAGCCCTACACATGTTCTCAGTGTGGGAAGGGCTTTTCCAGAAAATGTCATTTCAATACCCACCAGAGAATTCATACAGGTGAAAAGCCCTACAGATGTATATTGTGTGGCAAGTGCTTTTCCCGTTTATCTCATTTAAATAGCCATCAGAGCATTCACACAGGTGAAAAGCCCTATAAATGTTCTGATTGTGTTCAGGTCTTTTCCCACATATCTCAGTTAAAAAGCCATCAGAGAATTCATACAGGTGAAAAGCCCTACAAATGTACTCAATGCGAGAAGTGCTTTTCCAAAATATCTAATTTAAAGGTCCACCAAAGAATTCACACAGGTGAAAAGCCCTATACATGTACACAGTGTGAGAAGGGTTTTTATACAAAATCTGTACTAAGTAATCATCTGAGAATTCATACAGGTGAAAAGCCCTACAAATGTACTCAGTGTGGAAAGTGTTTTTCCCAAGCAAGTATTTTACATCGCCATAAGATGATTCACACAGGTGAAAAGCCCTACAAATGTACTCAGTGTGAGAAGTGCTTTTCCAAAATTTCTAATTTAAATGTGCACCAAAGAATTCACACAGGTGAAAAGCCCTATAAATGTACTCACTGTGGTAAGTGTTTTTCCCGAGCAAATATTTTAAATCACCACATGATGATTCATACAGGTGAAAAGCCTGGCAATTAGTGTACTCAGTGTGAGAGAGGTTTTAATATAAAAACTAAGTTCAATATGAGCATAGAGCTAAATAGCCTAACAAATGTCCTTAGTGTGGGGAATGCTTTTTTTCAAAATCTACAGTAAACACCAGATAATTAATAAAAGTGAAAAGTTCCACACTGTGGTATATGTGGGAATTATTTTTTATTTTATTTTTTTCCAACAAAATCTTATGTAAATAGCCAGCAGCATCTTCATATGGCCCTACCTTTGTATTTAGTGTGAAACATGTTTTAAAACTAAATAGTTTCTTGATTCTACACCTACGTGTTCATACAGGTAAAACGCCTTACAAGTATCCACTGTGTGAAGTGTTTTAAAACAAAATCTAATTTAGACATCCACCTGAGAATTGATACAGGTGAAAGGCCTGACAAATTCAGAATGAAAACTCCATATGCGGGTGTAATAATATCCGATGATTCAACTGGGGGCAGTCGCGCCTGTGTTAATATTCCATTCCTCATTGACATTACAGGCATTTAGCAGACGATCTTATCCTGAGCGACTTACACAACTTCTTATTACATGTATCCATTCATACAGCTGGATATATACTGAAGCAATTCAGGTTAAGTACCTTGCTCAAGGGTACAACGGCAGTGTCCTACCTGGGAATCGAACCTGCAACCTTTTGGTTACAAGTCCTGTTCCTTTACCATTATACTAAACTGGGTTGAACTTGTATTTTATTCTATGATGGTAAAGTCCTAAGCCCAAGTATCAATTTGGACAGGTAATAATTTTTTGGCGTATTCCTCCAGATTTTTGTGAGAGAGTTGAAGAAAGCTTTCCTTGCCAGAACCTAGCATTTGTGTATGGGTTTGATGAGGATGTTGTAACCTAGCCACATAAGCTAGCTCCAGTTGTGCTCCAGTAACCTGATGAACCACTGTTATTAGTAGTAGTGATATTTCTGCATGGCAAATAATTTACTTGTTGATGTAGTGTACGAAAAACAACAGACCCAACTGTCATGACATGCACGCTGCTTGTTCTGAGTAATTGACTCATTCATTGAAAGGGGCGTGTTCAAAATAATAGCAGTGTGGAGTTTAATTGGAGAATTCATTCATTCTGTGAAAAAACAGGTGTCATAAATTGTCCTTTATTAAGGAAGAAGGGGAAGCAAATGTTTCACACATTGTTATAAAATATATTTCCTTCTGAATTGCTAAGTAAGATGGGCCGTTCGAAACATTGTTCAGAGGAACAACGTAATTTGATTAAAAAGTTGATTGGAGAGGGGAAAACGTATAAAGAAGTGTAGCAAAATATAGGATGCTCAGCTAAAAAGATCTCAAACGCTTTAAAATGGCAACAAAAACCCAAAACGCGGAAGAAAACGAGCAACTACTGTTAAAACGGATCGAAGAATAGTCAGAATGGCAAAGATTCAGCCAATCATCACCTCCAGAAAGATCAAAGATGATCTAAAATTACCTGTAAGTGCTGTTAGTCAGAAGACATTTGGTCAAAGCTAAGCTATCAGCAAGAAGCCCTCCGTAAAGCACCATTGTTGAAATAACGGCATGTGCAGAATCAGTTAAAATTTGCCAAGGAATCGATTGGCCCAAAGAGAAATGGCAGAACATTCTGTGGACTGATGAGAGTAAAATTGTTTTTTTCGGGTCTAGTGGTCGTCTACAGTACGTCAAATGACCCCCGGGTACTGAATTCAAGCCACAGTACACTGTGAAGACAGTGAAGCATGGTAGGGGGATGTTTTTCATAATACGGTGTTGGGCCTTTTTATCGTATACCAGAGATCATGGATCAGTTTGAATAAATCAAAATACTTGGAGATTATGTTGCCGTATGCCGAAGAGGAAATGCCCCTGAACAGAGCCGGTTTTTGGCATAGGCAGCATAGGCAAATGCTAAGGGCGCAACAAATGGGAGAAATTATATATTTTTTTAAAAATAATTTTTGACTAATACTACTAGTTAACACTGTTATTTCGAAATATTAAATAACCCCACAACAACCAGCGTAGCTCTATAGCATAGCCTATTAAATAATAATAATTTCTTAGTTCATGTCACCCCGCCCCCCTTCAGCCAGGCAATTACGCTGCCTTCACACATCCAGCAACTTCGGTCGCCCAGTCGCCGGAAGTCCGTTCATTCTCTATGAAGTTCAGCGACGGTCAGCGACCTGAGCGACTAGAAAACTGAGCGACCAAAATCGGTCATACACTCTTCTTCTATATTTTACCTTACTTTATTTATGGCAGTATATTGTAAATATCTATAATAATAATGTCACTTGTTCACTGTTTTGATGTTAACTGTTTGATTTTGTGGGTTATTTTCAGTAAAAGAAAAATGTGAAAACAAAAGTGTGAGTGCATGTTATTGGTAGTGAATAAACTGTGATGCAAGGGGGCGCCAGATAAAATCCTGCCTAGGGCAGCCAATTGGGCAGAGCCGGCCCTGCCCCTGAAATGGGTGTTTCAACAAGACAACAACCCCAAACACATGAGTAAGCGAGCAACATCTTGGTTCCAGACAAAAAGGATTGAGGTAATGGCCAGCTCAGTCCCCCGACCTCAACCCCATTGAAAACTTGTGAGGTGACATTAAAAATGCAGTTTCTGAAGCAAAACCCAAAAATTCACAGGAACTGTGGAATGTAGTTTGTTCATCCGGGGCTGAAATACCTGTTTCTAGGTGACAGCTAGTTGGTTGACTCAAAAACAATGGTTATGCAACTAAATATTAGTTCAGTAATTTAAAGTGAAGTTAAATCTTGAAAAATTTCTTCAGTTTATACAGTAAGTGTTTGAGTTTGAAGAGAAAAATGTCGACACTGCTATTTTTTTGAAGAGATTAATATTCCTTTTCTTTCCTGAATAACACATATAAACTTGATAATATTTGTTTGGAATTTAATGTGTAATGTTTCCACTACATTTGAAATATGAAATAAAAAATATTTGCACTTTATTCACTTTTTTAACGCACTGATATTTAAAATAGCCACATTGTGTATTTTTAAATTGTAATATGCTTGTAGTTTTCTTTAATTCTCTTAATTGAAGAGAAAAGATGAGCACTCGTCATGTAGGGTCCGGCCTGAAGGTTTTGGGCCCGTTTCAAGCTCTAATTAATACCACCAAAGTTAGGTGCCGTGTAAATGTCCCACTCCTGATGAAATCGGAGGTGGCGACACACTGCATCATTGGTTGGGGACAGCGTTTACTATTTACGTGTCTTCTTTAGGAAATGTAATTTCCCTTGTAGTAATGAAATTGACACCTGTGTAATGTGTATGAAATAAATAATGTGAAAACTGTTTAGATACACTGTAGAAATAAACATGGTGATGTGTATTATTGTAAACTTGTATTCTGTAAATGAACTTGACAGTACTGACATTTTCCATTTTTACTGCCAATGTATAGGCTGTAATGCGTTTGTCAGATAAAGCTCATTATTAGACTTTAGACGGTATGTTTTATCTGGATATTTGATTCACGCTTTATTTTTAATTTTTGTATGTGATTTGTGTATGAAATAATTTAACATTGTAAGTGTGGACATATCAAGACCTTTATGCCATGTAACGTTCTGTATAAACCCATATGTCCTTCACTGTGTCATTGCTTTCTCCTTCACTAAATGTAGTTTAATTCCTGTTGCACGTTTCTCATAACACTGATTGTGCAAGAAATATGCTTGACTCATATGAAGTGTAAATTGTTTTAATTTTAAATGTTTTCAATTCGTCTAAACATATAAACTTATTTACTTTTCCGCTCCCAGAAACTATTTTCTGATTTTGGGAAATGTTTTCAATATTGACTTAAGATCTAAATTATATCTCGGCAATTAATTAATGTGCTTGAGTTCTATTATTGTATCAAATCACACAAATGTGTTATTAAGCAGTTATCTGTGAGGAAAATGAACATTAGTAGGCCTTTCAACAAACATAATTTATATTAGGTTACTGCCGATCCAAACGATGTCCATGCAGGCTATAGTGAAAAGAAACATACTATAAAATGCCCTTACCTGCAATCCTTCATACATTATTAGCATATTTTTTAACATTTACAAGAACATAATTAAAATTAATTGGTACTTGACACCATATTCAGTATCTTGATTATAGAATGAGAAATGTGCCACTACAATCTGAATGAGAATTTAGCAAATCAGAATTTTTATACCTTAATTTGAATACCTTAACCGTAATTCAAATTCAGATTGTAGTGGCACATTTTTCATTCTATACCTGGGGGGTATTTCACGAAGCGCGATTAAACTGTAAACCTGGCTGATTTCAGTAAGTCTGCATAGGTTCTCAGATAACTCTGTTTCACGAAGCAAACTTGACTAGATGCTCGCTAAGGCAACATATGCGTTGGGGCTAGCCTGGTCGGGAGCAGGCTAACGTGGTTCAAGCTTGATTTATTTGCAGCCGGTGTTACAGTGACACCGACTCGGACGGACCACTGGCTTAGATGTTTCAGACACTTTTTTGTCAAGTAATTCCTTTTAAAAAAAAGAAGTGGCACACTGAGCTTTATCCAATAATTGATGATGCAGAGTAAACCACACACTCGACATGGTAACCACCTTATTATAAATATATAATTTTATTTAAATTCATCAAAATTCAATAAGCACAAACGAGAGAGACGAGGGGTCCTTCTTCAGGTTCACTTTTTTAGGTGCAAAAGCAAACAGGTGACATACAGGCTGTGTCTAAAATCACATACTTCTATGCTCCACACTAGCATACTTCCATGCTCCACACTAGCGTACTTTGCTATGGACTCACATGGATGCGCGTGCGACACAGTATGCGGTTTGGGACACAGATAATTATGGTATGCACATCAATTAAGCTGGCACAGGTGTTCTATAATTGGTACAATTAGTGGTTGACACAAGCATCTTCTCATTATATAATTAAACAACGGAGAGCAAAACGATCCATAACCAGAATTCACAGGTCTATATAGTAAAAATAGAATACACACCTGTGTTCTATGTTAATACATCAGTTATATCAAACATTAGAAAAGACAAAAATATATTCAATAGAATAAGATGAATAAATTACTCTTCGTTAGTCTAAAGGTCAAATGTGAACATAAGATGAACCCATGGTGTACACACTTGTGTTCTATGTTAATACATAAATTATATCAAACATGAAAAGATAAAATCCCTTCAATAGAGTCAAATTGATAAATTACAATTAATTTGTATTTCAATTCAATTTTATCATACATTAGTTTATTAAGGAACAGGTTATTCAAAATGGGGAATCAAAAAGGGAGCTCCTGCATCGCTCTCCAATAAATACAATGAACAGATTCAGGAATACGTATGCAATTACACAATAAGGAACAAAGAAATATTTCAATGATTGATTAAAAGGTCTACATAAGCAATTCATCACAAGCTGACTCATATGACACGTGCATGGTCTAGCTATATTAAACAAATGGTCAATTAGTGGAAAAGACAAAATATCAATACAGTTAAGTCGATCAATCATAATACATTAGAAAAAGTTCTACACATTGCAAAAAGAAAAAGGGCACTTGTCAATCATAGCAATCAAGATGGACTACCCCTTGCAACAGACGAGACCATTGCACTACATTACAGACATTTACAGATACGGGCTGAAATCCAAACTTTCATTTAAGCCATTTGATTCCTTTCTTTATAATGTTTCCCTATTGCATATTCCATGTTGCCATTTCGAATTGCTGATTTATCTTCTGCATTGCACAATTTTAAATTAAGTTTAGTTTGGCCAACATACACCATTCCACAAGGGCACTTGAGTAAATAAATAACGTGTCGAATTACAATTAATAAATTGTTTAATGGGATATTGATGACCAGTCTGGGGGTGGTTAAAGGTTTTAGAATTGGTTGTATTGGCACAATGTGTGCATTTTCCACAACGATAGTTACCAGTTATATTGCACAAGCATGATTACGCACGAGCATTGTGGTGACGTTTTACACATATTTTCTCCTTCCGGAGTCTGTCGACTCTATCACGGTCACTCTGATCAAAGCCCATAGAGAGAGAGAGACTGTTACGTTTCTGTCATGTTTATGCCATGTTTCATGTTTAGTGTTTGTCACAGTTTATTTTCTGTTTATGTTACGATGCAGTTCATTGTTTGCATACATATTTCCATGTTTTTCCGCAGCCTTGCGTTCATGCTGTTTCTTCTCTTGCTGTCACTCACGCTTCCCTAATTGTTTCATTCTCCCTTGTCTAGTTACTAATATACTAACATTAGATCAGGATTGGGTAATACTAATTATCTAACCATGTGTTCATGTTTACCTTACGTTTCTCGTGCATGTTGATTACTAATTTACTAACGCTAGGTCAGGATAGGTTAACTACTAACGATTTACTAATTGCCTCGTTACGTGTCTCATTTTCTCAAGCTGTTGTGAATTTCCTGCTGCTCTCAAGCTAAATGTTTGCACCTGTCTACTCCTGCATTTAAGCTCAGTGTTCAGTGTTCTGTTTGTTGCCTTAGTTTACTATTGTCACTCTTGAGTGTTTTTCCATTGTTTTGACCACCGTGATTGATCTAGCCTGTTTATTGACCATCGTTACTGCCTGCCTATTGTTTCCACTGCCTGTTTTTGCCTGCTGTCTGTTTGTACCTCTGCCCCGTGGATAGGACTTCGGTCTGACTCCTGCTACGCCCCACGACTACGAACTTTGCTTTTTCCAAATGGGCAGGAACCACCCATTCATGATGTTTACACAACTCTGGCTTTAAAAATGGCGGCGGAATGTCAACACTGTAGCATTCAAAACATTAACAAAAAAACACTTTGCAAACGACTTATGAGGTAGGGAATACATTCAACATGTTTATTAGACCACAAGGACACATACAATGTTTTTTGGGGAGAAAATTTTAATGTAAACAAAGAACGAGTTGTTTACAATGAAACTACATAGTATACCTTTAATACCTTATTAACCTTACCACTCATGATAAATAAATCTATACTCTCAGTCAGACAGTTTATTTCTGATGTACTACTACATTCTAGAGCTCCTAATCTTTATACTTGATACAGCATGTTTAAAATCTTTCTGAAGCAATCACACTAACGTTTAGTCTCAAGCATTTTCCGGAACTCTTTTGCAGAACTCACAAATCTCGCCCAGTGAAGAGATTCCCTCAGTATCCACTCCACACATATCTCTACAGGATCCTTTGAAATGGAGACGCCTTTTTACAAAGCCAAGGAGTTACTTGGTGTAAAGGCGGTGCTTTTATGTGTTTCAATCTGTTATCCTGAACATAACCTGCCCCGGATCAGGTTAGCCCTGCAGGGTAAGTTGCCGTGGCAATATACCCCGATTAAAAGTGAGTCGGGTTCATGATACAGAAAACCCAGGGTTGAAGCTTAATTTAGCTCATTATCCCCTTAATCTCGCTTCGTAGTACACCCCTCCGATTATCGTCATCAACAACAACAACGACGACGATAACAATATTGGCATAATGAAGTACTCAAGTGGGTCAGACGTGGGCGGAGTCTGGTTTCTGAAGTAAATTCCCTATGACAGATGGAATGGGCTTCGGAGGCTAATCCAGGAACGTTCATTCATTCTATGAATCAGATTTCAAGAAATAGTCGATAGTCCCATTCTATTCTTCCATAGGAGATTTACTTCCGAAACCAGTCCTCTATAACTCTGGTTCACACTCCAACATAGTAGGTGGCGGTAATGCACCTTAACACTGGTTGCCACCCGCCATTAAATCAGAAGAAGAAAAAGATGAAGACTGTTCCATTGTTCATACTTGCGTTCTACGTACTTGCATTCTAGATAGTAAATTTTTCTAATTACACTAGCTATAATGCACTTGATAGTATGCAAGAGTGCAAGTATGCTTACATTTTGGAACACACTTGATGACGTCAGCAGAATAGCCTGCCTTTGACCTTACACAGGAAAAACTGTAGAATCACCTCCATGAATTACCTTACTCTATAACCTAGCTACAGTACAGTACACCATTAGGCCTAAGCATTTGAAACTAACTACAAATGTTATGGTGCATGACATTTACAATAAATATTGTTTTACCAAATTTAGCATTTTCATTAAGACATTACTGCCATGGTGAAACTAGCTACTTCTTGTGTGAGCCATATGTGGCAATTAGTTTTATCTCAGTTACGGACAGCCCGACCTAAGCAGTGGCGGTATCAGGCCAGATCATCTCATACCAGCAGTAGCCTAAAATGGAATAGCAAGATGCCTTAAATATAATGCAGACATTACCGGCGCACGTGGGGGTAGAGGGCAATGAGATGGCTGATGTCTTGGCTAGGAGGGCGGTGGGGAAGGCTAATGTTGAGGTGGGTGTGAAGATGGGTAGGGCGGAGGCAAATACAATTATTAAGGAGAGGGTGAAACAGATGTGCCAGGAGGGATGGGATCGGGAGGGCAGAGGCAGGCATTTATATAGGGTGCAGCAGAAAGTGGGTAGGATCAGGCAAGGGGGGAGGTGTAGAAGGGAGGAAACAATAACAACAAGGCTTCGGGTGGGGCATGCAGGTTTGAATGGGGTTTTAAGGTTAATAAAAAAACATCCAGATGGGCGGTGCGGGTATTGTAAGGAGGAGGAGACAGTGGAGCATGTGCTGATGGAGTGCGGGAAGTATAGGAGGGAGAGGGGGAGGATGGTAGCACAAATGAGGGAGAGTCGGGTGGTGTTCGAGATGGGGTTCTTAGACAATCTGGGGACGGGGAATATAGGCACTTATTTAGGTTTTTGAGGGAAACAGGTTTGTTTAAAAGGGTTTAGAGGATTTTGTTTGTTTGTTTCTTTATTAATTTACTTTAAGAGTTTATTTTCCTTTTGTTGGTATTCTTGGTGGTAGTTGGGTGGTTTAATTGTTTTATAGGATGTTTTGTTTTGTTTGGTTTTGGGTTAAGTGGGTAGTCAGCTGGTAGGGTTTGTTTTGGGAGAGGGTTGGGTCCCTGGTCCATACTCCAGTCCGGTAGGTGGCGGTAAAGCTCCTATAGTTGGTTTCAGACCGCCATAAAATAAATAATAATAATAAGAAGAAGAACTCTGCTTGCATAACAGGCTGAACGCTATAATACATGTTTGTATTACATTCCATTGGGATAAACAAACGAATGAATTGAAGTAATTGAATCATCAACGAATCGGGGTATGTTTTTCATTTTTAATTCTCCCCGTAATCTTGATGCTTTAACAGTTCTGTTAGTCGCTTCAAATCGGTTTACTTTCCATTCACTAATGTTTGCATAAGATATGTGTTTGCAATGTGGCCGTAGATTGTAGAATTGTAGCACGTGATTGTATAATTCATTTTAGAGTTTGAAAACGTCTACCTGGTCCAATGTTACTTCTCTATGTCAATAAGATTATTATCGAGTTAGCCTGATGCGGCGTTCACACAGCGGGCGGTAGACTGCACAACGGCAGGGCCGTAGTTGACGGTACAGCAATGTCCGTCGCGGTAACGCATTGTTTATATTCGTTGCCAGATTTACGGTCCGCGCGAAACAGATTACCGGTGTACCAAAGACCGCGACCGAATGTGTATTTATAGGCTTCATTGCGTGTGTGTATTACTGCGTTGTTTCAGTCTGTGTGTTCATAAATGGGCGGTGCATGTATCATAATGTCAGCTAGTTAGTTGCACCTCAAATCATACACCGAAAAGTTTCTGAAAGTACAGCTAATAATAATGTGTACCTGGAATCTGCATGTCAGTGCTTACAACACTCCATGCTGCAGCCTTTTTGTCAAGCCTTTTACTTTTTGGTTTGATTTCCTACCACCTCTCTACCACGAAGTTGCACGAACTTCTCATCCATCATCCACATCTATTCCCTACCGCCGCGGTAGACGGCAAAAATAACCATGCGTCAATTCATTCTCTATGAAGCTGAGCGACGGTCAGCGACCTGAGCAACTTGGCAACTGAGCGACCAAAATCGGCCGATAAATTTTGCCCGCAATTTAACTTTTTAGCGACCATCGTCCGTAACGCTGCGTTCACACATCCAGCAACTTCGGTCGCCCAGTCGCCGGAAGTCCATTCATTCTCTATGAAGCTGAGCGACGGTCAGCGATCTGACGCTGCGTTCACACATCCAGCAACTTCGGTCGCCCAGTCGCCGGAAGTCCATTCATTCTCTATGAAGCTGAGCGACGGTCAGCGACCTGAGCGACTAGAAAACTGAGCTACCAAAATCGGCCGATAAATGTTGCCCGAAACTTAACTTTTGACCGACCATCGGCCGTAACAGCCAATCAGAGTTCCACACTTCATATTTCCCCAACCGACACGAAACCATTTCGTGAATAATTGTTCCGCCCGATTTCACTTAAATTGCAGCAATGGAGTAGCAGCTAATAATAATGGTCCAAGCCTACCACGTCCTGTTCAATGTATAACATAACCTTAAAGGATATGTGTAGCTGTTCTACCAATATCACATTGAGCCAAAAAATACATGTTGAGTTTTATACATACATCTATCTATGTATGTAGATTGGTAGCTCGCGACGAAGATAGACATAGGCTAGCCTATCGCTAGCTAGCGAGAACACATCATTATCAGTGTTTGTATTGCATTAGGATAGAGTGATTTGCAGGTTTTATTGTTTAATTTGTTTAGCGCTTCCCGTTGTGTCATCCAAGTCAGTTCGTGCTGCTACAATTTTTTGATACAGATAAACAACGGCAGTAGCCTCCGTATAACAAAGACATATTTGCGATGCATCCAGGCTGGTAGATCCAATATGATATTGGAACCCTAGTGCTTTAACTGCCTACATATAACACACACAACTAAACAGCATTCCTGACAATACAGTAGGCTCTAGAAGTGTCATGACGTTACATTAGCCTACCTGTGAACAGTAAGCCGTTTTGGCTTCCAATAGCCTAGCCTACATGATATGCTAACGTTAGCTAAACATAGCATTTATCTAGTGTTGTGTGAACGTTTAATTCACACAATAAAATAACAAAGACCTTACCATCGGTACCAAGGGCACTCGCAATTGCCCTCCAAGTGTCAATTTTTAGGCGCTTATCCCGGTATTCCTTTTGGAATACATTAAACAGGACGTGGTAGGCTTGGACCTTTATTATTAGCTGCTACTCCATTGCTGCAATTTGAGTGAAATCGGGCGGAACAATTATTCACGAAATGGTTTCGTGTCGGTTGGGGAAATATGAAGTGTGGAACTCTGATTGGCTGTTACGGCCGATGGTCGCTCAAAAGTTAAGTTTCGGGCAACGTTTATCGGCCGATTTTAGTCGCTCAGTTTTCTAGTCGCTCAGGTCGCTGACCGTCGCTCAGCTTCAGAGAGAATGAATGGACTTCCGGCGACTGGGCGACCGAAGTTGCTGGATGTGTGAACGCAGCGTAACGCTGCGTTCTCACAGCGAGCAACTGGTCGCTGAGTCGGTCAATTCTTCGAGGCTGGGGGCGGGGCAAGAGCTTCCCGTTGTGTCATACAAGTCAGTTCGTGCAGCTACAATTTTTTGAATATTTTCTATTCCGACGACAAGTTCGTCCAGCTGTCGGCGATTTTGCCGTCGACTGCTGTGTTGCTGTCGTTGTCTCATTGAAAAGAATGACATCCGGTTTTGTCCTGCCGTCTACCGCCCGCTGTGTGAACGGCCCATGAATGACGTTAGACAATGTAACAACGCAGCAATGGCGTTACCTTACCGTTGTTTGCTGAATTAATCCGTGGAACATGTGGATATCTGCCTTGTTATTTTTATCCACTATTATCCCCTGGTAAAGATGAGGAAAAAGGGTTATAAAAAATTCACCGTTTGGTGAATTAGCTTAATCTCACACTGAAAAAATTAGAAAAGTCCAACCTTTAATTGAAGTAAATTCATTATGAGAAAAAAAATCCCTCATCAAGAAATAATTATTTTTAACAAAACCACGTGTGCCACAATTATTGGCAGCCCTGCGTTTATATATAGAAGAAAGTAATCATTTTTAATATTTGGTCACATCTTTTGCATGCCATGACTTCCTAATGTCTGTGATCCAACAACATCAAAAGGCTCTTGATATCTTATTTTCTGGTACTCTTACAAGCGAAACTATTGCGTCTCTGCATTTTAATGGATCTCTATGAGAATTGGGAGGTGGGGCTAGATTTAGCTGTAAATTATGCTGGAACAGGATGTAATACATGGTTGGTAAAATGGCTGTAAATCATCAAGGGTCTGAGGTATCAAACAAGCCTCAAACTATCACTCTGCTGCCAGATATGCAGTAGATATGGGTTGTTTATCCTGACAAATTTTCCTTTTGAACTTTATAGACAAATAAGTCAGGAGAAACCCTTCGTTATCCATCCATATCTATGCTATTTCTGGCAGCAGAGTGATGTTTTAAGGCTTGTTTGATACGTCAGACCCTTGATCACTTGGAGCCATTTAGCCAACCATGTAATTTACAGCTAAATCTAGTCCCACCTCCCAATTCCCATAGAAATCCATTCAAATGCAAAGACGTTATAGTATCGCTTGCAAGAATACCAGAAAATAAGATATCAAGTATTTTTATGTTGTTAGGTCACATATATCAGGAAGTCATGGCATGCAAAGGATATGCGACCAAATATAAAAAATTATTACTTTATTCTATATAAACTGCTCAAAAAATTTAAAGGAACACTTAATCGTCACTGTATAACACCAAGTCAATTAAACCAAACCGGTCATGCTGGATGATGTTGCAGGCAACATAACATTCGCCACGGCGTCTCCAGATTCTTTCACGTCTGTCACGTGCTCAGTGTGAATCTGCTCATCTGTGAAGAGAACGGGGCGAACCTGACAATTTTGGTGTTCTCTGGCAAATGCCAATCGTGCTGCATGGTGCTGGCTTGTGAGTACAGGTCCCACTACAGGACGTCGGGCCCTCATGCCACCCTCATGGAGTCTGTTTCTGACAGTTTGGTCAGAAACATGCACATGAGTAGCCCGCTGGAGCTCATTTTGTCGGGCTCTGGCAGTGCTCCTCCTGTTCCTCCTCGCACAAAGGAGCAGATACCGGTCCTGCCGCTGGCTTGTTGCCCTTCTACGGCCCTGTCCAGCTGTCCTCGTGTAATGGCCCCTCTCCCGATATCTCCTCCACGCTCTTGAGACTGTACTGGGAGACACGGAAAACCTTCTTGCGACGGCACGTATGGATGTGCCATCCTGGAGGAGCTGGACTTGCTGTGCAACCTGAATGGGCTGCAGGTACCGCCTCATGCTACCAGTAGTGACAACGGCACTAGCAAAATGCAAAACTAGAGAAAAATCAGTCAGGAAGGATAAGGAGAGAGAAATGGTCTGTGGCCACCACCTGCAAAACCTTTACTTTTTGGGGGTTGTCTTGCTGTTGCCTCTCCTGTCCATCTGTTGTCACTTTCATTTGCACCAAAGCAGGTAAAATTGATTCACAATAGTTTACGCTTCCAAACTGGACAGATCGATATCCCAAAAGTTTCATTGACTTGGTGTTATACTGTGTTGATTAAGTGTTCCCTTAATTTCTTTGAGCAGTATACATACTTTAATAGCCATAAATAATGTGGTTATAAGCATATTACGGATTTTCCTTGAACGTCACTAAAACCCGCAAAAAAAAAAAAACCAGGACTTGAAAATGAAAACCAGGAAAGAAAGGCATTTTTGCAGCAATAAAAACTAAAATGGAAGCAAAGTCAAAATAACTGTTCATGAGCAAAAACTATTAATAATGTAATTTTTTTGTTTTGTTCCTGCAGTAACTGACCATCTTCAGTAACACTGAATATGCATTTTGCATCAACCGTTTTACCAAAATAAATGGCACATAAACCTTTAATAATTCTCAGATAACGAAGGCTGAATTGCCATAATTTATTTGTAATGTAACTGTCATCCCGTCAGGGATGACAGTTACATTACACAGTCAGGCCCGTTGCATTTTTTGATGTCCTTAGTTACATTGATATTGATGTCAATAGAGGCCTGTCACATAGAACTAGAACTGTCGTTACCAATGGTTACAGGGACGCGCCGCCATGTTGGCGGACCAACCCTAACAGAGACGCTTAACGTTACCACTGAACTCGTAGTGTTCGCTACTCCATGAAACGAGTTTCATGCTAACGCTACTATGATTGCTGTCCTACAATGACGAACTTCTGCACTGCGTACTGATGTGCGAATAAAACTGGGAAAAGGCGAAAATGTCCTTTTACATGATAATTTGAGGACTCACCATAGTAGCTAAACCACCAGGCAGGGTGAACGAACTCAATTTTACGACCGAAAGAAGAGACTGGTGGTTGAAAGCAGTGAGGAGTGAGCAGGGTTTAGACAGCAACCAGGCTCGGATCGTTACAGCATAGGCTCGGATCATTAGTGGTAAATTACGTTTTATGAACAAATTATAAAGTTAGCCAGTTAATATATACATAACTAGCTGGCCTAATGTACATTTATGTGCATTATCTTAATGTTAGAAAGTTAAAAGTTAATTAATCGCTTGGTTTAGCTAACGTTAGTAGCTATATCATTTGTATGAACGACTGCTACGCCTGCGAAACATTAATGTTAACCTATTGCGATACGTCAAGCATATTGTGAACATCAAAACAGTGTTCATTTGAACTATTATTACATTGCTAGGGGTGTTACGTTGTACGATGTCTCACAAATAGATTGGATAAACTGTAAACATTAGCTACCTGTGCTGGCCAGGCAGTGTTCGAGCAATATGAGAGAATCCAGAAGAGGGCGAAAATAAAATGTAACGTTACGATAGTAAGCACCAAATAACAATGTATTTGAAAGTAATAATTAAAGTAACGGTAAATGTACTTTATGTGTAGAACTGATTTGCCTTTTATGGTGTCTACAACTGAAGTTCCCTATCGGGAAAAAAAGTTATTATATTCTATCCATCGAGCTAAAATGTTTTATTGCTGAAGTAGGCTACTGTAGCCTACCTAACATGTAACGTATCACTTTGCTCCCATATTAACTGCACAAGCACTTTACTTACCAAGGTGGTATACTACAAAGCAGGATTACTGAGTCTGGATAACTCAATAAAATCCAGAACAGCTCTTTCTACTTCAGCCCATGCATGTTCCAGATTTGGGAGGGTTCCGGGGTTTACTCTGTAATTAATCTTACTTTGTACGTATACCCCCGCGATACTCCTTATAATATTTGTTTATGTTGGTATTATTAGAATAGAATATAATAACTTTTATTTCCCGCCTGGGAACTTCAGTTGTAGCCCCAGCAACAACAAAAAAGACATAGACAGTGGGACCCACAACACACAAACAAACATATCAAACAAAGATATCCAACAGAGTCATTACATCAATCAAGTGAATGAAAGTGCAATACAGCCATGATTAAAAATGGCCCCCGCTGTCCCGAGATGTCCAGTGTCACCAAGCAGTCCAACGCACAAACTCCACATCCACGAATTTCCTCCATACATGCAGTGCAGCGGTCTCTGTACACCGCCAAACTGAGAAATTGTTTCGTTATGTTGTGCACTGTATATTTTGTATATTGCTGAGCTACCTGTAAGCATTGCGTAAAGCAAATTCCGATGATGGCAATAAAGGGAAATTAAGCAACCTCCCGATTAAATGTGATAGCCTATTAGTTTGGTTTGCATAACGTTATGGAACACAGGCATTTGGTCTTCCAGTATGGTGGTTGGAGTAAAAAGTGGGCGTGTCTGGCCAAATTGTGACGTAGGTGAAAGGCCTCTATTGAATAGAATTAAATACACGGCAACTCCACAACCCAAGACAGGGACAAGAATGGTCTGAGGGAAATTGTTGTTATTCCATGGCCAACCCAGTCTTCAGGCTGCTCTAAAAAGTCTGGTATTGTGCTGGTATTCTGTTTTTGTGGCAGGATTGTGATTTTTCTTATAAACTGCATTGAAGCAAACAAAAATGCAAATATGTTATTAAGCACTTCAGAAAGGGCTTTCTTCCACTCTGCAATAAGAAAACACTCAAAAGAACACACAAAGTGGCAGATGAAGTTAAAACTGTATTTTCAAAATGGAACTGAGATTTGGTATTACCCAGGGGAAGAGAAAGCTTTCCCCCACCTCATAATGGAAGTGCGCCCCCTGTGGTCAGTCAGGCATCTGCATGACAGCAGAGTGTAATGAATGTGTCATCTGTTGCAGTCGGACCTGTTTGATTTGAGACTAAATCCCTTCCCCTGTTTCCCTCCAGGAGCTGCACTTCTGCACACATTTGAGCCGCAGTAGGATGCAGGCAGGATACTGTCTTGAGACGGGACACTGAGACAACACTACCAGAGCTCACTGAGCAGCACAGTATCAGACTGAAAGAAGAGGAACTCAGTGGACTGGAGTCTGTCCACATGGCAGAGTCAGAGACAGAGTGGGCTGCCCCAGGACTCGACACACTGGAGCCAGAGTGTGTTACAGCAAACAGCAGGGTCAGTGATGTACACCACACACACACATCATTGATTAAAATAGAAACCAATCTAGGCTCCACCCACACTGGGGATCTTAAGACCAAGGACCTGGACAGTACAGAGCTGGGATATGTAAGACATTTACATCCTGATCAAATCAAAACAGAGACTGATGATGGAGGATACCTTAAGGCAGAGCACATCAGTGACTTGCAGGATATTAAATGTGTTCATATTAAATCTGATCAAATGAAGTGTGAATGCAGTGAAAGTTTTGTGAGTGATGTCATGAATACTGTGATGAATGGAGCTGGTGTTGATCACAAAGACCAGACTGAACCATGGCAATGTGCAGGAGAGCCAAATCCAAACTGTAAAAATGAAGAAATTCACGATATTCCGAACCAATGTGGGGAATTAACACATTACTGTATCATTAATAATGAAGATAATCAGACCAGAATTGTCAAGAAAAGTACAAATGGGAGTAAAAACCGAAGCCCTTTGAATTTCATTCAAAAGCAGACAATTCATAGAAATAAATGTGAAATTAATACAGGTGTAAAGTCGTACAAGTGTACAGATTGTGGAAAGTGTTTTAAGGGCAAATCTGGTTTAAATGTACACCTTAGAATTCATACAGGTGAAAAGCCCTACAAATGTACGCAGTGTGGGACATGGTTTTCCCAAAAATCTCATTTAAATTACCACCTGAGAATGCATACAGGCGAAAAGGCCCACAAATGCTCTTTGTGGGAAGTGCTTTTCCCGAAAATGTCATTTCAATACCCACCAGAGAATTCATACAGGTGAAAAGCCCTACAGATGTATATTGTGTGGCAAGTGCTTTTCTCAAAAATGTCATTTAAATAGCCACCAGAGCATTCACACAGGTGAGAAGCCCTATAAATGTTCTGATTGTGTTCAGGTCTTTTCCCACATATCTCAGTTAAAAAGCCACCAGAGAATTCATACAGGTGAAAAGCCCTACAAATGTACTCAATGTGAGAAGTGGTTTTCCACAATATCCAATTTAAATGTCCACCAAAGAATTCACACAGGTGAAAAGAGAATTCATACAGGTGAAAAGCCCTACAAATGTACTCAGTGTGAGAAGTGCTTTTCCAAAATATCTAGTTTAAATGTGCACCAAAGAATTCACACAGGTGAAAAGCCCTATAAATGTACTCACTGTGGTAAGTGTTTTTCCCGAGCAAATATTTTAAATCACCACATGATGATTCATACAGGTGGAAACCCTGGCAATTAGTATACTCAGTGCGAGAGAGGTTTTGATATAAAAACTAAGTTCAATATGAGCATAGAGGTAAATAGCCGAATAAATGTACTTAGTGTGGGGAATGCTTTCTTTCTAAATCTACAGTAAACACCAGATAATTAATAAAAATGAAAAGTTCTACACATGTACACTACACTGTGGTATGTGTGGGAAAGTTTTTTGATTTTTTTTTTTTTAAACAAAATCTTATGTAAATAGCCACCAGCATGTTCATATGGATGAAGAGCCCTACCTTTGTAATTATTGTGAAAAATGTTTTAAAACTAAATAAACATTGAACAAAATGTTTGGAAATTTGTGTTTGGTAGATTATTTCTCTGTTGTAACAATGCTTCTTGGCAATATATTTTATACCATTGGAAAGCCTGTTTATTTCCCTTTTAAATGGTGCCCCATTTGTAAGGAACATGCATTTGTGGGATGAGCAGCACAGCTGAGTATGTGGGTTGCGCCCATGTAAAATTTGCCAAATCTTCTCTGCCAATGCCAAACAGCTTACACCTGCACTGGAACCTGAACATGTGGAGGAACGTTATGTTCAGCGATGAGTCCAGATTCTGCCTACGGAAGTTGGATCGTAGGGTCAAAGTGTGGAGAAGATGGGGAGAACGCTATGCTGATTGCTGCACCGATAGAGTAACACCTTTTGGTGGAGGCAGTGTGATGGTGTGGGGCGGCATCTCCATCACTGGAAAAACGAGGCTTGTCATCATTGGAGGCAATCTCAATGCAGAGAGATATCGAGATGAGATTCTGCAACCAGTGGCAATCCCATATCTCCACAGTCTGGGACCGAACTCCATCCTCCAAGTTGACAACGCTCGCCCCCACAGAGCGGGGTTTATCAGAGACTACCTCCAGAATTTGGGAGTAGAGAGAATGGAATGGCCTGCCAACAGTCCTGACCTCAACCCAATTGAACACTTGTGGGATCAGCTTGGGCGTGCTGTTCGTGCTAGAGTGACCAACACAACAACGTTGGCTGACTTGCGACAAATCCTGGTTGAGGAGTGGAATGCCATCCCACAGCAGTGTGTGACCACGCTGGTGACCAGCATGAGGAGGAGGTGCCAGGCTGTTGTGGCTGTGTATGGTTCTTCCACACGCTACTGAGGCTCCTGACTGTTTGTTAAATTAATAAATTGTAAAATTGCCAATATGTCTTGTTTCTTCCTTGTTACTGATAGACTTCAATCATCCAATCCACCAAACAACACCAAACAAGAGTCACTAGCAGCAGCAGAATAAGCTGTTTGGAATTGGCAGAGAAGATTTGGCTAATTTTACATGGGCGCAACCCACATACTCAGCTGTGCTGCTCATCCAACAAATGCATGTTCCTTACAAATGTGGCACCATTTAAAAGGGAAATAAACAGGCTTTCCAACAGTATAAAATGTATTGCCAAGAAGCATTGTTACAACAGAGAAATAATCTACCAAACACAAATTTCCGAACTTTTTGTTCGATGTTTAGTTTCTTGATTCTACACCTACGTGTTCATAAAGGTAAAACGCCTTACAAGTATCCACTGTGTGAAGTGTTTTAAAACAAAATCTAATTTAGACATCCACCTGAGAATTGATACAGGTGAAAGGCCTGACAAATTCAGAATGAAAACTCCATGTGCGGGTGTAATAATATCCGATGATTCAACTGGGGGCAGTAGCACCTGTGTTAATATTCCATTCCTCATTGACTTGGGTTGAACTTGTATTTTAGGTTATTTCCATCTGGACAATATTTATCCTATGATGGTAAAGTCCTAAGCCCAAGTATCAATTTGGCCAGGTAATAATTTTTTGGTGTATTCCTCCAGATTTTTGTGAGAGAGTTGAAGAGAGCTTTTTTTGCCAGAACCTAGCATTTGTATATGGGTTTGATGAGGATGTTGTAACCTAGCCACATAAGCTAGCTACAGTTGTGTTAAAAAAAAAAATAGCAGTACAACATCAGTAACCTGATGAACCGCTGTTATTAGTAGTAGTGATATTTCTGCATGGCAAATCATTTTCTTGTAGATGTAGTGTAATCAAAAAACAACAGACCCAACTGTCATGACATGCATGCTGCTTGTCCTGAGTAATTGACTCATTCATTGAAAGGGGCGTGTTCAAAATAATAGCAGTGTGGAGTTTAATTGGAGAATTCATTCATTCTGTGAAAAAACAGGTGTCATTAATTGTCCTTTATTAAGGAAGAAGGGAAGGAAATGTTTCACACATTGTTATAAAATATATTCCCTTCTGAATTGCTTAGTAAGATGGGCCGTTCCAAACATTGTTCGGAGGAACAACATAATTTGATTAAAAAGTTGGTTTGAGAGGGGAAAATGTATAAAGTGTAGCAAATTATAGGATGCTCAGCTAAAAAGATCTCAAATGCTTTAAAATGGCAACAAAAACCCGAAACACACAGAAGAAAACAAGCAACTACTGTTAAAATGGATCGAAGAATAGTCAGAATGGCAAAGATTCAGCCAATCATCACCTCCAGAAAGATCAAAGATGATCTAAAATTACCTGTAAGTGCTGTTAGTCAGAAGACATTTGGTCAAAGCTAAGCTATCAGCAAGAAGCCCTCTGTAAAGCACCATTGTTGAAATAACGGCATGTGCAGAATCAGTTAAAATTTGCCAAGGAATCGATTGGCCCAAAGAGAAATGGCGGAACATTCTGTGGACTGATGAGAGTAAAATTGTTTTTTTCGGATCTAGTGGTCGTCGACAGTACGTCAGATGACCCCTGGGTACTGAATTCAAGCCACAGTACACTGTGAAGATAGGGAAGCATGGTATGGGGATGTTTTTCATACTACGGTGTTGGGCCTTTTTATCGTATACCAGGGATCATGGATCAGTTTGAATACATCAAAATACTTGAAGAGATTATGTTGCCGTATGCCGAAGAGGAAATGCCCCTGAAATGGGTGTTTCAACAAGACAACAACCCTAAACACACGAGTAAGCGAGCAATATCTTGGTTCCAGACAAAAAGGATTGAGGTAATGGAGTGGCCAGCTCAATCCCCCAACCTCAACCCCATTGAAAACTTGTGGAGTGACATTAAAAATGCAGTTTCTGAAGCAAAACCCAAAAATTCACAGGAACTGTGGAATGTAGCTTGTTCATCCTGGGCTGAAATACCTGTGTCTAGGTGCCAGAAGTTGGTTGACTCGATGCAACGCAGATGCGCAGAAGTTAAAGAACAATGGTTATGCAACTAAATATTAGTTCAGTAATTTAAAGTGAAGTTAAATCTTGAAAAATGTCTTCAGTTTATACAGTAAGTGTTTGAGAAAAATGTCGACACTGCTATTTTTTGGTCGACACAACTGTATGTGTATTTTAAAATTGTAATATGCTTGTAGTTTTCTCTAATTCTCTTAATTGAAGAGAAAAGATGAGCACTCGTCATGTAGGGTCCGGCCTGAAAGTTTTGGGCTCGTTTCAAGCTCCAATTAATACCACCAAAGTTAGGTGCCGTGTAAATGTCCCACGCCTGATGAAATCGGAGGTGGCGACACTGCATCATTGGTTTGGGACAGCATTTACTATTTACGTGTCTTCTTTAGGAAATGTAATTTCCCTTGTAGTCAGAATTTTTTGATAATGAAATTGACAGCAGTGTAATGTGTATGAAATAAATTATGTGTAAACTGTTTAGATACACTGTGGAAATAAACATGGTAATGTGTATTCTTGTAAACTTGTATTCTGTAAATGAACTTGACAGTACTGACATTTTAAGTTTTTACTGCCAATGTAGATGCTGTAATGTGCATGTCAGATAAAGCTCATTATTAGACTTCAGACAGTTTGTTTTATCTGAGATATCAGTTGAGGATATATGTTTCACACTTTATTTTTAATTTTTGTATGCGATTTGTGTATGAAATTATTTAATATTGTAAGTGTGGACATATCAAGACCTTTATGCCATGTAAAGTTCTGTATAAACCCATATGTCCTTCACTGTGTCATTGCTTTCTCCTTCACTAAATGTAGTTTAATTCCTGTTGCACGTTTCTCATAACACTAATTGTGCAAGAAATATGCTTGACTCATATGAAGTGTAAATTGTTTTAATTTTACATGTTTTCAATTCGTCTAAACATATAAAGTTATTTACTTTTCCGCTCCCAGAAACTATTTTCAATTTTTTGGAAATGTTTTCAATATTGACGAAATTATATCTCGGCAATGAATTCATGTGCTTGAGTTCTATTATTGTATCAAATCACACAAAAAGTTATCTGTGAGGAAAATGGACATTAGTAGGCCTTTCAACAAACAAAATTAATATTAGGTTACTGCCGATCCAAATATGACACGTGCATGGTCTAGCTATATTAAACAAATGGTCAATTAGTGGAAAAGACAAAATATCAATACAGTGAAGTCGATCAATCATAATACATTAGAAAAAGTTCTATACATTGCAAAAAGAAAAAGGACACTTGTCAATCATAGCAATCGAGGTGGACTACCCCTTGCAACAGACGAGACCATTGCACTACATTACAGACATTTACAGATACGGGCTGAAATCCAAACCTTCATTTAAGCCATTTGGTTCCATTGAGTTTAAAGTGAAGATCCAATAAGACACTTGCTGTAAAAGCTGTTTCTCTAATTGCCACCTCTAATTTATGGCATGATTCTCTTGATCCCTATGAATCTAAGAGTGGCAACAGAGCCATGATTCCTTTTTTATTTATGTTCTGCATTGCGCAATTTTAAATTAAGTTTAGTTTGGCCAACATACACCATTCCACAAGGGCACTTGAGTAAATAAATAACATGTGTCGAATTACAATTAATAAATTGTTTAATGGGATATTGATGACCAGTCTGGGGGTGGTTAAAGGTTTTAGAATTGGTTGTATTGGCACAATGTGTGCATTTTCCACAACGATAGTTACCAGTTATATTGCACGAGCATGATTACGCACGAGCATTGTGGTGACGTTTTACACATATTTTCCCTCACCGTGGACTCTCTCCTTCCGGAGTCTGTCGACTCTATCACGGTCACTCTGATCAAAGCCCATAGAGAGAGAGACTATACAATCTCTGCTCTGATCAAGCTGTCCTCCTCCCTTACTGGCCCTTACTCTTGGGCTGCGACCACTGGATGTTGATGGCTACAGAATGAACCGAGCAGAATTCCAAAATTATGATTTTAAATTATTTTATGAAAATGAACAGTGGTCAAATTTACAGAGCAATAGCTAAGATTACTAACTTATTTGCTTTCAGCATGTAACGTAGTCTCCATTTACATGATCAAGGTTTGGTCAAACAACATGATAAATGGACTATTGTCAACAATAAACAAACATCACAACAATTGATAGCTTTAGCAAGGTGTATGCTCGCTATTTTTATAATGATATTTTTACCTCCTCGGCTGAAAACATCTTGCTAATGAGTAAGGGCCGAAACATACCTCACGCAAATACGCGAACGTGGACACTTCGAGCTACGTGAACAGTTTTTTTTTGGCCATGACATTTGTGAAAGACAAAACGGAGCAAAGCTCTGGCTTGTCTTTCACAAATGTCATGGCAAAAGAAAAACTGTATGTTTCAGACCTAAATGTCTAAGTTGTACTGACGACGCATACCTAAGTCATGTCAATCAAATGGGCAGGAACCGCCCATTCATGACGTTTACTCAACTCTGGCTTTAAAAATGGTGGCAGAATGTCAACAGTGTAGCATTAAAAACATTAACAAAAAAACACTTTGCAAATGACTTATGAGGTAGGGAATACATTCAACATGTTTACTAGACCACAAGGACACATACAATGTTTTTTGGGGAGAAAATTTGAATGTAAACAAAGAACGAGTTGTTTACAATGAAACTACATAGTATACTTTTAATACCTTATTAACCTTACCACTCATGACAAATAAATTTATACTTTCAGTACATTGTCAGACAGTTTATTTCTGATGTACTACTACATTCTAGAGCTCCTAAACTTTATACTTGATACAGCATGTTTAAAAATTTTCGGAAGCAATCACACTAACGTTTAGTCTCAAGCATTTTCCGGAACTCTTTTGCGGAGCTCACAAATCTCGCCCAGCGAAGAGATTCCCTCAGTATCCACACATATCTCTACAAGATCCTTTGAAATGGAAACGCCTTTTTACAAAGCCAAGGAGTTGCTTGGTGAAAGGGCGGTGCTTTTATGTGTTTCAATCTGTTATCCTGAACATAACCTGCCCCGGATCAGGTTAGCCCTGCAGGGTAAGTTGCCGTGGCAATATACCCCGATTAAAAGTGAGGCGGCTTCATGATACAGAAAAATTAAGCTTCAACCCTGAGTTATCTCATTATCCCCTTAATCTCGCTTCGTAGTACACCCCTCCGATTATCGTCATCAACAACAACAACGACGACGATAACAATATTAGCATAATGGAGTACTCAAGTGGGTCAGACGTGGGCGGAGTCTGGTTTTGGAAGTAAATTCCCTATGACAGATGGAATGGGCTTCGGAGGCTAATCCAGGAACGTTTTGGCTCATTCTATGAATCATATTTCAAGAAATAGTCGATAGTCCCATTCTATTCTTCCATAGGAAATTTACTTCCGAAACCAGTCCTCTATAACTGGTTCACACTCCAACATAGTAGGTGGCGGTAATGCACCTTAACGCTGGTTAGCACCCGCCATTAAACCAGAAGAAGAAGATGAAGACTGTTCCATTGTTCACACTTGCGTTCTACTTGCTGCACAATTGTAGGCTAATTGTTCTTATTGATTGAGGTGGACCATAAAATATAGAGGTAAAAAGCAGGCAGAGGGTGGGATATTCAAGTGCCACAATTTGAAGCGACAGCATAGTATGATATTAAATAATAGCATATTATTAAGAGATGTGATTAAGACACCGTAGACTACTTTAGGCTAATTTTGTTCAGTGTCATACCTTGCATTGCGCTTCGTGACACTCTTTGCATTATGGTCGACCACAATCAATAGAATAATCTACAATTCATGGTTTATAGCTCGTACCACAATCCTCAGTATTATCGTTTACATTTTAACTGGAGACATTTAGCAAAATAAAAGCACAGAGAGCGTTCATCTGCAGTGGGGTCAAAAAAACAGCACACCTGTAGCATATAGTTAGGCTACCGCAGCAATTTTGGTCGCTGTGTTTTACATTTTAACTGAGCGAAGCTCTCTCTTTCTCATAAGAGAGTTTTGGTTACATGCCGTGTAAACGCTATTTTTCTACAGTCTATAGTTAGCGCAATGATCTCTGGGAATTAAAAAACGCGTACAAGTGTGCATCGATGCACACTTGAAATTCTGGGTCTTGTCACGTACGGAAGTCCACATCTGGGGATTTGAGAATATACCTGATTTTTGCATACTTGCGGTTCGGAACGCACTAATGACAAACAAAATGACGCTATGCGCACTGGCTAGAGTGCAAGTATGCATAATGGTACGCAGCCTGTGTCTCAAACCGCATACTTTTATGCTCCGCACTACCGTGCTCCTGAGTACACACAAGGCTTGGGAGCTTGCACGCTGGAGCATGGTGCGAAAGTTTTGCTCAGTCGTGGGACGCACTTTGTGGCGACATCTGACCTATAACCTTTAACCTTTTCCGTAACTATCGGGTAAATTCCAACGAGTAGGCTAAACCTGAGAGGCATAACGTTGTTCGCTGGCATTGTACCTACTGTATCAGCTGTTACTGAAATATTCTGATATCACCAGCAATATCCGCAACAGTTGAATTATCCTTTTTGCTAGCATTCTTATTCCAGAAAAGTCAGTGGAAGGCAATGATGGCTAGGAAGACAGCCTGTTCATTAGGCTACATCATTGGATACCTTTAAGTTAACAATCAACCCCATAATAAAATTGTCTTTGCATTGAAAACAATCGTGTCTGTGTTTTGATTACAGCCGAAGATTTGGGGATGCGCTGTTGAACCAGAGATCTTATGGAGGGGGTCTCTGGTTAAACTCGCATAACAGCTGTGAATTGTGTGTTTTGCAGTTTGTAGTGAGCTGTGAATTGTGTGTTTTGCAGTTTGTAGTGAGCTGTGAATTGTGTGTTTTGCAGTTTGTAGTGAGCTGTGAATTGTGTGTTTTGCAGTTTGTAGTGAGCTGTGAATTGTGTGTTTTGCAGTTTGTAGTGAGCTGTGAATTGTGTGTTTTGCAGTTTGTAGTGAGCTGTGTATTGTGTGTTTTGCAGTTTGTAGTGAGCTGTGTATTGTGTGTTTTGCAGTTTGTAGTAACTTAAATATTGAAAATACTAGACATTCTGATCCACACTCCATGCCAGTTGATGGCGGTAATGCACCAATTCGTTGTTTGCCAACCGCCAATAAAACTTGAAAAAGAAGAAGAATAAGAAGAACTCTGCTTGCATAACAGGCTGGACGCTATAATACACTTTTGTATTACGTTCCATTGGGATAAACAAACGAATGAATTGAAGTAATTGAATCATTAACGAATCATTAACGAATCGGGGTACGTTTTTTCATTTTTAATTCTCCCCGTAATCTTGATGCTTTAACAGTTCTGTTAGTTTTGTTTGTCGCTTCAAATCGGTTTACTTTCCATTCACTAATGTTTGCATAAGATATGTGTTTGCAATGTGGCCATAGATTGAAGAATTGTAGCACGTGATTGTATAATTCATTTTAAAGTTTGAAAACGTCTACCTGGTCCAATGTTACTTCTCTATGTCAATAAGATTATTATCGAGTTAGCCTGATGCGGCGGTCACACAGCGGGCGGTAGACTGCACAACGGCAGGGCCGTAGTTGACGGTACAGCAATGTTTATATTCGTTGCCAGATTTACGGTCCGCGCGAAACAGATTACCGGTGTACCAAAGACCGCGACCGTGTATTTATAGGCTTCATTGCGTGTGTGTATTACTGCGTTGTTTGTCTGTGTGTTCAAAAATGGGCGGTGCATGTATCATAATGTCAGCTAGTTAGTTGCACCTCAAATAATACACAGAAAAGCTTCTGAAAATACAGCTAATAATAATGTGTACCTGGAATCTGCATGTCAGTGCTTACAACACTCCATGCTGCAGCCTTTTTGTCAAGATCTCTATTTTTTTTAAACTTTTTGGTTCGATATTTCCTACCACCTCGTTCTCTACCACGAAGTTGCACGAACCATTTTGAAACGGACCACTTCCGTTCGATCCGCACGTGACCCTTCCGCCTTTGTAGACGGCAAAAATAAGAATATTTTCTATTCCGACGACAAGTTAGTCCTGCTGTCGGCGATTTTGCCGTCGACTGCTGTGTTGCCGTCGTTTTTGCCGTCGCTGTGTGAACGGCCCATGAATGACGTTAGACAATGTTACAACGCAGCAATGGCGTTACTTTACCGTTGTTTGCTGAATTAATCCGTGGAACATGTGGATATCTTATTCCGAATTGGTTTGTATCACCTGCCTTGTTATTTTTATCCACTATTATCCCCTGGTAAAGATGACGAAAAAGGGTTATAAAAAATTCACCGTTTGGTGAATCAGCTTAATCTCATACTGAAAAAATGAGAAAAATCCAACCTTTAATTGAAGTAAATTCATTATGAGAAAAAAAATCCCTCATCAAGAAATAATTATTTTTTACAAAACCACGTGTGCCACAATTATTGCATTTATATATAGAAGAAAGTAATCATTTTTAATATTTGGTCACATATCCTTTGCGTGCCATGACTTCGTAATGTATGTGATCCAACAACATCAAAAGGCTCTTGATATCTTATTTTCTGGTACTCTTACAAGCGATACTATTGTGTCTGTGAGAATTGGGGGGTGGGACTAGATTTAGCTGTGAAATATGCTGGAACAGTATGGAATACATGGTTGTTAAAATGGCTGTAAGTCATCAAGGGTCTGAGGTATCAAATGAGCCTCAAACCATCACTCTGCTGCCAGATATGCAGTAGATATGGGTTGTTTCTCCTGACAAAATTTCCTTTTTAACTTTATGGAAAAATAAGTCAGGAGAAGAAACCCTTCAAGTTATCCATCCATATCTATGGTATTTCTGGCAGCAGAGTGTTTTAAGGCTTGTTTGATACGTCAAACCCTTGATGACTTAGAGCCATTTAGCCAACCATATGTTCCATTCTATTCTAGTGTAATTTACAGCTAAATCTAGTCCCACCCCCCAAATCCCATAGAAATCTTTTCAAATGCAAAGATGTTATAGTATCCCTTGTAAGAGTACCAGAAAATAAGATATCAAGTCTTTTGATGTTGTTGGGTCACATAGATCAGGAAGTCATGGCATGCAAAGGATGTGTGACCAAATATAAAAAATGATTACTTTATTCTATATACACTGCTCAAAAAAATTTAAGGAACACTTAATCGTCACAGTATAACACCAAGTCAATTAAACCAAACCAGTCATGCTGGATGATGTTGCAGGCAGCATAACATTCGCCACGGTGTTTCCAGATTCTTTCACGTCTGTCACATGTGCTCAGTGTGAACCTGCTCTCATCTGTGAAGAGAACGGGGCGGCAATGGCGAACCTGCCAATTATGGTGTTCTCTGGCAAATGCCAGTTGAGCTGCACGGTGCTGGGCTGTGAGCACAGGTCCCACTACAGGACGTCGGGCCCTCATGCCACCCTCATGGAGTCTGTTTCTGACAGTTTGGTTGTTCTGGTTGTTGCCCTTCTACGGCCCTGTCCAGCTGTCCTCGTGTAATGGCCTGTTTCCCCGATATCTCCTCCACGCTCTTGAGACTGTGCTGGGAGACACAGCAAACCTTCTTGACGGCATATATGGATCTGCCATTCTGGAGGAGCTGGACTACCTGTGCAACCTCAATGGGCTGCAGGTACTGCCTCATGCTACCAGTAGTGACAAGGGCACTAGTAAAATGCATAACTAGAGAAAAATCAGTCAGGAAGGATAAGGAGAAATGGTCTGTGGCCACCACCTGCAAAACCTTTACTTTTTGGGGGTTGTCTTGCTGTTGCCTCTCCTGTCCATCTGTTGTCACTCATTTGCACCAAAGCAGGTGAAATTGATTCACAATCGTTTACGCCTCCTAACTGGACAGATCGATATCCCAAAAGTTTAATTGACTTGGTGTTATACTGTGTTGATTAAGTGTTCCCTTAATTTCTTTGAACAGTATACATACCTTAATAGCCATAAATAATGTGGTTATAAGCATATTACGGATTTTCCTTGACCGTCACTTTAAGCTAAAACCCACACAAAAAAAACCAGGGCTTGAAAACGAAAACCAGGAACGAAAGGCATTTTTGCAGCAATAAGTCAAGCAAAGTCAAAATAACTGTTCATGAGCAAAAACTTCAAGTGAAGGTAACTATTAATAATGTAATTTTTTGTTTTGTTCCTGCAGTAACTGACCATATTCAGTCACACTGAATATGAATTTTGCATCAACTGTTTTACCAAAATAAATGGCACATAAACCTTTAATAATTCTCAGATAAATTATGGCAATTCAGCCTTTGTTATTTGTAATGTAACTGTCATCCTTTTGTCGTGTTCTATAAGTCAGGCCCGTTGAATTTTTTGATGTCCTCAGTTACATTGATATTGATGTCAATTGAATAGAATTAAATACACGGCAACTCCACAACCCAAGACAAGGACATGAATGGTCTGAGGGAAATTGTTGTTATTCCATGGCCAACCCAGTCTTCAGGCTGCTCTAAAAAGTCTGGTATTCTCTGTTTTTGTGGCAGGATTGTGATTTTTCTCATAAACTGCATTGAAGCAAACAAAAATGCAAATATGTTATTAAGCACTTCAGAAAGGGCTTTCTTCCACTCTGCGATAATAAAACACTCAAAAGAACACACAAAGTGGCAGGTGAAGTTAAAACTGTATTTTCAAAATGGAACTGAGATTTGGTATTACCCAGGGGAAGAGAACGCGTTCCCCCACGTCATAATGCAAGTGCGCCCCCTGTGGTCAGTCAGGCATCTGCATGACTGCAGAGTGTAATGAATGTGTCATCTGTTGCAGTCGGACCTGTTTGATTGAGACTAAATCCCTTCCCCTGTTTCCCTCCAGGAGCTGCACTTCTGCACACATTTGAGCCGCAGTAGGATGCAAGCAGGATTCTGTCTGAGACGGGACACTGAGACAACACTACCAGAGCTCACTGAACAGCACAGTATCAGACAGGAAGAAGAGGAACTCAGTGGACTGGAGTCTGTCCACATGGCAGAGACAGAGTGTGGTGCACCAGGACTCAACACACTGGAGCCAGAGTGTGTTACAACACACAGCGGGGTCAGTGATGTACACCACACACACACATCACCGATTAAAATAGAAACTGATCTAGGCTCCACCCACACTGGGGATCTTAAGACAGAGAGCCTAGACAGTAGAGAGCTGGGATATGTAACCCATCTGCATCCTGAACAAATCAAAACAGAGACTGATGATGGAGGATACCTTAAGGCAGAACACATCAGTGACTTGCAGGATATTAAATGTGTTGATATTAAATCTGATCAAATCGAGTGTGAATCCAGTGAAAGTTTTATGAGCGATGTCATAAATGCTGTGATACATAGAGCTGGTGTTGATCACAAAGAACCATGGCAATGTGCAGGAGAGCCAAACTCAAACTGTAAAAATGAAGAAATGTACGATATAACTCAGTGTGGGGAATTAAAACATTACTGTATCATAAATAATGAAGATAATCAGACGAGAATTGTCAAGAAAAGTACAAATGGGAGTAAAAACCGAAGCCATTTGAATTTCTTTCAAAAGCAGACAATTCGTAAAAAGAAATGTGAAATTAATACAGGTGTAAAGTCGGGCAAGTGTACAGAAAAGTGTTTTAAGAACAAATATGGTTTAAATACACACCAGAGAATTCATACAGGTGAAAAGCCCTACAAATGTACTCAGTGTGAGAAGTGCTTTTCCAAAAAATCTAATTTAAATGTCCACCAGAGAATTCACACAGGTGAAAAGCCCTACAGATGTACTCCGTGTGGGAAGTGCTTTTCACGCATGTCTCATTTAAATGTCCACCAGAGAATTCATACAGATGAAAAGCTCTACAAATGTACTCAGTGTGAAAAGGGTTTTTATAGAAAATCTCTATTAAATAATCACCTGAGAATCCATAAAGGTGAAAAGCCCTGCAAATGCACTCAGTGTGGGAAGTGCTTTTCCAAAATATCTAATTTAAATGTCCACCAAAGAATTCATACAGGTGAAAAGCCCTATAAATGTACTCTGTGCGTGAAGGGCTTTTATACAAAATCTGTGTTAAATGATCATTTGAGAATTCATACAGGTCAAAAGCCCTACAAATGTACTCAGTGTGGAAAGGGTTTTTCCCAAGCAGGCATTTTACATCGACACAAGATGGTTCATACAGGTGAAAAGCCCTACAAATGTGCTCAGTGTGAGAAGTGCTTTTCCAAAATATCTAATTTAAATGTCCACCAGAGAATTCACACGGGTGAAAAGCCCTATAAATGTACTCAGTGTGAGAAGGGTTTTTGTACAAAATCTGTATTAAATGATCATCTGAGAATTCATACAGGTGAAAAGCCCTACAAATGTACTCAGTGTGGAAAGTGTTTTTCCCAAGCAAGTATTTTACATCGTCATAAGATGATTCATACAGGTGAAAAGCCCTACAAATGTACTCACTGTGGTAAGTGCTTTTCCCGAGCAAATATTTTAAATCACCACATGATGATTCATACAGGTGAGAAGCCTGGCAATTAGTGTACTCAGTGCGAGAGAGGTTTTAATATAAAAACTAAGTTCAATATGAGCATAGAGGTAAATAGCCTAACAAATGTCCTGAGTATGGGGAATGCTTTTTTTCAAAATCTACAGTAAACACCAGATACTTAATAAAAGTGAAAAGTTCTACACATGGACACTACACAGTGTGGTATGTGTGGGACAGGTTTTTTAAAAACAAAATCTTATGTAAATAGCCAGCAGCATGTTCATACAAATGAAGAGACGGCTCTATGTGAGAAATGTTTTAAAACTAAAACTTTCTTGATTATACACCTACGTATTCATTAGGGATGTGCGCGTTTAGTCGACTAGCCGATTAAACGTTGCTACCCTCGCTAGTCGGCACCAGAAATGCTAGTCGGTTAAACTTACTATTTTATTAATGTACACATTTAAATTACATATTGACATAATTTGCACTGAAATTTCATGTTACATGGTCAAATGTTGCTTTATAAAAAAACGAGAATCCGTTACTAATGTTAACAACACCGGATTAAAAAAATAATTTAAAAAAACGAAGGAAAAAAACAAAACGCATTAGCCAGTTCGCCCTGCAAGTTAAACCAGCGAGGTGGAAAGAGTAAGTAGGCCTATCTCGTTGTTGAATAGCCCAATAAAACGAATCTAATGTCACGTCGATAAGTCGGCCTAATTGTTATTTTTTTGTGTTCCTATTATTGGTAGCTTTTCTGATGACCGATTATTATTTTTTACTGTATTTGCTATGCGATCGCGTTCACCCAATGAAAATGCCGTTGTAATAATCAGGCACGTTTCCTAAAAATGTTTTGTTACGTTGAATATTGTTTTCAATAAATTTTTATTTGTTAACTTTTATTTAGTGAGTTGTCATGTTTTGTAGAATAATGTGCAATGTTCATAATGCAAGGCGCAAAGTGCCACACATTTCAGCGGCATTTGAAATACGATTTGGTTATTGAAGAATGTGATTAACGGTTTCAAATGGCTCTTATAATATACGCAATATTTTTTCGGACAATGTTTAACTTTATAGATTAAATTGTGCTCAATTTGGACTGTTTTCTGAGTGTTTTCTTACTTTTAGACTAGTCTAAGTATAAACTTCCGTTTAAACGTCAGGGAAATTAGTCGTTAGGAACATCCCTAGTATTCATGTAGGTAAAACGCCATGCAAGTGTCCACAGTGTGAGAAGTGTTTTAAAACAAAATCTCATTTAGACATCCACCTGAGAATTAATACAGGCGAAAGGCCTGACAAATTCTGAATGAAAACTTCATGTGCGGGTGTAATAATTTCCGATGATTCAACTGGGGGCAGTAGTACACTCAATGTGCATCTATTTTAAGGCCTGTGTGAATATTCCATTCCTCATTGACTTGGGTTGAACCTGTATTTTAGGCTATTTCCATATGAACAATATTTATCCTATGATGGTAAAGTCGTAAGCCCAAGTATCAATTCAGACAGGTCATAATTTTTTGCCGTATTCCTTACGATTTTTGTGAAAGAAAGCTTTTCTTGCCAGAACCTAGCATTTGTATATGGGTTTGATGATGTAACCTAGCCACATAAGCTAGCTATGTGTATTTTTAAATTGTAATATGCTTGTAGTTTTCTCTAATTCTCTTAATTGAAGAGAAAATATGAGCACTCCTCATGTAGGGTCTGGCCTGAAATTTCTGGGCCCGTTTCCAGCTCTAAGTAATACCACCAAAGTTATGTGCTATGTAATTGTTCCACTCCTGGTGAAATCGGAGGTGGCGACACTGTTGGTTGGGGACAGCGTTTACTATTTACGTGTCTTCTTTAGGAAATGTCATTTCCCTTGTAGTCTGAATTTTTTGATCATGAAATTGACACCAGTGTAATGTCTATGAAATAAATGATGTGAGAACTTTAGATACATGGTAATGTGTATTATTGTTAACTTGTATTCCGTAAATGAACTTGACGGTACTGACATTTTCCGTTTTTACTGCCAATGTAGAGGCTGTAATGTGTATGTCAGATAAAGCTCATTTTTAGACTTCGTTTTATCTGAGATATGAGTTGAGGATATGTGTTTCACACTTTATTTTTCATTTTTGTATGTGATTTATTTATGAAATAATTTTACATTGTAAGTGTGGACATATCAATCCTTTATGCCATGTAAAGTTCTGTATAAACCCAATATTCCTTCACTGTGTCATTGCTTTTTCCTTCACTAAATGTAGTTTAATTCCTGATTTCTCATAACACTAGGAAGAAATAAGCTTGACTCATATGAAGTGTGCATTGTTTTAATTTGAAATGTTTTCAATGTAAACCTACTTACTTTTCCGCTCCCAGAAACAATTTTCTATTTTTGGGAATTTTTTAAAATATTGACTCAAGACCTAAATTATATTTCAGCAATGAATTTATGTTCTTCCGTTCTATTTTTTTATCAAATCACACAAATGTGTGATTAAGCAGTGGACATTAGTAGGCCTTTCAACAAACAAAATTTATATTGGGCTACTGCCGATCCAACTGAAGTCCATGTAGGTTATAGTGAAAAGAAACATACTATAAAATGCCATTACCTGCAATCCTTCATACATTATTAGCATATCTTTTATTAACATTTACAAGAACATTATTAAAGTTAATTGGTACTTGACACCATATTCAGTATTGCATTATTGGCAGTATTCAGTGCCACTTCAATCTGAATGAGAATTTAGCAAATCAGAATTTTTAGGCCTTAATTTGAAATTGTAATTCAAATTCAGATTGTAGTGGCACATTTTTCATTCTATACCTTGGGGGTATTTCACGAAGCGCGATAAAACTGTAAACCTGGCTTATTTCGGTAAGTCTGGATAGGTTCTCAGGAACCTGGATAGGTTCTCAGAAACTTGACTAGATGCCAGTGATGTCGCTAAGGCAACATATGCGTTGGGGCTAGCCTGGTCGGGAGCAGGCTAACGTGGTTCAAGCTTGATTTATTTGCAGCCGGTGTTACAGTGACACCGACTCGGACAGACCACTGGCTTAGATGTTTCAGACCCTTTTTTGTCAAGTAATTCCTTTTTAAAAAAAGAAGTGGCACACTGAGCTTTGTCCAATAATTGATGGTGCAGTGTAAACCGCACACTCGACACAGTAACAAACTTATTATAAATATATTATTTTAATTAAATTAATCAAAATTCAATAAGCACAAACGAGAGAGACGAGGGGTCCTTATACAGGTTTACTTTTTTAGGTGCAAAAGCTAACAGGTGACACATAGGCTGTGTCCGAAATCGCATACTTCCATGCTCCACACTAGCGTACTTCGCTATGGACTCACATGGATGCGCGTGCTCGCTATGCATGCTCAGGGCATGGACGTATGCGGTGTTGGACACAGCCATATAGTCTACTTCAGATCATTATGGTATGCACATCAATTAAGCTGGCACAGGTGTTCTATAATTGGTACAATTAGTGGTTGACACAAGCATCTTCTCATTATATAATTAAACAACGGAGAGCAAAACGATCCATAACCAGAATTCACAGGTCTATATAGTAAAAATATTACAGACGCGCCCATGGAATACACACCTGTGTTCTATGTTAATACATCAGTTATATCAAACATTAGAAAAGACAAAAACATATTCAATAGAATAAGATGAATAAATTACTCTTCGTTAGTCTAAAGGTCAAATGTGAACATAAGATGAACCCATGGTGTACACACTTGTGTTCTATGTTAATACATAAATTATATCAAACATGAAAAGATAAAATCCCTTCAATAGAGTCAAATTGATAAATTACAATTCATTAGTATTTCAATTCAATTTTATCATACATTAGTTTATTAAGGAACAGGTTATTCAAAATGGGGAATCAAAAAGGGAGCTCCTGCATCGCTCTCCAATAAATACAATGAACAGATTCAGGAATACTTATGCAATTACACAATAAGGAACAAAGAAATATTTCAATGATTGATTAAAAGGTCTACATAAGCAATTCCTCACAAGCTGTCCCATATGACACGTGCATGGTCTAGCTATATTAAACAAATGGTCAATTAGTGGAAAAGACAAAATATCATCAATACATTTAAGTTGATCAATCAATATATTAGAAAAAGTTCTATACATTGCAAAAAGAAAAAGGGCGCTTGTCAATCATAGCAATCGAGATGGACTACTCCTTGCAACAGACGCGACATTGCAGTACATTACAGACATTTACAGATACGGGCTGAAATCCAAACTTTCATTTAAGCCATTTGGTTCCATTGAGTTTAAAGCGAACATCCAATAAGACTCTCGCTGTAAAAGCCGTTTCTTTAAATCACCACCTCTAATTCATGGCATGATTTTCTCGATCCCTATGAATCTAAGCGTGGCAACAGAGCCATGATTCCTTTCTTTATAATGTTTCGCTATTGCATATTCCATGTTGCCATTTCGAATTGCTGATTTATGTTCTGCATTGCGCAATTTTAAATGAAGTTTAGTTTGGCCAACATACACCATTCCACCAGGGCACTTAATAAATAAACAACATGTCGAATTACAATGAATAAATTGTTTAATGGGACATTGATGACCAGTCTGGGGGTGGTTAAAAGTTTTTGAATTGGTTGTATTGGCACAATGTGTGCATTTTCCACAACGATAGTTACCAGTTATATTCCACGAGCACGACGACGCACGAGCATTGTGGTGACGTTTTACACATATTTTCCCTCACCGTGGACTCTCTCCTTCCGGAGTCTGTCGACTCTATCACGGTCACTCTGATCAAAGCCCATAGAGAGAGAGAGACTATACAATCTCTGCTCTGATCAAGCTGTCCTCCTCCCCTGGCCCTCGCCCACCACGAACACGACTGGCCCTCACCCTTACTTTTGGGCCGCGACCACTGGATGTTGATGGCTACAGACTGAACCGAGCAGAATTACAAAATGATGATTTTGAATTATTTTAAGAAAATGAACAGTGGTCAAATTTACAGAGCAATAGCTAAGATTACTAACTTGTATGCTTTGAGCATGTAACGTTGTCTCCATTTACATGATCATGGTTTGGTCAAACAACATGATAAATAGACTATTGTCAACCATACACAAACATCACGACAATAGATAGCTTTAGCTAGGTGTATGCTCGCAATTTAAAAATGCTATTGTTACCTCCTCGGCTGAAAACATCTTGCTGATGAGTAAGGGCCGAAACATACCTCACGCAAATACGCGAACGTGGACACTTCGAGCTACGCAAACAGTTTTTTTTTTTTTTTTGCCATGACATTTGTGAAAGGCAAACCGGAGATCGAACAAAAATGTTGTTTAACGTTACTGTTGTTGCCTACTATAGCGTCCCTCGCTGCAACGCTCTGGCTTGTCTTTCACAAATGTCATGGCAAAAGAAAAACCGTTCACGTAGCTCGAATCGTTCACGTTCGCGTATTTGCGTGAGGTATGTTTCGGCCCTAAATGTCTAAATTGTACGGACGACGCGTACCTAATGGTAAGTAGCCTAAGCTAAAATAAGAGTTTACCTGGAAGGCTGCCCGGCCATCAAATGGGCAGCAACCGCCCATTCATGACGTTTACACAACTCTGGCTTTCAAAATGGCGGTGGGAAGTCAATAGTGTAGCATTCAAAACATTAACAAAAAAAACACTTGGGTAATACATTCAACATGTTTATTAGACCACAAGGACACATACAATGTTTTTTGGGGAGAAAATTTGAATGTAAACAAAGAATGAGTTGTTTACAATGAAACTACATAGTATACCTTTAATACCTTATTAACCTTAACACACATGACAAATAAATCTATACTCTCAGTACATTGTCATACAGTCTCCTAAACTTTAAACTTGATACAGCATGTTTAAAATTTTTCTGAAGCAATCACACTAATGTTTATTCATGAAAAAGTCAAGCATTTTCCAGAACACACTAATCTCGCGAGAGATTCCCTCAGTATCCGCACATATCTCTACAGGATCCTTTGAAATGGAGATGCCTTTTTACAAATCTGTTATCCTGAACATAACCTGCCCCTGATCAGTTTAGCTGTGCAAAGTAAGTTGCCGTGGCAATATACCCTGATTTAAAAGTGAGTCGGCTTCGTGATACACAAAACCCAGGGTTTAAGCTTAATTTAGCTCGCTATCAGCCTAAATCTCGCTTCGTAGTACACCCTTCCGATTATTGTCATCAACAACAACAACGATGACGACAACAATATTGGCATAATTTATAATTTTTAATATGTTGCCTGCATTCCCGTCCACATATGATAAAATTATGCACGCAAACATCAAAAATACAGACTAGGCTAACGTCACAAAGTCCATGGTTACACTAATCAAATGCATGCAGTGTACATCAACCAATAAAATTGTTTCAATGATGTGATCACGTTGTCTGTTGAGCTGTTAAATTTAGCTCAGCTCGCTATCAATAGCCCTGGAGCCTATATTGCAAACATGCTTCTGCAAAAATGTCAAATGAATCGGAGCATAAGAAAGTAAAGTGCAGTCAAACAAAACTAAACGTGAATGTTACATCCCCGCCGTCCACAACTCTTGGAGTTTGAGTAAAGGAAATCAAAATGAGCCCCAAGTTTTTTTAGGATAGGCAATGAATGACATATTCACAACAGCAGAGCGCGCTAATAATTTACCAGTAACGTTAGCCTAGAGGCTAAATCATTTTGGTGAATGTGGTGGAATGTGAAGATGAAGAAGCAGCCTTGAATGATCAGGGCTTTCCTGATTTTTAGTTCAATATGGGATAGACATTACTTTGGGATAGAAATAGCCTATCGATGGTAGAAGGATAGAGGTGCGCTGCTGTGCTCACTGAACGCGTAGCTACATTATAGTTGCCATTGCTTGGTGCTACTCGGCAACTGTGTAGCTGTCCTGTATACTCGTAGTTTCTGCTAATTGAACAAATAAATGGTTGTATATTTTGACTTTTAACATTAGATAGCTTTTCCAGTGTGCAAATTCCTCTCCTCTTACCAATCTTCATCCCAGGCTGGGATGCTATCATTCCCCCCTCTGATATTTGTCTTTCTGAATTCTGAATGTGTTATAGTAAATCCCGAACAACAAATAAGTTTATACATTTCCGAGTGTCACAATTAAATTCTAGACTATGATTTATTTCAGAAGTTATGTTCGCCATCTGCACTGCTCTTATCAGGTGTAGCCTAACGGTACCATTTAGGCGTTTTTATTGATAATCATAGGCGTCATTTCCACGGGGGACGCGTCCCCCACAATATATGAGAGGCTTATATGCATATGCATAAAAGAGCCTGTATTATAGCCCATGTACGAGGTTGTATACGGCAATCAGTGGGCGGGGCAACAATGTTGCTCCATTTCTTTACATTATTGGGGCGATAGACTAAATAAACTAACTACAATGTAGCAAAGCAGTGGCTAATTTCAGGCGGCACCCTCTACCTGTTGCAATTATGAAGACTGCGAGGCTGTATCGAGTGGAAACGTGGGGCTTAGGTTTCGGAAGCAAAAACTCCATTCACTGTTTACATTGCTGCGGCCGAATGGTCTGCATTCTGTGTAATAGCATAGATCTACTACTTAGGCTACTGCATACTGTTTAGTGACATGCAGTATGCGAAAAGATATCCTCCATAGGCTACTATTATCAGCGAAAACTCAGAAATAGGTATATTATTTGGGAATTTTAAGCACACTACATTTAGAGAACATTTCGCCTGCTTAATCAATAATAATAATTTTTTAAATATTGTGGCTATAGATCAGTGGTGTCCAATCATGTGCTGTGGAGGGCCGAGAGTATGCAGGTTTTCATTTCAACCAATCACTAGACCTGCTGATTTCACTAATTAGTTCCCTCCCCTCTGGTTGAAGGGATGGTTTTACCTCTGGTTCAGTTAAAGGTAAAATGAAGTCAAATGTATACTGAATGCATTGTTATTTAGAATATGATGGTATTTTTACTTTGATGGTGACTTAATTTTCTGCTAATTTTATTTGGATAAACAGTAGCCTTAGGTCAGGGGTGTCCAAACTTTTTTCACTGAGGGCCAGATGGAGAAAAATAATGACTACCACGGGCCACAGGCTATTAGCCTATATATATATATATATATATATAATATATATATATATATATGTGTCTGTGTGTGTGTGTGTGTGTGTGTGTGTGTGTGTAAAATAAATAAAAGCTCGCTCAGCATGTGGGCATAGCCATACATCACTCACATTTTTCTATTTTTTTTTTTATTAAAATTAGTATATTTAAATAAAAAAAAAAACTTGAAGAGAAGATTTTTTTTTTCATTTCACTCACCAGTGACTAAAGAGAACAGTGTTGTTGTTGTGACTTGATGAAAAAATCGCTGTGATGTCGGGCGTGGTGTGATGTAGATGCGATTCGCAAGGGTACATTGTGTCTGTGACTGTCTGTTATCTTTGATCTGTTTGTCTCTCTTTTAGCGTCATCAGATTGCTGAAAAATCATGTATGTATGTATGTGACTCGGCATTCTTTTTGCGTTGGGCCTTTTGCGTGGTGCTTTTTTTTTTTTTTTTTTTTTTTTAATGTTAGCTGATGAAATTTTGATAATTCGATCGATTTGCTTCGCCACTCGCAACAACATTGCAGAAAGAAGTCTCTTTTCTTTTCTGTCTTTTCTCACAAATTTTTTTTTGTGACTTTTTTTTTAAATAAAATCACCCTCTGCCAAAGGCCATACTTCGCTATTAGCTTTAGCTTAGCTAGCGCTAGCCCTAGTAGCATTTCTGCGTTTTGATTAGCACACAAATTTTTTTTTGTTGCAAGATTTGCTTGCCGCCAACTGCTTTGATTTGCTCTTCTTCTTGTTTTGATATGCCTTAAAAGAAAACATTAAATCTTGTTTTATCATATTAAATTTTTAACGTTAAATTATTTTCATATTATTTTAATTTTTCCTGGCAAAAAAAAAAACACACACTCAGACACACTTGCCTCAAAAAAATTAAAAATTTTGCCATCGGGCTTTTTTTTTTCCTATTTCATTTCATTTTCGCTTCTTTGTTTGCGCTCGCTTGTTAATATATACATACAGGCTTTTAGGCTACAGGCTAGTTGGCTAATGGCTTTATTTTTATTTTTTTTGGGGGGGGGGGGGGGGGGGGGGGGGGGGGGTAAACTGCTTTATTTTTTTTTTTTTTAGTCTTTTACTAAACCTATGCTTTTTTTTTTTTTTTTTTTTTTTTTTTTTTTTTTTTTTTTTTTTGCCTTTTTTTAAATTTTTAATTTTTAATTAATTTTTTTCTGGGCCCGCTTTACCGCTCCCAAAAACGCTTCAATTGGCCGTAGTTTGGACACCCCTGCCTTAGGTGATGTAAGATGGCATCTTAGTAGCTTTGCTGCAAGACAACGTTTGCTTTAGATAGTGTACATTTACACTAGAGACTGATGAATGATACATGGAATAAATTAGAGGATAAAATAGAGATTTCATTAGGAAACAAATAGGAAATTTAAAAATGGGAGACTAAAAATAAGGAAGTAAATTACTGAGATATTACAGTGTAATAATACACTTTATTTTTTAATATAAAAATTGATTATTGCTTCAAATCAAGTTAGCCACTCGAGTCAATGAACTACATTCACAAAAATTCCCAGACATGCATTGTTTTTCAATGTTAAACAGGAAATATTTTTCTGATTTGTGTAGAATGTGTATCGTTGCACAGCTGCATGTCATATTGCTTTTATATTCTTAAATGTCGTATATGCTACTTTATTTAGGCTTTTAATGGCTCAAACCCCCAATTGCTGCTTTCGGCTATATTTTTACTTGTAATACGTTATAACTGTTATTAGGGGGACAGAAAATGGATTGGTGCGTGGGACCCCAGCCTGAAAATTTAAGCTAAAATACAAAAAAATTATAATAATCCTTGTCCACTGAGAAATGGTTAATGTAATACTGACAGGTTTTAGTTTCTTCATACAACATGATTTTTGGGAACCGAAGTCCCAGATGTTTCACCCCGCCCCTCTGAATTGCATATTCTATATCTCTTCATTGGACCTGCTACTCACCGGCTAGTTCAGTATCTCAGATCTTAACCTGCTCAACCCAATTGATTCATTGCTGTGATCAATCCCTCATTACATTGTGTTACCATCCATTCCACCTTTAGTTAAACCAGGCCAACCAGCGAAGGATGGGCTCCCCTTCTCTAGCCAGGGTTCCTCCCAAGATTTCTTTCCATCTGGGAGCTTTTTCTCGCCACTGAGGAGGTTTTTTTTTTTTTTAACCTTGTTTGCTTTTTCGGGGTTCAGGCTTAGTTTTTTCACAATTCATCTTCTGTTTCTCTGTACAATGTCTTTGAGACGGTTCTCTGTAGAAAGTGCGTTACAAATAAAGTTTTATTGAAAACACGAAGGCAACATGATGCTGGTTGGCTGAGCATGGTCATGAAGTAATATATATATATATATATATATATATAGTATAGCTTGACATTGTAGAACAATCTGTATAAGGCCTTTGGCCCAAATGCTCAATCAGCTATGTCCATCTTAAATGAATATCAATAGCATATTTACCGTAAATTCCGGACTATTGAGCGCACCTGAATAAAAGCCGCACCAACGAAATTTAGAAGAAAAAAAAAATTTGTACATATATAGGCCGCACTTGTCTATAAGCCGCAGGTGTCCACGTTGTAACATGAGATATTTACGTACACAGAAAGATGATACACAGTAGGGATGTGCGCGTTTAGTCGACTAGACGATTCAACGTTGCTACCCTCGCTAGTCGGCACCAGAAATACTAGTCGGTTAAACTTATTATTTTATTAATGTACACATTTAAATGACATATTGACATAATTTGCACTGAAATGTCATGTTTTCATGGTTAAATGTTGCTTTATAAAAAAAACGAGCATCCGTTACTATGTTAACAACGCAGGATTAAAAAAAAAAAAAAAAAAACTTTTAAACGAAGGAAAAAAACAAAACGGATTAGCCTGTTCGCCCTGCAAGTTAAACCAGCGAGGTGGAAAAAGTAAGTAGCCCTATCGCGTTGTTGAATAGCCCAATAAAACGAATCTAATGTCGATCAGTAGGCCTACGTAATTGTTATTTTTTTGTGGGCCTATTATTGGTAGTTTTTCTGATGACCGATTATTATTTTTTACTGTATTTGCTATGCGATCGCGATCGCGTTCACCCAATGCAAATACCGTTGTAATAATCAGGCACGTTTCCTAAAAATGTTTTGCAGCAGCTCTATTTCCTTCTTCGACAGCCAGATCGATTGCCTTTAACTTAAAAGCTGCATCATATGCATTTCTTCGTGTGTTTTCCATGATGAGGGTGTGTGCATGATGCGCAAAACGGCTGTTCAAAACACAATCAAACTAGCGTCTTCCTCGGCGCATTATCTCTGTCTGTCTCGCTCTTGCGCTTCCTGCTAGAGCGCCCCCCTGGAGGCCGTTAGCTCGTAAAAATCTATAGATTAGCCGCACCGTTGTATTGGCCGCAGGGTTCAAAGTGTGTGAAAAAAGTAGCGGCTTATAGTCCGGAAATTACGGTATTTTCTCTATGAACAATTACATGTGATTTCAAAAGAAGGGAGAGACTGAATAGTTTTAAGTTTTATATTTATTTTCCCCTCAAACTAAATATATTTTCCAATTATATGCCAGTGCTAAAAACTATAATAAATGGTTCCGGTGAACAATTCCGCAAGGTGAATATTCCCAGACTAGCCAGGAGCAGGAGGCAGCTGGTAGAGACATCCTCCAGTCAGCCTCTCCATCGTGCTGCTGCCACAACTATATGAACTTGCCAGACATCTTTGCTGTCAATTTTTCTTCTCTAGCACCGCCTTTTTTGAACAAAAAAAGAACCACTTGAACCTCTTTGACTACATGCATAATCCTGGTTTCTTCTGTAAGGTAACCCTTCGGAGTTTCTTCTCCAAGAGTCAGAATTACTGACACAAAGTATCAGAAGCTCAAAAACAGTGGAAGTTTTTTCTCGTCTAAAGGATTTTTATATCATTTTTTGCCGGGATAAAGACAGTGGAATTGTCGTTTTGATAGAGCCTGTTTTGTGTCATGTTACAAAATAAGGAACCGTTGTTGCTATAACATTGGAATCGTAAAATAGTTTATAGATAGAATTGTGAGTTTTAACATTTTCAAATGATATACTGTGTTACCAGATTGAAAATGTTTTTTTTGTTTTTTTTGTTATATTTTCTAAATATAGAATGGGTAATATTAAGTCATATTTCCCTACTGGTAGGAAACCTGGAATTCCATTATCTTTGTGTGCTGGGCTCCATTTCCCAAAAGGATCTTAGAATAAAGATCATCTCAGGCTATTTTGTTTTTATATTACTTTCGATGTTTGTTTGTTTTTTCGTCATTTTTTTCTTGTCTTTCTCCCTATATCTTTATTATCTTTTCTATCTAATGTCAGTAAAGGTTTCATCCACCTTCTGCAACTGCGCCCCCTGTGGTCGCATGACTGCAGTGTGTAATGAATGTGTCATCTGTTGCAGTCAGACCTGTTTGAGACTAAATCCCTTCTCATTTCCCTCCAGGAGTTGCACCTCTGCACACCTTTGAGACACAGTAGGATGCAGGCAGGATTCTGTCTGAGACGGGACACTGAGACAACAGGACCAGAGCTCACTGAGCAGCACAGTATTAGACAGAAAGAAGAGCAACTCAGTGAAATGGAGTCTGTCCACATGGCAGAGTCAGAGACAGAGTGGGCTGCCCCAGGACTCGACACACTGGAGCCAGAGTGTGTTACAGCAAACAGCAGGGTCAGTGATGTACAACACACACCCACATCATTGATTAAAATAGAAACAGATCTGGGCTCCACCCACACTGGGGATCTTAAGACAGAGGACCTGGACAGTACAGAGCTGGGATATGTAACACATTTACATCCTGATCAAATCAAAACAGAGACTGATGATGGAGGATACCTTAAGGCAGAGCATGTCAGTGACTTGCAGGATTTTAATTGTGTTGATGAAATTAAGTGTGAATGCAGTGAAAGTTTTGTGAGCGATGTCATGAATACTGTGATGAATGGAGCTGGTGTTGATCACAAAGACCAAACTGAACCATGGCAATTTGCAGGAGACCCAAACCCAAACTGTAAAAATAAAGAAATTCACGATATTCCGAACCAATGTGGGGAATTAAAACATTACTGTGTCATAAATAATGAAGATAATCAGACCATAATTGTCAAGAAAAGTCCAAATGGGAGTAAAAACCAAAGCCCTTTGAATTTCTTTCAAAAACAGATGATTCATAGAAATAAATGTGAAATTAATACAGGTGTAAAGTCGTACAAGTGTACAGATTGTGAAAAGTGTTTTAAGGGCAAATCGGGTTTAAATATACACCTTAGAATTCATACAGGTGAAAAGCCCTACAAATGTACGCAGTGTGGGAAGTTGTTTTCCCAAAAATCTAATTTAAATAACCACCAGAAAATGCATACAGGCGAAAAGCCCCACAGATGTTTTCATTGTGGGAAGTGCTTTTCCCACAAATCTCATTTAAATAACCACCTGAGAATGCATACAGGCGAAAGGCCCCACAAATGCTCTCAGTGTGGGAAGTGCTTTTCCTACAAATCTCATTTAAATAGCCACCAGAGAATTCATTCAGGTGAAAAGCCCTACACATGTTCTCAGTGTGGGAAGTGCTTTTCCCGAAAATGTCATTTCAATAACCACCAGAGAATTCATACAGGTGAAAAGCCCTATAAATGTTCTCTTTGTGGTAAGGTCTTTTCCAAAATATCTTATTTAAATGTCCACCAGAGAATCCATACAGGTGAAAAGCCCTACAAATGTACTCAGTGTGAGAAGTGTTTTCATAGAAAATCTGTATTAAATAGTCATCTGAGAATCCATACAGGTGAAAAGCCCTACAGATGTATATTGTGTGGCAAGTGCTTTTCCCGGTTATCTCATTTAAATAGCCACCAGAGCATTCACACAGGTGAAAAGCCCTATAAATGTTCTGATTGTGTTCAGGTTTTTTCCCATATATCTCAGTTAAAAAGCCACCAGAGAATTCATACAGGTGAAAAGCCCTACAAATGTACTCAATGTGAGAAGTGCTTTTCCAAAATATCTAATTTAAAGGTCCACCAAAGAATTCACACAGGTGAAAAGCCCTATAAATGTACACAGTGTGAGAAGGGTTTTTATACAAAATCTGTACTCAGTAATCATCTGAGAATTCATACAGGTGAAAAGCCCTACAAATGTACTCAGTGTGGAAAGTGTTTTTCCCAAGCAAGCATTTTACATCGCCATAAGATGATTCATACAGGTGAAAAGCCCTACAAATGTACTCAATGTGAGAAGTGCTTTTCCAAAATATCTAATTTAAATGTCCACCAAAGAATTCACACAGGTGACAAGCCATATAAATGTACACAGTGTGAGAAGGGTTTTTATACAAAATCTTTACTAAATAATCATCTGAGAATTCATACAGGTGAAAAGCCCTACAAATGTACTCAGTGTGGAAAGTGTTTTTCCCAAGCAAGTATTTTACATCGCCATAAGATGATTCATACAGATGAAAAGCCCTACAAATGTACTCACTGTGGTAAGTGTTTTTCCCGCGCAAGTATTTTAAATCACCACATGATGATTCATACAGGTGAAAAGCCTGGCAATTAGTGTACTCGGTGCGAGAGAGGTTTTAATATAAAAACTAAGTTCAATATGAGCATAGGGGTAAATAGCCTAACAAATGTCTTTAGTGTGGGGAATGCTTTCTTTCAAAATCTACAGTAAACACCAGATAATTAATAAAAGTGAAAAGTTCTACACATGTACACTACACAGTGGTATGTGTGGGGAAAGTTTTTTTTTTTTTAAACAAAATCTTATGTAAATAGCCAGCATCATGTTCATATGGATGAAGAGCCATACCTTTGTATTTAGTGTGAAAAATGTTTCTTGATTATACACCTACGTGTTCATACAGGTAAAACGCCTTCCAAGTATCCACAGTGTGAGAAGTGTTTTAAAACAAAATCTCATTTAGACATCCACCTGAGAATTGATACAGGTGAAAGGCCTGGCAAATTAAGAATGAAAACTCCATATGCGGGTGTAATAATATCCGACGATTCAACTGGGGGCAGTAGCACCTGTGTTTATATTCCATTCCTCATTGACTTGGGTTGAACTTGTATTTTAGGCTATTTCCATATGAACAATATTTATCCTATGATGGTAAAGTTCTAAGCCCAAGTATCAATTCGGACAGGTAATAATCATTTGACCTATTCCTCCAGATTTTTGTGAGAGTTGAAGAAGGTTTTCCTTGCCAGAACCTAGCCTTTGTGTATGGGTTTGATGATGATTATGTAACCTAGCCACATAAGCTAACTACGTGTATTTTAAAATTGCAATATGCTTGTAGTTTTCTGTAATTCTCTTAATTGAAGAGAAAAGATGAGCACTCGTCATGTAGGGTCCGGCCTGAAATTTTTGGGCTTGTTTCAAGCTCTAATTAATACCACCAAATTTAGGTGACGTGTAATTGTTCCACAACCAATTAAATCGGAGGTGGCGACACTGCATCATTGGTTGAGGACAGCCTTTACTATTTACGTGTCTTCTTTCGGAAATGTAATTTATTTTTTGATAATGAAATTGACACCAGTGTAATGTGTATGCAATAAATTCTGTGAAAACTGTTTAAATACACGGTAGAAATAAACATGGTAATGTGTATTCTTGTAAACTTGTATTCTGTAAATGAACTTGACAGTACTGACATTTTCCATTTTTACTGCCAATGTAGAGGCTGTAATGTGTATTTCAGATAAAGCTCATTATTAGACTTCAGACAGTATGTTTTATCTGAGATATCAGTTGAGGATATTTGTTTCACACTTTATTTTTCATTTTTGTATGTGATTTGTGTATGAAATAATTTAATATTGTAAGTGTGGACATATCAAGACCTTTATGCCATGTAAAGTTCTGTATAAACCCATATGTCCTTCACTGTATTTTCTTTCTCTTTCACTAAATGTAGTTTAATTCATGTTGCATGTTTCTCATAACACTCATATGAAGTGTTTTTTATTTATTTTAAATGTTTTCAATTCATCTTAACATGCAAACTTTAAAAATAACTATATCTAAAATTAAATGTTACCAATGTGCAAATTATGGTGCGCATGTATTTTTTTTGTGATCTGAACTGATTAAATGATGACATTCTGAAGAATCCATTTCATGCTTCTTTTACTGATCTTTTTCAGAAGAGCAAGATTTGTAGTCCCTAATATGGAAATCTGGGTGGATTTCTGGTAGTTAAACCCCAGCAAGAGTTAATTGGGCAAATGCGTCACCTAAAACTAATCAGATTCTCTTTATCTTCAGATGAGTCCTTTTACTTTTCCGCTCTTAGAAACAATTTTCTATTTTTTGCAAATGTTTACAGTATTGACTTAAGATCTAAATTTATATTTCGACAATTAATTAATGTGTATTTACGGCAATTAATTATCTATTGTATCAAATCACACAACTATGTTATTAAGCAGTTGTCCACTGTGAGTAAAATGGACATATCAATAATGGACATTATTAAACCTTTCTCTGACATTGTTGGAATTGAAAAATAGTTTCTGTGACATTGTATGGATTGAAAGACCAATCAAAATATGAGGCAAGCATCCCCAACTTTGGCGTGATTGTGTTGTCAAACAAACAACAAAAAAATGTGCTTTTATTTTGAAGGTTGGTCCAGACTGTGTACCGGAAGGTCGATTGTTATTGGCAGGAGCTTCCATTGATTCGGGGCTGCGCGTTTTACTTGTGCGAAGAGCCTGGCCCCAGACTTCGTACTCCAAGTTGGCAGACAACTGGACTGTGAATGGACGGGAGATTGCAGAAGGAAGTGACAGATCAGGAAGTGAGCTATGGCTTGTCTTTCACAAATGTCATGACAAAAGAAAAACTATGTTTCGGACCTAAATGTCTAAGTTGTACTGACAACGCATACCTAAGTCATGTCAATCAAATGGGCAGGAACCGCCCATTCATGACGTTTACACAACTCTGGCTTTAAAAATGGAGGCAGGATGTCAACAGTGTAGCATTCAAAACATTAACACAAAAACACTTTGCAATCGACTTATGAGGTTGGGAATACATTCAACATGTTTATTAGACCACAAGGACACACAATGTTTTTTGGGGAGAAAATTTGAATGTAAACAAAGAACGAGTTGTTTACAATGAAACTACATTGTATACCTTTAATACCTTATTAACCTTACCAATCATGACAAATAAATCTATACTCTTGTCATAGTACATTGTCATAGTTTATTTCTGATGTGACAACTGTACTACTACATCCTAGAGCTCCTAAACTTTAAATTTGATACAGCATGTTTAAAATCTTTGTGAAGCAATCACACTAATGTTTATTTATAAAAAAGTCTCAAGCATTTTCCGGAACTCTTTTGCGGAGCTCACAAATCTCGCCCAGCGAAGAGATTCCCTCAGTATCCACACATATCTCTACAGGATCCTTTGAAATGGAGACGCCTTTTTACAAAGCCAAGGAGTTGCTTGGTGAAAGGGCGGTGCTTTTATATGTTTCAATCTGTTATCCTGAACATAACCTGCCCCGGATTAGAAGACTGTTTAGAACAGGGAATGGAAGTAAGGAAAAGAGGAGTTTCAGGGTTAATTTTTACCGGAAAGGGTAAAAATAGGTTATATGAGCTTTATGGTAAGAGCTTATGTACCACATGCAAAACCGAGAAAATAAGAATAATAGTTAAGGGAGCGGAAATGTTCTTGGAGGTGAAGGGTCTTTCTTAGGAGCAAATTCAAAAAGAATTGAGTCCGACTCAAAGTCAGGAAACATGTTCTCAAGGACCTATGTAGGAATTAATATCGAGATGAGAAGAGATACAAATATGATTTAAGAGACGTATAATAGATTGTTTGATATAATTTTAGGTTTTATTAGTTGTATTTATTTTTTATAGAAACAGACCTAAGATAAATTAATTTAATGAAACCTGATCTACACTCCAATCCGGTTGGTGGCGGTAATGCACAATTTAATTGTTTTAAAACCGCCATAAAACAAAAGAAGGCATAAAGTTGTTTGCTGGCATTGTACCTACTGTATCGGCTGTTAGTGAAATATTCTGATATAACCAGCAATATCCGCAACAGTTGAATTCTCCTTTTTGCTAGCATTCTTATTCCAGAAAAGTCATTGGAAGGCAACGATGGCTAGGAAGACAGCCTGTTCATTAGGCTACATCATTGGATACCTTTAAGTAAACAATCAACCCCATAATAAAATTGTCTTTGCATTGAAAACAATGGTGTCTGTGTTTTGATTATTTTCACGGTTTACCAGAGCGTGAACGACTGGGTAGGCTACGCAGTTGGTAGTAATGGAGCCGATGTTTGTAGCGATGCTGTTGCTTCTGGGTGGTTTTCCATTGAAATGGAGAAAAGGGCTGCTGACAGAATAAGACGGCAGATAATTATTGAAAACGGCATCTGACCAAGGCAAGCCACCCAGAAAGCTGGGGCGAAGAGGAGGGCTTCTCTTCATAGGACAATTGTGCTTGTCAGCACCGACGTAGGTTGTCTTATACAGCTGACTAGCTAGCTACACTGGTTAACATTAAATATAATTATCCGTGCTCCGTACGAAAGCACTTTTTGGACTCACACTCCAAGATGGATGCGTGCTCGCTATACGTACTCGGTGCATGGAAGTATGCGGTTTGAGACGCAGCCGAAGATTTGGGGATGCGCTGTTGAACCAGAAATCTTATGTCGGGGGTCTCTGGTTGAACTCGCATAACAGCTGTGAATTGTGTGTTTTCCAGTTTGTCGTGAGCTGTGAATTGTGTGTATTACAGTTTGTAGTGAGCTGTGAATTGTGTGTATTACAGTTTGTAGTGAGCTGTGAATTGTGTGTTTTGCGGTCTGTAGTGAGCTGTGAATTGTGTGTTTTACAGTTTGCAGTGAGCTGTGAATTGTGTGTTTTGCAGTTTGTAGTGAGCTGTGAATTGTGTGTATTACAGTTTGTAGTGAGCTGTGTATTGTGTTTTGCAGTTTGTAGTGAGCTGTGAATTGTGTGTTTTACAGTTTGTAGTGAGCTGTGAATTGTGTGTATTACAGTTTGTAGTGAGCTGTGCATTGTGTGTTTTGCAGTGAGCTGTGAATTGTGTGTTTTACAGTTTGCAGTGAATTGTGTGTTTTGCAGTTTGTAGTGAGCTGTGAATTGTGTGTTTTGCAGTCTGTAGTGAGCTGTGAATTGTGTGTTTTGCAGTCTGTAGTGAGCTGTGAATTGTGTGTTTTGCAGTTTGTAGTGAGCTGTGAATTGTGTTTTGCAGTATGTAGTGAGCTGTGTATTGTGTGTTTTGCAGTTTGTAGTGAGCTGTGAATTGTGTGTTTTGCAGTTTGTAGTGAGCTGTGTATTGTGTGTTTTGCAGTTTGTAGTGAGCTGTGAATTGTGTGTTTTGCAGTTTGTTGTGAGCTGTGTATTGTGTGTTTTGCAGTTTGTAGTGAGCTGTGTATTGTGTGTTTTGCAGTTTGTAGTGAGCTGTGTATTGTGTGTTTTGCAGTTTGTAGTGAGCTGTGTATTGTGTGTTTTGCAGTTTGTAGTGAGCTGTGAATTGTGTGTTTTGCAGTCTGTAGTGAGCTGTGAATTGTGTGTTTTGCAGTTTATAGTGAGCTGTGAATTGTGTGTTTTGTAGTTTGTAATGAGCTGTGAATTGTGTGTTTTGCAGTTTGTAGTGAGCTGTGAATTGTGTGTTTTGCAGTTTGTAGTGAGCTGTGAATTGTGTGTTTTGCAGTCTGTAGTGATCTGTGAATTGTGTGTTTTGCAGTCTGTAGTGAGCTGTGTGTTTTGCAGTTTGTTGTGAGCTGTGTATTGTGTGTTTTGCAGTCTGGAGTGAGCTGTGTTTTGCAGTTTGTTGTCAGATAAATCTTTTAAAATACTAGACATTCTGATCCACACTCCATGCCAGTTGATGGCGGTAATGCACCAATTCGTTTTCCAGCCGCCGATAAAACTTGAAAAAGAAGAAGGACTCGGCTTGCATAACAGGCTGGATGCTATAATACCCTTTTGTTATTACATTCCATTGGGATAAACAAACGAATGAATTGAAGTAATTGAATCATCAACGAATCGGGGTACGTTTTATTCTCCCCGTAATCTTGATGCTTTAACAGTTCTGCTAGTTTTGTTTGTGGCTTCAAATCGGTTTACTTTCCATGCACTGTTTGCATAAGATACGTGTTTGCAATGTGTCCGTCGATTGTAGAATTCATCAGAGTTTGAAAACGTCTACCTGGTCCAATGTTACGTCTCCATGTCAATAAGATTATTATCGAGTTAGCCTGATGCGGCATTAACACAGCGAGCGGTAGACGGTACAGAAATGTCCGTCGCAATAACGCATTGTTTATATCCGTTGCCATATTTACGGTCCGCGCGAAACAGATTACCGGTGTACCAAAGACCGCGACCGAAAATGTATTTATACATTGTGTGTGTGTGTATTACTGCGTTGTTTCAGTCTGTCTTCATAAATGGGCGGTGTATGTATCATAATGTCAGCTAGTTTAGGTAGCATCGCTAGCTGGTTAGTTCCACCTCAAATCATACACAGAAAAGCTTCTGAAAATACAGCTAATAATAATGTGTACCTGGAATCTGCATGTCAGTGCTGACAACACTCCATGCTGCAGACTTTTTGTCAAGATCTCTGTATTTTTTAACTTTTTGGTTCGATATTTCCTACCACCTCTCGTTCTATACCACGAAGGTGCACGAACCATTTTGAAACGGACCACTTCCGTTCGATCGGCACGTGACCCTACCGCCGCAGTAGAAGGCAAAAATAAGAATATTTTCTATTCCGACGACTATGGCAAGCCGTTTTAACATTTATTCCTCGAGACTTACTAGTAACTATTCATTAGATACTAGTACTTATTCTTTAGTTACTAGTAACTATTCAAATAGTTACTAGTATCTATTTCAGTTTTACTAGTAACTATTCATTAGATACTAGTACTTATTCTTTAGTTACTAGTAACTATTCCAATTGTTACTAGTATCTATTTCAGTTTTGATAGTAACTATTCATTAGTTACTAGTATCTATTCCATTTTTACTAGTAAGAAATTTTGATTTTTTTGCTATTGAATTCTATGGGGCTCTGCGGTTCAGATATCAACTATTTGCTTCTGACTAGTAACTATTCCAATAGTGACTAGTATCTATTTCAGTTTTACTAGTAACTATTCATTAGATACTAGTACTTATTCTTCAGTTACTAGTAACTATTCCTATAGTTACTAGTATCTATTTCAGTTTTACTAGTAACTATTAATTAGACACTAGTACTTATTCTTTAGTTACTAGTAACTATTCCAATAGTTACTAGTATCTATTTCAGTTTTGATAGTAACTATTTCTGTTTTACTCGTCATCGGTAATGACTAGTCAAAATGACTATTTGATAGTTCAATTAACATTCTTACTAGTAAAAATGGAATAGATACTAGTAACTATTGGAATAGTTACTAGTAACTAAAGAATAAGTACTAGTATCTAATGAATAGTTACTATCAAAACTGAAATAGATACTAGTCACTGTTGGAATAGTTACTAGTCAGAAGCAAATAGTTGATATCTTAGATCGGAATAACAACTAGTATCTATTAAATTGGAGATATCCTCAACTCGAATAACAACTAGTAAAAATATATTTGGAGATATCTTCATTTGGAGATATCTTCATTCAAATAACTGAATGCATAAACATGAGGCAGACATCCAGCATGCTCTCCGGTTTGCCGACCGCCAATAAAATCGCTATACAGAGGATTGGGGGTTCGAGCTGAACAGGGCAGACGTTTATTTTCGACAAAAACAATGTGCAACTGTTAAATACTTTTGATTTATTACACTGTTATTATTTTCACATTAATAAACGTATGTTTATTGCAAAGGCAACGTTTCAAATATTAACTGTTCAATGTTTCACTTGTACTACAGCGAAATGCTGAAAGTCAGACGGACACTGACATCACGTGAAACAATTCAGTCACTGGACACCACGGCAGAATGCAGGCTAGCTACGATGGCCATTTGTCAAGCAAAGAAAAAAGTTTTAACGCAGAATATCATCTGGTTAACATCGCGTTGTTGCATTAATGTAAAAAAATATATATAAATAACTGTGCCTTTGGCTACATGTGTTAATCTCACACAAATTCCGACAAAAAACATTGTCTTACGGTCATGACTCACTGTGGAAACCGAAACCTCAACACTCGCCGGCCAACATTTCTTTATTATGTTATCTCGTCAGCTCTGTTCAGTTTATCCTTTTCACACATAACATAATGTCACCATAAAATTAACTACTAGGACAATTAAGAATTTACAATTAAAAATTAATGATAGCCTGCTAGAAGCTGCAACAGCTGAAGACACCGAATTTATAAACTTTTAATTCCCCAAACATAACAGTGTCATGGTGGGCCATGCAGCGAAGCTGCTGGGACCCTATTGTATTTCTACGTATTATTAAATGTATTCAATTTAGTAGCCAATTGAAACCCTATTCTAATTCAATTCCCCCCATGTAGCAACCGCTAGAGAACCACCGCTATACAACCCTGTCAGCCGGTAGTAGGAAAGAGGCCGCCACGTCCTCTACAGGGCGCGACTCCTCGAGCTCCTGACCATGATTCCAACTCACCCAGGGCCTTTTTGTGCGCAGCGATTCTCTCCGAGCCTCTCCCCCAACCCGGAAGCAGCCGCCAATTGCTGCTCCCACAGGGCACCGGCCATGCTCGGAACTGGCAGGTCCGGGGCGCGAACCCCGATCCTCGGAGTACAACTCTTACCGTTGTACCACCGCGGCGGCCCTGCCGGCATGTCCTTTCTGTCCTGCTCAACAACTTGTAGCACATTTTGATAATGAGTTTCGGATCTGGCTGCTGCCAAAAAGTCGGAGCTCAGTTTCACTCCGCGTTCAGTGCAATCATTGATGACATTCATAGCTTCAAGATGTTTCAATGAACTTTGGTAAGCAGCAGACTTTAACCAGTCCTCAACATTCTCGGTTAGGAACGGTTAGTGGTTGATCTGAAGAATTTGAAGCGTGAACCAAGAGTCCTTTCCAACCAAATCCGCGAGAGTAGTAGACTGAGTAATATCTGTGGGGAATTGAGGTTTTCCGAATCCAGTTCCATACCGGTCAGATGGTGTCAACATTTCCTCATCTGGTTTAACTGCAAGAAGACTACGGGCTAGTGCTTGCCTCTCCTCTGTCGGTGCTTTGTTGCTGAAGAGTGCAAGGGGCACCATTTCTTCAGTCAGATACCATAGATGTCGCTTGAATGCTTTCAGTGCACTCTTGGAAACCACGGGATTCACAGTTTCATACATTAAAATCCAGTGGTATAGATTCAGGTCATTCCAAGGGGCATCAGCAGCAGAAGTCCATGTCATCCACCAGGAGCTGTATATGATCGTAGCAAAATTCACAAAGTCTCTGACTTTTGGCAGCTGGTGTTTCGTTGTTATTGTTCCCTGTGGAAGTTGTAGAATTGTAGCCTCAAATAGACATATCTTGATGGAGTACAGCAGTTTTGCCATCCATCTGGCCTTGTGTAGTGCTCCAGGTCGCTTGAATGTGACAGATTGTTCACCACCCAGGAAAAGTATACACAACTCAACAAACTCTCGGTAATCATCCCTTCTAAGATCTAACTTAGATGTCAGGATTTGCAGAGTATCAGCTTTCCATTCTTCTATCATGGCCTGTGTAGTCTCACTGAATTGAGTAAGGTCCAACTGTGCAAGTGGTTGATCACTACTGCTATGTGGAAGCAAGTCAAAGTTCACATGAAATCGAGAGAAGAGTGAAACTTCCGGTGACCTGGAGACTTCAATTTGCAAGTCATTAAACACATGGGTAAGAATAACCTCACCAACATGATGCCTACTCCCTGACCACAGGAGTGCACGTTGAAGACTATTTTGGATTGTCACACACGCTGCCGATACATGTCCTGTGTTACTTTTGTATCAAATACCATATTAACAATAGAGTCTGCACAATGCCATTCATGAAGTAGGGTAACTGTCAGTTCAGTAATTATGTCACCGGATTTGCGATCGGTACCTGGTTTGTATGATGGAACTCCCAACACCTTAACATCACCAACAGCGCCCACTGCGATTGTGAGACGCTCTTCATGCTCATTTTGATTTGTCAGTGATGACATAATTTTAGTAAATGCAGCTTGTTGGGATGGTGTCATTTTCATGCGTGTGGCAAGTGAAACTAGTTTGGGCGACTGCAATATATCGTGTGGAATGAAGACTGTTGTTCCAGGTCGAACCTTGAGGGTCCAGAATCATTTAATAGCATCAACATTTGGAATATATCACAGGGGAGCCATTTTTCCAACATAAGGCAAGTGTATGAAAATAGCTGCCTTATGCGTATTGACATCCTAATACAGGGGTATTGCGCTACAAGTTTGGGGTCACGGTGGACCCCCTAAACGAATTCAGAATTAATAAAAATTTGGCAGGGGGTCATATTATGACTAGTGGCATGTTTTAAGACTAGGTACAAAAATTATGCTTGTCATGAGGGCGTATGATGCACCCTAATGGTTAGTCACTTAAAAAAATTACAGTAGCCTCCGAACATGCCTCTAGTCTACACTAATCTGCAGACAATGTAGTTTACGGCAAACACTTTTAAATAAAGGCTCATGGTTTTAGTTTCATCGGCTTGGTTTTTAGCCTATTGGTTTTCGATTTCAGGCTATTTTGTCGGCTACAATTTGCCATGCGTAGGCTAATTTGCGATCTGTAGCCCATTTCTTCTTCATTATTATTATTATATTACTAATATTTATCCAAATTTTTGAAGAATGCAAGTGTTATGTTGCACGTTAACTGTGGATCCACCGTTGGCTGAATAAAGTTGTACTTGTTGCTTTTCGTTAATGTTATTGCCCTATAGCCTTATAAGTAGGCTATCTTAATGTTGTAATAATAATAATAATAATAATAACTTTATTTGTATAGCACCTTTCTAATGCAAGGATACAAGGTGCTTTGACAGGCAAAGGAAAATGACAAAATATATATAACAAACAGAAGAACAAGAACAATAAGTATACAGAAATACAAGATAATACAAAAGAGAAGAATAAATGAATAAATAAATAAAATAATATTTTTAAAGTAAAAGCTAGTTTATAAAGGTGAGTTTTCAGGTTATTTTTGAAAGTGCATACTGAGTTTGCAGTTCTTAAGTTGAGTGGGAGGCTGTTCCAGAGTCTAGGCGCAACCACTGAGAAGGCACAGTCACCCTTCGTCTTTAGCCTAGAATCTGGAACAACCAACAGATTCTGATTAGCAGATCTGAGTGTCCGGTTTGGTAAGGGGTAAGAAGCTCAACTATATAGGCAGGTGCTAAACCATTTAATGCTTTAAAAGTAATTAGTAAAATTTTAAAATCAACTCTAAAAGTAACTGGGAGCCAGTGTAAGGATGCTAGAATAGGGGTAATATGTTCTCTCCTATTTGTCCCAGTTAATAGCCTGGCGGCTGCGTTCTGCACCACTTGGAGCCGGACCATAGTTTTGCGTCCCAGGCAACTATACAGCGAGTTACAATAGTCTATGCGTGATGACACAAACCACATGTACAATTTTCTCTGTATCTTGGAGATGTTCCTCAGTTTGTAGAAGCATGTCTGGACTGATTTCTTTATGTGACACTCAAAGTTAAGATGTTGATCAAAAATCACACCAAGATTTCTAGAAACAGATTTTACATTTAGGGCAAGAGAGCCTAAATTAGACTGAATGAAATCAGAGACATGCGTGGGGCCTATGATTAAAACCTCAGTTTTATCCGGGTTGAGCTGGAGGAAATTTTGAGATAGCCAGCTCTGAACATCATTCAGACAGTCCTTCAATAGAGCTAATTTGTTTAATTAATTTGGTTTGATAATCAGACTAACACAATTGATTATCACCGTGTTACGTTTATTAGTGTAATATAAGCTAAAGATGTAGTTTTTAGGTCTTTTAGTCTGTAATATAATAGTGCAGTGCATTCGTCTATTGTAGGCCCTAGGCTATTTTATAACGGATTTCTTCCGTTCTTTCTTGGGTATGAAAAGCTGTATATTTGTGCAAACATAACTTATGTTTCGTTGTGAAAACATCACTATATTTCCCTGCTAGGATTTCTGCCAATTTTGGACTTTGGAATACTGTCAAATTGTATTGAATTGCAAGCGAGAAGCCACCCAGTGGTCGACTCGGCACACAGCAGGGTCCGGCAATTGGAATAAATGTTAAAACGGCTTGCCGATATGGCAAGCCGTTTTAACATTTATTCCTCGAGACTTACTAGTAACTATTCATTAGATACAAGTACTTATTCTTTAGTTACTAGTAAATATTCCTCATTAATATTTAGCAGCCAATTTACATGCCACGTAGATATCACGTTGTCAATGTTACTAGTACTTACTGGGTTGGAGATATCTTTCGTCTGAATAGCTACTAGTAACTAAAATATAAGTACTAGTATCTAAAAATATTGTACTAGTAAAAATTGAATAGTTACTAGTAACTATTGGAATAGTTACTAGTAACTAAAAAACAAGTACTAGTATCTAATTAATAGGTACTATCAAAACTGAAATAGATACTAGTAACAATTGGAATAGTTACTAGTAACTAAAGAATAAGTACTAGTATCTAATGAATAGTTACTAGTAAAACTGAAATAGATACTAGTAACTATTTGAATAGTTACTAGTAACTAAAGAATAAGTACTAGTATCTAATGAATAGTTACTAGTAAGTCTCGAGGAATAAATGTTAAAACGGCTTGCCATAGACGACAAGTTCGTCCTGCTGTCGGCGATTTTGCCGTCGACTGCGGTCTTGCCGTTGTTGTGTCATTGAAAACATGGACATCCGGTTTCGTCCTGCCGTCTACCGCCCGCTATGTGAACGGCCCATGAATGACGTTAAACAATGTAACAACGCAGCAATGGCGTTACCTTACCGTTTTTTGCGGAATTAATCCGTGGAACGTGTGGATATCTTATTCGGAATTGGGTTGTATCACCTGCCTTGTTATTTTTATCCACTATTATTGGCACCCCTGGTAAAGATGAGTGAAAAGGGTTATGAAAAAATTATAAATCCAACCTTTAACCCTTTCCAGCCTAAGCGAATATTTTGTGAACATTCTATTCCATTCTATTTCTTAACATGCGTTGCAAAAATGTTTGTGGTGTGATAATATTACATCAGATACCTAAACTTTATTTACCATTGTAAACAGGATAACTGGGGCTTTCAATTGATATAAAAAACAATAGGATTACTTAATGGCAATATCATCAATTATGGAAAGACATTCAACAACTAAATTTATAAAATGTTCTAAAATGTTCTAAATGGCTATTTTCTAATGAGAAACCTACATTTTTACCCATTTCATGTTTAAGATATAGGAAAACCTAGAGTGTATGGTATCTTCACCATTTTGTGTGTGAAATATAATAAAAATCAGAATAGAGCTATCATCTACCGTTCAAAAGTTATAATCACTTCAGTTATGGGTGCAGAAAGGGTTAAAAAACGCTTTAGAATTTTGGTTTATTGACAATATGATGTGCATATGCAAAAAATTTTATGGATTGATCATATTCCATCACAACCCCTAACCTTAATATACCATTTTAAACAGGATAACTGGGGCTTTCCATATATATCCATTAATATACAATAATATGCTTACTTTAACACAATATCATCAATTATTAAAACAATTCACAAAATAAATAATAATACAAAACTTTCTAAATGGCTATTCTCCATGATAAACCTAGGTTATTAAACACCATGTTCAAGATCGAGGGAGACAAACTGTGTGGTATCTTCACTATTTTGTAAGTGATATAGAGTACAAATCAGAAGAAATTTATCATTTACTGCTCAAAAGTTATAACCACTTATGTGATGGACAGAAAAAGGCAAAGAAAATGCTTTAGAATGTTATGTTCATTGACATTTTACATTACCACTTATCTATACTCCTCGAGCCACTGTTGAGAATCAATTGATATAATGCAAAATTAAAAGACACACACTGAAATACGATTTATGCATTCAATGGAACATACACTTTATTTAAAAAAATGTTATCTGAAATACAACAAATTGATGAACTGTGAAAAGTGAATGATAACACTGCAAAACTTAAAACAAAAACATCAGTTACACGTCAAATTAATGCATTGAATTTATTTACAGTAAAATCATGAATGTTTTAGTACAGATACAGCAGAGTCTAAGTCAACAAGTCTAATACCTGTGGAGAAAATATAACCAAAAAGATAACCAACAACAAGTCTAATACCTGTGGAGAGAATATAACCAAAAATGTAACCAACAACAAGTCTAATACCTGTGGAGAGAATATAACCAAAAATGTAACCAACAACAAGTCTAATACCTGTGGAGAGAATATAACCAAGAAGATAAAAATAATTGTAATACCTGTGCAGTCGGGTTACTGATTTGGCCGCAAAAGTTGTAGAGGCTTTCATACAGCCCTACAAAGATCAGGGTTTCAATCTTTGGATGGACAACTCCCCAGCACTTATGGTTAAATTACGACAAATTGGGATTAATGCTTGTGGGACATGTAGAATTAACCGTAAGAAATTCCCAGAAGAATTCAAAGATGTGAAAAAATGGGAACGAAAGACCGACCGTGGGGACATGAGGTATAGGGTGTAGGGTAGAGGATGGTATCCTTGTCATCCAGTGGAAGGACACGCGTGCAGTTTCATGCCTCTCCAATTTCCACAATGCGAATGACTCCATTGATGTGACTAGGCTAGTTTAAAAAGATGCCACCTGGAGCAGACAAGTGGTCCGCCAGCCTGCTGTAATCAGCGATTACAATAAACACATGGGGGGCGTTGATAGGTCAGACCAAATGATCAGCAGCTACAGTGTCCTACAAAAAAAAGTGGTGGAAGACTCTTTTTTTCCACTTCATTGACATTGCTGTCGTCAATAGCTTCTTGTTGTTTCAGGAGTGGCAACGCAGTCAGGCAGCACCAGGGGATAAGCATAGATTAGCTGACAATAGCCAGATAACATTCAGAGAGAACCTGTCTCGTCAGTTAGCAGGCCTGGACATCCACACGAGTTCCCCGTGCCACACACTTAAGCCTCTGGCCTCGTCGTTTCACGTTACCCATACCGCGGGGGTGCGATTCTTCACCTGATAAACAACTGGACTCTTATGGTGCATACAGCGCACACACACACACACACCCACTCACACGCACGCGCACACTCACTCACACATGCACACGCAAGCACGCACGCACACACACACACACACTCGCACGCACTCACTCAAAGCAGGAATTGTTTCAAAGCCTGGCACTCGGCTGAGTGTGACCAGTTACGCGCAGAGGCCTAGATCCTGAGCTAAAACGAGAGGTTGTTATACCCTACTGATGCTGGTCTCGGCTCAAGATCAAAGTCCATCTCGTCATCCTCCTCTTCCTCCTCCTCCTCAGTCTGCACTTGTGCCTGCAGCAGCTCTGCATCCAGTGCATCCTCCTCCACACAGTGCATGCCCTGATGGTCCTCAATGTCATGCTCTGCTATGACCCTCAGCTCATCGGATGTCAGTGCCCTCCTCCTCTTCAGGGACTGAAGCAGGCAGCTGTATCCATCTGCATCGACATCCATGCTGCGAAACAAATATATAATCAGTTGCCTTTTCATTCATCCATAACATATATATGGATGTGACTCGGAAAACAATTTCCGAGTCACTAAAGGGCTGTATACTAGCACGAATGACATTACCTTACAGCACCTTGCAACTTGCAACATTTTATGCGTGTCCAGAATAGATGCAAACACTATGCATTTGTACACAATCTAAAAGTGCCAGAACATAATGCTAGCAATTTTTTGTAAATGTAATATACACATAATGTAAAAAACAGACCTAACGTTAAATCATCAGTGACATTGGCTCAATTATTCACAAAGATAGCAATAAAACAGTGGAGCTACAAGCTAGAAAAAATGTAACGCCTTACAATAGATGTTCGCGCTCAGGCGCTGAGAGCTAAAACTAACGTTACAGTCACTGTTTTTAGCTTTAGTTATGAGTTAGTTCTCAAAGTCGACAGTAAACACGGAAAATATTCACATCTATCACTACAATTATGTTAATTGTACGACAGACTTTTTCACAATTTCAAAAATTCACAAAGATAGCTAGACTAACAGCAGAGCTACAAGCTAGAAAAAAAAACTCCGAAAAAAACCAAAAGAACGCCTCAATAGCTGTTCGCGCTGAGAGCTAAAACTAACGTTACAGTCACTGTTTTTAGCTTTAGTTATTATTTAGTTATCAAAGTCGACACTAAATATGGAAAATATTCACATCTATCACTTCACTTATGTTAATTACATGATAGACCTTTCACAATTTAATCTCGAAACAAGCTGGGGAAAGAATTAAACAGTGGCTTCTCATTTGAAGCGAGAGCTTACACGAATGTTCGCAAATTTCAAGTGACGATCTGAAAAAGTCTGCGGTACAAAAACAGGATTTTATTCAAAATAAAACCATTTCTGAAGTAATATTTATGGTTAATTATTATCTTTAAATGCTTTTTTACCTACCTAGTTTATTGGGGTTTCTTCACTCGCCGTCAAGTCTTCAAACGATGGTCTCTTGTCCAATGTGGTAGTTCCGTCCGCGGTGAGGCAAATGGAGACTTCCGTGTTTTACGGGCGCTTTTATATAGCGGTCAAGCAAGAAATCGCCGCCCACTAAGCTCACCAACCAGTTAGATGTCATTGTAGCTTTTTTTGTCATCTCTAACTCGCATTTTTCAAAAAGGAAATCAGTGATTGGACGGCAGAGATATTAAACGTCACACCATCGTAACAATTATGCTGAAATTAGAGCGGTCCGGCTGGAAAGGGTTAATTGAAGTAAATTCATGAGAAAAAAATCCTTTATCAAGAAATTATTATTTTTAACAAAACCATGTGTGCCACAATTATTGGCACCCCTGCATTTATATATAGAAGAAAGTAATCATTATTAATATTTGGTCACATATCCTTTGCATGCCATGACTTCCTGATGTCTGTGATCCAACAACATCAAAAGACTCTTGATATCTTATTTTCTGGTACTCTTACAAGCGATACTTATTAATATTATATTACCAATCAAAATGGTGGAAATATTTCGTAAAACAGGGTCCAAGTCGGAAAGAAACGTAATTATCGTGTAACGTTAAACGATGGTCGTAGCAATTGTACAGACCAGTGCACTGGTTTAATGCAGGTAGCACGACTACAGCCTGTCACACCTCTGAGCTCTGGAACTACCGCTAGTGTTTTACTGCTACATATATTTTTGTTATTCTTGCCCTTATTTATGACTCTTTTTAACAATTTAATATTTTTTATGCCTACTACATACTGTAGTCGTTGCTTGCCATGTCCTACGAATTTCATTGTTCAGAATGACCTTTGTGTTATACTGTGATAAATAAAAACACTTGGACTTTGACAATGTGATTTATAATAAAGTATGCAATGGCTGAATTACAAATATATATTTTTTGACATACATTTTAACGTTTTAAATTTAATTAGGGGAGGGTTTAGAAGAAATAACTGGCTGGATGTATTTACAAATAGGAGATTTGTCACGCCTTTTTGCTGTCCAGTTAAGGAGTGTGCACAAGGCATGGTTTGTATTTAATGTCACAAAATATACTCTTCAGAGGAATAAAGGGCATAGCTGTGTAAGTATTGCTGGTATATTTTTGTAAACGGTCCCCTCTTCTGGTGAAATTTGCAATGCAGGACATAACACAATGTAGCCTTGGCAGGTTTTATCTCTTCTCCTGAAATGCAATGTAGCCTACATATTTTCCACGAACAAAAACAACACTGAAAATCAATGTTATAAAAGAAAATATAAAATATGATTTCATCTTTTTACGATAATGATATTTATCTATTAAAGACCTCAGAACTAATCGCAAGGCGTGGCCGGTAATAGCTCCCAACCCCCCCCCCCCCCGGACGTCCTGCATATTTGCCGTTAAATATTATTCATATTTTTCTACAAAACTAGTTACAGGGTGTTACCGATATGTATCCCACTTTTACTTATGGTTGAAAATATATTTACGCTTATGAATTCTGCATGCTGTGTTACAGTAGCCTATAATCCAGATTGTTGATTTTAAATCCATGTTTTGTCCACGTCGATGTTCCACTGCGTCCGGCACACAACAGAAGGCAGAACAGAAAGTATCTAACTAACGTTAGCTAGCTAATAAAGTTGTTAACCAGGCCAGAACAAGCTAGCCAGCTAGTAAACGTTAACTTAAAAACATCAGTAATTTAGCTAATGTTAGCACGCTTGTCCAATTTACCTTTTGCTACCATTGATCTTACTAAATAAAAATAATAACTCATCAGAAATGTGTCTAGTTGCGATAAATAAAAAATGTTGAATGATATAATCAAATATTTGAACATTTCAAAACTTGCCCTATCACTGAATAATCGGTAGCTAGCAACTGGTAACAACCAAACCGCTTAAAAATTAGAAAGAGTGGGAGGGACTCATATTTAATTGACAGTACTATCGTTCAATCCATTCATGGCATGACTGTTATTTTAGAAAACTATGATTGGGCTAAAGCGCTGCCTCCCCTCATGTGACTTTTCACTATTAAAATGACTACTGGACTTAAAAAAAAGACAGGAGCCTCCAGGTCTTTGATACATACGTATAACAGACAACAAACTCCTCTGAGTCAAATTTGAGATTGTCTCAGAGGAGCGAGTGTGCTGTAATTCCCTTTTCGGACGATAGAGGTCACTGTTTCAGTCACAATTTAAACTAAAAATATTATGCAAAATACTCACATGTTTTTATTTGTATTTGTTTTATTAATCTGATTGATTATGCTTAATTCTCATAAGGAGTTTTTCAAATATATTTTATACATTTTATTTTGAGGAGGCAGTGCCTCCCCTTGCCTCCCTGGAGGAGCCTTCTCTGATAGTTCGGTAGGCTACCGCTACGTCTGCACATAGTTACAGTAGGCTCCCGGGAAAAAGATGCATGCGTAGCATAGGCCTACCTATGTTGTCATTTCTTTATAAATTTGGGACAAAAAAAATGTGCACTTCAGCTCTGTTCACTTTATGCTTTTAACACAATGTGACCATAAATATTATGTAGGCCTACTAGGAAAATTAAGAATTTATGATAATACATAGAATTGATAGCCTACTATAAACTGCAATCCATTAAGAGATCGTATTTATAAACTGTCAATTCCCCAAACATATCTGTCTTATGGTTAGTCATTTTCAAAAATTACAATAGCCTCCGAACATGGCTCTAGTCTACGCTACTCTGCAGACAATATATCTTTCTGCAAACATTTGTAATTATAATAGTTTATAATGTAATTATAATAATTTATTCAGCTGTAGCTGAATAAACGGGTAAGTACTTGGTTTCCTAAACATATTTGTACGTGAGATTTTGAAGAAAAAAAATCGGGTGTCTTCTAAACCGAAAGTGCATCAGATACTGTATATAGTACAGTCAGCAAGGGAAAACGGCGAATGCTTATTTGTACTACAACATGTTTTACTAATATTATTGTTTCTATACGTGAACTAAATTTTCTTAGCGTGTATAAACGGTGCATTTTAAAGTTTGTGGCTGTGGCAAGAGGATTGGGCGTAAGTCAAAATTTACTGGATTTTCTTAAAGCTGTAGATCATAATTTTAGACTAACATGGATACATCTCAACCACAGTTTATACAGTTCAAATAGGTTACGTACCGTCATGCAGTTAAAAGTACTGCAAACACTTTAATTTAGTTGTAGTTCGTGGTAGGCTAAAGCACGCCTATGTCTTTTTTTCAGCTACAATGCATGCGTGTCTGCATGTATTCTGTATGCATGTCTCTCTTGATGTCATTATCTTCATGCATTATCATTATAGTTAGCTACCAAACACATTACATTAGTACACAGAAATAAGTGATATCTCACCAAAAAATAAATTTTCAATGTAAAAAGAATGCCAAGTTACTCACGCATAGCCTACAAAGCACTGTCTGTAAGTCCTTAATTCCAACTTGCAAAAACTTGGCCTGCCTTTAAAAGTATTGATATCAAAATGTGGCTAAGTTACAACTAACAATATTGCACACTCACACTAATTAAACTAGCTCTATTTGCTATCCAAACTTTCCTAAATTATTTAATGCAATTTGGTGTTTTTTCATCTTACCATCTCAAGAGAATATGTGAGAATGGGATAATGGTTCTTGTCGTATTTTTGTTACTGTACCCAGCCACTGAACAATATGACAAAACCATTTCCAAGGCATGGTTTATTTGGCAAAATCTATCTATTATTTTCGATATATCTGACGAATGAGCAGTGCACCAAGTAAAAACGACGCGCGAGTGATTATTTCGTTTCCATGCTGAGCTGTGCAAGGAGCAAGCTGTCACTAGCTTGCACCACGGAGGGATGGATAAAAAGGTGAGATTGGGAGAGGGATAAAATTGGTATAGAGATAAGGAGAGCGGGAAAAAATAAACACTTTCTAACTATTCCAAATCCAACTATTCTCAAGGGCAAAAAAAACAAGCGTTTGGTTCAGATTTCTTTCTGACCATATTCAGTAACACTGAATATGCATTTTGCATCAACTGTTTTACCAAAATAAATGGCACATAAACCTTTAATAATTCTCAGATAAATTATGGCAATTCAGCCTTAGTTATTTGAAATGTAACTGTCATCTTGTCGTGTTCTATAAGTCAGGCCCATTGCATTTTTTGATGTCCTCAGTTACACTGATATTGATGTCAATTGAATAGAATTAAATACACAGCAACTCCACAACCCAAGACAGGGACATGAATGGTCTGAGGGAAATTGTTGTTATTCCATGGCCAACCCAGTCTTCAGGCTGCTCTAAAAAGTCTGGTATTTTGCTGGTATTCTCTGTTTTTGTGGCAGGATTGTGATTTTTCTCATAAACTGCATTGAAGCAAACAAAAATGCAAATATGTTATTAAGCACTTCCGAAAGGGCTTTCTTCCACTCTGCAATAAGAAAACACTCAAAAGAACACACAAAGTGGCAGGTGAAGTTAAAACTGTATTTTCAAAATGGACCTGAGATTTGGTATTACCCAGGGGAAGAGAAAGCTTTCCCCCACCTCATAATGCAAGTGCGCCCCCTGTGGTCAGTCAGGCATCTGCATGACAGAGTGTAATGAATGTGTTATCTGTTGCAGTCGGACCTGTTTGATTGAGACTAAATCCTTTCCCCTGTTTCCCTCCAGGAGCTGCACTTCTGCACACATTTGAGCCGCAGTAGGATGCTGGCAGGATTCTGTCTGAGATGGGACACTGAGACAACACTACCAGAGCTCACTGAGCAGCACAGTATCAGACAGAAAGAAGAGGAACTCAGTGGACTGGAGTCTGTCCACATGGCAGAGACAGAGTGTGCTGCACCAGGACTCGACACACTGGAGCCAGAGTGTGTTGCAGCGCACAGCGGGGTCAGTGATGTACACCACACACACACATCACTGATTAAAATAGAAACTGATCTGGGCTCCACCCACACTGGGGATCTTAAGACCGAGGACCTGGACAGTACAGATCTGGGATATGTAACACATTTCAATCCTGATCCAATCAAAACAGAGACGGATGATGGAGGATACCTTAAGGCAGAGCACGTCAGTGACTTGCAGGATTTTAAATGTGTTGATCAAATGAAGTGTGAATGCAGTGAAAGTTTCGTGAGCGATGTCATGAATACTGTGATGAATGGAGCTGGTGTTGATCCCAAAGACCATACTGAACCATGGCAATGTGCAGGAGAGCCAAACCCAAACTGTAAAAATAAAGAAATTCACGATATTCCGAACCAATGTGGGGAATTAAAACATTACTGTGTCATAAATAATGAAGATAATCAGACCAGAATTGTCAAGAAAAGTACAAATGGGAGTAAAAACCGAAGCCCTTTGAATTCCTTTCAAAAACAGACAATTCATAGAAATAAATGTGAAATTAATACAGGTGTAAAGTCGTACAAGTGTACAGATTGTGAAAAGTGTTTTACGGGCAAATCTGGTTTAAATATACACCTTAGAATTCATACAGGTGAAAAGCCCTACAAATGTACGCAGTGTGGGAAGTGGTTTTCCCAAAAATCTAATTTAAATAACCACCAGAGAATGCATACAGGCGAAAGGCCCCACAGATGTTTTCAGTGTGGGAAGTGCTTTTCCCACAAATCTCATTTAAATAACCACCTGAGGATGCATACAGGTGAAAGGCCCCACAAATGCTCTCAGTGTGGGAAGTGCTTTTCTTACAAATCTCATTTAAATAGCCACCAGAGAATTCATTCTGGTGAAAAGCCCTACACATGTTCTCAGTGTGGGAAGTGCTTTTCCAGAAAATGTTATTTCAATAACCACCAGAGAATTCATACAGGTGAAAAGCCCTATAAATGTTCTTTTTGTGGTAAGGTCTTTTCCAAAATATCTTATTTAAATGTCCACCAGAGAATCCATACAGGTGAAAAGCCCTACAAATGTACTCACTGTGAGAAGTGTTTTCAAAGAAAATCTGTATTAAATAGTCATCTGAGAATCCATACAGGTGAAAAGCCCTACAGATGTATATTGTGTGGCAAGTGCTTTTCCCGGTTATCTCATTTAAATAGCCACCAGAGCATTCACACAAGTGAAAAGCCTTATAAATGTTCTGATTGTGTTCAGGTCTTTTCCCATATATCTCAGTTAAAACGCCACCAGATAATTCATACAGATGAAAAGCCCTACAAATGTACTCAATGTGAGAAGTGCTTTTCCAAAATATCTAATTTAAATGTCCACCAAAGAATTCACACAGGTGAAAAGCCCTATAAATGTACACAGTGTGAGAAGGGTTTTTATACAAAATCTGTACTAAATAATCATCTGAGAGTTCATACAGGTGAAAAGCCCTACAAATGTACTCAGTGTGGAAAGTGTTTTTCCCAAGCAAGCATTTTACATCGCCATAAAATGATTCATACAGGTGAAAAGCCCTACAAATGTACTCAGTGTGGAAAGTGTTTTTCCCAAGCAAGCATTTTACATCGCCATAAGATGATTCATACAGGTGAAAAGCCCTACAAATGTACTCAATGCGAGAAGTGCTTTTCCAAAATATCTAATTTAAATGTCCACCAAAGAATTCACACAGGTGACAAGCCCTATAAATGTACACAGTGTGAGAAGGGTTTTTCTACAAAAGCTTTACTAAATAATCATCTGAGAATTCATACAGGTGAAAAGCCCTACAAGTGTACTCAGTGTGGAAAGTGTTTTTCTCAAGCAAGTATTTTACATTGCCATAAGATGATTCATACAGGTGAAAAGCCCTATAAATGTACTCACTGTGGTAAGTGTTTTTCCAGAGCAAATATTTTAAATAACCACATGATGATTCATACAGGTGAAAAGCCTGGCAATTAGTGTTCTCAGTGCGAGAGAGGTTTTAATATAAAAACTATGTTCAATATGAGCATAGAGGTAAATAGCCTAACAAATGTCGTTAATGTGGGGAATGCTTTCTTTCACAATCTACAGTAAACACCAGATAATTAATAAAAGTGAAAAGTTTTACACATGTACACTACACAGTGGTATGTGTGGGGAAATTTTTTTGTGTAAATAGCCAGCAGCATGTTTATATGGATGAACCTTTGTATTTAGTAGGGGTGGGACAATGCACCGGTGCATCGCGATGCATCGATCCGAATGTGTAAATACAACTGCATCGATCTGCAAGATTCGAATCGATAAGCATCGATTAATATCGCATTTTAAATTAATGTACACGTATTCATTTATTCAAAAATTATTTAAAATATATATTTCTGAGACACGATTACTTTTAAAACTCTTTTGACCAGCTTCAATCCATGTTTCTGCTCCAACCCCAACGTAAGCGTGAGTTGAAAGTAGCGACTATGAGACGGACAGATCTGAGCGAAATGGCTAGCTGCGTGCTCGCTGAGTGCGACAAAAGAGACAGAAACTCCGAATTTGCGATGTTCCGAACAGAAAATCAGTGGTATGGAAGCATTTCGGGTTTAGAAAGAAGGAGGGTGTACTTGACAAAACCGCTGCAATATGCAAGATCTGCCAAGTAGAAATCAGATACACAGGCAACACCACAAACATGATAAACCATTTGAGCCGACGATACACAATTGACGTGAAGGACAGCAAGCGCGTTAGCAAGCTGGTAAGCAAGCTAAACTCGGGAGTCATTGATGAGTTTCCTGGAGCAATGGCCAAACAGTTCTATTTTTTTGTATAATTGTTTTTATTCGTTTTTATACACATACCGTGTCCAGACAGTTAATTGTAAAGTGCTTTCTGATATTTAAATTTAAACCATTTTCTATTCAAAATCAAGTAGACGTTAGAGACAAAAAACTAAAATAGTAAGACTATTTCCAATGTCTTACGTTCAATTAATTATTACTACGTTAACTGTCCGATTCACAAAATGAATGTCGTGGAACCTAGATACACCATACCATGCAGAAAATATTTGAGTGAAAAATTTATACCTGCTCTGTATGAAGAGGTGAAGAAAACTGTTCGACTGTCCTTGCAAAACGCTACGAGAGTAGCTTTAACTACGGATGGATGGGCATCTTGCTCCACCGAAGTTCTAGATCGTACTAAGATTTAGGAAAGTACTATGCATGACACTAACCTATAGGCTATTTCATTTTTCTTGGCCCAGTTTAGTAATTGTTATACATTTAGCCATTTTCATTTTGTAAATAAAGGAAATGTATTAGAGTACCATGTCTGACACTGTTTGAAAAACAATAACCTAAATAGGGCAACTTTAGAAAATACACTGTTAGTCATGTTTATTGCTGCATTATTTGCTGCAGACAGCTGCAAAATGTATGGCATGCCTTAACAATAAACATAATGCTGTGAACTTGGTGTAAGGTTCTAATTGAATATTTAATTACTGCTGAATGTATCGGTATCAAATCACATTAGCATACCTATTTAAAGTATCTAAATTAATCGAACCGAATCGAATCGAATCGAATCGTGGTCAAACGTAAGATATTATGATGCATCGAACCTTTGCCTAAAGAATCGGAAACGAATCGAATCGTGATGGGGTTGAATCGTCCCACCCCTAGTATTTAGTGTGAAAAATGTTTTAAAACTAAATAGTTTCTTGATTATATACCTACGTGTTCATACAGTTAAAACACCTTACAAGTTTCCACAGTGTGAGAAGTGTTTTAAAACAAAATATCATTTAGACATCCACCTGAGAATTAATACAGGTGAAAGGCCTGGCAAATTCAGAATGAAAACTCCATATGCGGGTGTAATAATATCCGGTGATTCAACTGGGGGCAGTAGCACGCTCTATGTGCATACATTTTAAGGCCTGTGTGAATATTCCATTCCTCATTGACTTGGGTTGAACTTGTATTTTAGGCTATTTCCATGTGAACAATATTTATCCTATGATGGTAAAGTTCTAAGTCCAAGTATCCATTCGGACAGGTAATAATAATTTTACCTATTCCTCGAGATTTTTGTGAGAGAGTTGAAGAAAGCTTTCCTTGCCAGAACCTAGCCTTTGTGTATGGGTTTGATGATGATTATGTAACCTAGCCACATAAGCTAACTATGTGTATTTTAAAATTGTAATATGCTTGTAGTTCTCTCTAATTCTCTTAATTGAAGAGAATAGATGAACACTCGTCATTTAGGGTCCGGCCTGAAAGTTTTGGGCCCGTTTCAAGCTCTAATTAATACCACCAAAGTTAGGTGCCATGTAATTGTTCCACACCCGATGAAATCGGAGGTGGCAAAACTGCATCATTGGTTGGGGACAGTGTTTACTATTTATGTGTCTTCTTTAGGAAATGTAATTTCCCTTGTAGTCATCATTTTTTGATAATTAAATTATGTGAAAACTGTTTAGATACACTGTAGAAATAAACATAATGTGTATTATTGTAAACTTGTATTATGTAAATGAACTTGACAGCACTGACATTTTCCGTTTTTACTGGCAATGTAGAGGCTGTAATGTGTATTTCAGATAAAGCTCATTATTAGACTTCAGACAGTATGTTTTATCTGAGATATCAGTTGAGGATATTTGTTTTACACTTTTCATTTTTGTATGTGATTTGTGTTTGAAATAATTTTACATTGTAAGTATGGACATACAGTCCTTTATGTCATGTAAAGTTCTGTATAAACCAATATGTCCTCCACTGTGTCTTTGCTTTTTCTTTCACTAAATGTAGTTTAATTCCTGTTGTATGTTTCTCATAACACTAATTTTGCAAGAAATAAGCTTGACTCATATGAAGTGTGATTTTTTTTATTTTAAATGTTTTCAATTCATCTTAACATGCAAACTTTAAAAATAACTTCACATATCTAAAATTAAATGTTACAAATGTGCAAATTATGGTGCTCATGTATTTTTTCTTGATCTGAACTGATTCAATCACAACATTCTGAAGAATCCATTTCATGCTTCTTTTATTGACTTTGTAGTCCCTAATATGGAAATCTGGGTGGATTTCTTGTAGTTAAACCCGAGCAAGAGTTAATTGGGCAAATGCGTCATCTAAAACTAATAAGATTCTCTTTATCTTCAGATGAGTCCTTTTACTTTTCCGCTCTTAGAAACAATTTTCTATTTTTGGCAAATGTTTACAGTATTGACTTAAGATCTAAATTATATTTCGGCAATTAATTAATGTGTATTTACGGCAATTAATTATCTATTGTATCTAATCACACAACTATGTTATTAAGCAGTTGTCAACTGTGAGGAAAATGGACATTGGTGAAAGGCCTACTAAACAAAATTAATATTTGGCGACTGCCGATCCAACCAACGTCCACATTAGCTATTGTGAAAAGAAACATACTATAAAATGCCATTACCTGGAATCCTTGTGCAGGATTGGATGAGGTATAATCATATTAACTTACAGAAAGAACACAAATCAATAGTGGTAAAGATGTGGACAGGAAAGGATGAATTAGCAATAATTAATTATTATAACCCATGTAAGAGATTATACCTCGACACACTAAATACTGCAGGTGGGCAAATACAGGGGAAATGGTATGGTGTGGAGACTTCAATGCGCATAGCACACTGTGGGGGAGTAAGAGAACAGATGCAAATGGTTTAATCATAGAGGAATTCACAGAGGATAAAGGATTAGTATGCGTGAATGATGGGAGAGGTACTAGGGTACTATAACAGTACCCAAAATACGGAAAGTGCAAACACTACCATCAAATGGAATTGCCGGTATCACAACCTGGGAGGTATTTAGTAAGTCTCCAGTGGGCAGTGATCATTATCCAATAAGAATTATGATTGGAGTAGAAGTACAAAATGAAGAGGAACTGAAGATATCGAGATGGAAATTAGACAAAGCTAAATGGCATACCTTTCAAACACTAAGTAAGGGCAGATGTAAGCATTTATTTAGAGAAGATATAACAGATGGAGATGATTCAATAATAAGTTAGATACAGTCATTATATAGTCAGCAGAGAAAACCATACCAAAGGGTACAGGGAGAAGAGGTAAAAAGAGTGTACCATGGTGGGATTAAAGGGTACAAAAAGAAGAGGTAAAAAGAGTGTACCATGGTGGGATTAAAGGGTACAGAGAGAAGAGGTATAAAGAGTGTACCATGGTGGGATTAAAGGGTACAAGGAGAAGAGGTATAAAGAGTGTACCATGGTGGGATTAAAGAGTACAGAGAGAAGAGGAATAAAGAGTGTACCATGGTGGGATTAAAGGGTACAGGGAGAAGAGGTATAAAGAGTGTACCATGGTGGGATTAAAGGGTACAGGGAGAAGAGGTAAAAAGAGTGTACCATGGTGGGATTAAAGGGTACCATGGTGGGATTAAAGGGTACAGGGAGAAGAGGTATAAAGAGTGTACCATGGTGGGATTAAAGGGTACAAAAAGAAGAGGTAAAAAGAGTGTACCATGGTGGGATTAAAGGGTACAGGGAGAAGAGGTATAAAGAGGGTACCATGGTGGGATTAAAGGGTACAGGGAGAAGAGGTAAAAAGAGTGTACCATGGTGGGATTAAAGGGTACAGAGAGAAGAGGTAAAAAGAGTGTACCATGGTGGGATTAAAGGGTACAGGGAGAAGAGGTATAAAGAGTGAACCATGGTGGGATTAAAGGGTACAAGGAGAAGAGGTAAAAAGAGTGTACCATGGTGGGATTAAAGGGTACAGGGAGAAGAGGTAAAAATAGTGTACCATGGTGGGATTAAAGGGTACAAGGAGAAGAGGTAAAAAGAGTGTACCATGGTGGGATTAAAGGGTACAGGGAGAAGAGGTAAAAATAGTGTACCATGGTGGGATTAAAGGGTACAGGGAGAAGAGGTAAAAATAGTGTACCATGGTGGGATTAAAGGGTACAAGGAGAAGAGGTAAAAAGAGTGTACCATGGTGGGATTAAAGGGTACAGGGAGAAGAGGTAAAAATAGTGTACCATGGTGGGATTAAAGGGTACAAAAAGAAGAGGTAAAAAGAGTGTACCATGGTGGGATTAAAGGGTACAGAGAGAAGAGGTATAACGAGTGTACCATGGTGGGATTAAAGGGTACAGAGAGAAGAGGTATAAAGAGGGTACCATGGTGGGATTAAAGGGTACAGGGAGAAGAGGTATAAAGAGTGTACCATGGTGGGATTAAAGGGTACAGGGAGAAGAGGTATAAAGAGTGTACCATGGTGGGATTAAAGGGTACAGAGAGAAGAGTTATAAAGAGTGTACCATGGTGGGATTAAAGAGTACAGAGAGAAGAGGAATAAAGAGTGTACCATGGTGGGATTAAAGGGTACAGGGAGAAGAGGTATAAAGAGTGTACCATGGTGGGATTAAAGGGTACAAGGAGAAGAGGTAAAAAGAGTGTACCATGGTGGGATTAAAGGGTACCATGGTGGGATTAAAGGGTACAAAAAGAAGAGGTAAAAAGAGTGTACCATGGTGGGATTAAAGGGTACAGGGAGAAGAGGTATAAAGAGTGTACCATGATGGGATTAAAGGGTACAAGGAGAAGAGGTAAAAAGAGTGTACCATGGTGGGATTAAAGGGTACAGAGAGAAGAGGTATAAAGAGTGTACCATGGTGGGATTAAAGGGTACCATGGTGGGATTAAAGGGTACAAAAAGAAGAGGTAAAAAGAGTGTACCATGGTGGGATTAAAGGGTACAGAGAGAAGAGGTATAAAGAGTGTACCATGGTGGGATTAAAGGGTACAGAGAGAAGAGGTATAAAGAGTGTACCATGGTGGGATTAAAGGGTACAAAAAGAAGAGGTAAAAAGAGTGTACCATGGTGGGATTAAAGGGTACAGGGAGAAGAGGTATAAAGAGTGTACCATGGTGGGATTAAAGGGTACAAGGAGAAGAGGTAAAAAGAGTGTACCATGGTGGGATTAAAGGGTACAGAGAGAAGAGGTAAAAAGAGTGTACCATGGTGGGATTAAAGGGTACAGGGAGAAGAGGTATAAAGAGTGTACCATGGTGGGATTAAAGGGTACAGTGAGAAGAGGTAAAAAGAGTGTACCATGGTGGGATTAAAGGGTACAGAGAGAAGAGGTATAACGAGTGTACCATGGTGGGATTAAAGGGTACAGAGAGAAGAGGTATAAAGAGGGTACCATGGTGGGATTAAAGGGTACAGGGAGAAGAGGTATAAAGAGTGTACCATGGTGGGATTAAAGGGTACAGGGAGAAGAGGTAACACTCTTGCACAGAATCCAGGTAAAAATGTAAGAAAAACTACAATACAAAGTTTAGACTTACCTTTCAGTTTGTTTGAGTTAAAGAGGGCCTTTTTTTAAATGCACAACAATCATCACCAGGTAAAGACGGTATTTGCTATAGTATGTTAGCTCATATGGAAGACAGTGCACTCTGTGAAGTGTTAAGGCTGTTTAACAAAATTTGGAACACAGAAAAAATTCCAGCAGCATGGAAACGGTCAATCATTGTGCCAATTTGGAAACCTGGTAAAGACCCTTCAGACCCCTCAAACTATAGACTAATAGCACTTACAGGTGCAGCTCAAAAAATGTGAATATCGTGAAAAAGTTCAATATTTTTTGTCACTCATGTCAGAAAGTGAAACTCATATATTATATAGATTAATTACACATAGAGTGAAATATTTCAAGCCTTTATTTCTTGTAATTTTGATGATTATGGCTTACAGCTAATGAAAACCCAAATTCAGAAAATTAGAATATTACATAAGATCAATAAAAAAGGATATTTTAAACAGAAATTTCAGCCTTCTGAAAAGTATGTTAATTTCTAACAATGAATTACTGCATCAATGCGGCGTGGCATGGAGGTGATCAGCCTGTGGCACTGCTGAGGTGTAATGGAAGCCCAGGTTGCTTTGATAGCGGCCTTCAGGTCGTCTGCATTGTTGGGTCTGGTGTCTCTCATCTTCCTCTTGACAATACCCCATAGATTCTCTATGGGGTTCAGGTCAGGCGAGTTTGCTGGCCAATCAAGCACAGTAATACCATGGTGGGCAGGTGCCAAGTCCTGCTGGAAAATAAAATCAGTATCTCCATAAAGCTTCTCAGCAGAAGGAAGCATGAAGTGCTCTAAAATTTCCTGGTAGATGGCTGCGTTGACTGTGCACTTCAGAAAACACAGTGGACTAACACCAGCAGATGACATGGCACCACAAATCATCACTGACTGTGGAAACTTCACACTGGACTTCAAGCAACGTGGATTCTGTGTCTCCACTTTTTCTCCAGACTCTGGGACCTTGATTTCCAAATGAAATGCAAAATTTACTTTCATCTGAAAAGAGGACTTTGGACCACTGAGCAACAGTCCAGTTCTTTTTCTCCTTAGCCCAGGTAAGACGCTTCTGACGTTGTCTCTGGTTCAGGAGTGGCTTGACACGAGGAATGCGACATTTGTAGCCCATGTCCTGGATTCGTCTGTGCATGGTGGGTCTTGATGCACTGACTCCAGCCTCAGTCCACTCCTTGTGAAGCTCCCCCAAATTCTTGAATGGATTTTGCTTGACAATCCTCTCAAGGCTGCGGTTATCCCTGTTGCTTGTGCACCTTTTCCTACCACACTTTTTCCTTCCACTCAACTGTCTATGAATATGCTTGGACACAGCACTCAGTGAACAACCAGCTTCTTAGCAATGACCTTTTGTGGCTTACCCTCCTTGTGGAGGGTGTCAATGACTGTCTTCTGGACATATGTCAAGTCAGCAGTCTTCCCCATGATTGTGTAGCCTACTGAACCAGACTGAGAGACCATTTAAAGGCTCAGGAAACCTTTGCAGGTGTTTTGAGTTAATTAGCTGATTAGAGTGTGACACCATGAGTTACCAATATTTAACTTTTTCACAATATTCAAATTTTCTGAGACACTGAATTTGGGTTGTCATTAGCTGTAAGCCATAATCATCAAAATTACAAGAAATAAAGGCTTGAAATGTTTCACTCTATGTGTAATGAATCTATATAATATATGAGTTTCACTTTCTGAAATGTACAATGCGAATGTACAAGTTTTTGCGTAAAACGGAACTGATAAAATTAGAAATGCTGTTACGCCCGACTGTAATTTATTGTTGAAAGCATCTAATAAGACATTGCTAATACCGTTGCTCAGGTTATAATGTCCTATATTGGATAAAAGAGTCGCAATGAGACCAGAATGAACTGGAACGAATGAGAGACATGTTTGTAGAGAGTGGGTGGTATTATGCATCAACGTTTCAGATAGCAATAGCATTCTGAAGTGTTATGATATTGATAGTAGAATGACATGGTTTAACTACACAAGAATTTCACGTTTATTTTGCATTTGAGTGAGCAGGGCTTTTCACTGCTTTTTTGGCACACTATTATTGGGCTTATATTTTTGCTATGACGGAATGCAAATATTTGAGGGTAAAAATATATTTTTATGAACTCACACACAGACACTATTGCCCACTATGTCACGCATGAGTAGATATAGTTGAAAACGAGACTGGGTGGGGGGTTGCTTGTTAAATGGACAATAGTGACACCGCATTAAGCAGAGCTGTCACAAATCGTGTACTTATAATGCGAAAACACAGATTTAGTCGTTTCCACGTGTAGCAGGAATAGTTTTACCTGCAACGTAGTTGTATGAAGTTCGTCAAAATATATCACATTCCTAAGGGAATGAGATGTTATGTTTTATTTCTTCATGTTGGATGCCCCTTCTGGTAAAACCTGGTACTGTCTGGGTCAAGTTCAATGTCCCCGCCTACATTCGCTCTTCTTTTATATGCGGTGAAGACGGTATGTGGAAGTTTTTGAGCTCCGCTCCTTATTTAAAATAAGATGTGATAATCTCCATATGAGTCTAGTCTAATTGTGTAAAGTGCCTTGTAAATGTATGTGGATCACATTGTATGCTGATCAGACGGTTGCAAATGTGTATTTTGTTTGTTTAATTGAATATATTAATGGCCACGTTCGTGAATGCTAACTAGCTAGGTGCGTAATGGCGGCCGCGAACATTCTAAGAAAAGTGTGACTTATTTTCACGTGTAGGAGCTGGAGTGTCAGATATTGTGTATGGGAACGTGGAACTTGACCATCCAATGTTTAATCTTTAACCAGGTATGTTGTACTATGTTTACTGTGTATTTGTACTGTGTACTTTTATTTTACAATGTATTTTGATATGCTAGCTACGTTAGCTAGCTAGTTGTTTTACTTTTGCATTTAAAAACAGGTCCTTGTGGTTTATTAGCTACTGTATGTAATTTTGTCATTCAAACTATACGATCACACTGTTTAGTTATATATTTGTACATTCGCTCTTCTTTTATATGCGGTGAAGACGGAGCTGGAGTGTCAGATATTGTGTATGGGAACGTGGAACTTGACCATCCAATGTTTAATCTTTAACCAGATGCTAATAAACCGGACTTGCGTGAACCTGACGCCCTGTTTGGTCTGTGGAAGCGACTGACGAGAAAGAAGGGGTTACACACGCATAGTTTAATTGCAGGAGAAATTAATATCTCAGTTGAGCAAACTCTAGGCGCCGGTGCCATGGCCACGAGGGGATCTGCACGAAAGGGTTAACTACCATACATCCACCCAGATTTGCATATTAGGAACCACATCTTGCTCTCCTGCAAAAAAAAATTGTCAATAAAAAGCGTGGAATGGAGTCGTAATTCAAAAAGATGAGATAAAGAAAGAAAATACAGGTCCACCATAATTTGTAACATATAAATTTTATTTGAGATATGTAGTTATTTTAAAAAGTTTAGGTGCTTAGACAAATTGAAAACGTTTTAAATTAAAACAATTAACACCCCAAATGAGTCAAGCATATTTCTTGCAGAATTAGTGTTATGAGAAATGTGCAACAGGAATTAAGCTACATTTATAAAGGGTAGTGCAGAACAAAGCAATGACACCGTGAAGGACATATGAGTTATGACGTGACAGAAATTTACATGGCATAAAGGTCATGGTATGTCCACATTTACAATATAAAATAATTTCATACATAATCCATGTACAAAAATGAAAAATAAAAAGTGAAAGAAATATGCTCAATTGATATCTCAGATAAAACTACTGTGTGAAGTTTAATAATCAGCTTTAGCTGATATACATATTGCAGCCTTAACATTGGCAGTAAAAGAACTGAAGACAAATTTGCAATACACATTACCATGTTTATTTCTACAGTATATATATGCAGTCTATAACAGTTTTCGCATAATTTCTTTCATATAAATTTGACTGGTGTCAATTTTATCATCAAAAAATATCGGCCTTCAGCCTACAAGGGAAATTACTTTTTCTAAGAAAACAAGCAAATAGTAAACGCTTTCCCCAACCAGTGTCACCACTTCCAAGTTCATCGGGTGAGAGACAATTACTTGACGCCTAACCTTGGTGGTATTAATTACAGCTTGAAACAGGCCCAAAAATTTCAGCCTGACCCTACAAGATGAGCACACATTTTATCTCTTCAATGAAGGGAATTACAGAAAATTACAAGCATATTACAACAAAAAATAAAATAAACATATCTGACTTATTTGACTGGGTTACATCATTATCAAACCCAGATCATCTGGAGGTATAGGCCAAATGATTATTACCTGTGTAAGGATACTTGGGCTTAGGACTTTAACATCATAAGATACATATTGTTCATATGAAAATAGCTTAAATAATATGAGCCATATGGCTGCATTTCGGGGCCAACGTCATCCTGAAAGTTCAACCATAGTCAATGAGGAATGTAATATTCACACAGGCCTAACAAACATGTGCATAGAGCACACTACTGCCCCTAATTCAATATGTGGGTCCTTAACTTAAATACCTGTAAAAAACACTTCTCACACTGAAGACAGAATAAATCACCTGCATAAATCCTTTACTAAAAGCATAAATGTTAAATGTAAATAAATGTTTACTAAAAGCAGATTTTTTCATAAAACACTTCTCACTCGGTGTACAACTGTAGGTTTTTTTTTTTTTTAACCTGTGTGAATAATCTTTTGGCTATGCAACATACCTTCTTGGGAAAAATACTAAATGCATTTGTAAGGCTTTTCACCTGTAGGAATTCTCAGGTGTGTATTTAAAGAAGAGATTATATTAAAACATCTCGCACTGTGTACACCTGTAGGGTTTTTCAGCTGTGTGAATAATCTTGTGTCTATTTAACGTACGTACCTTCTTGGGAAAAGCACTTCCCATTAAATAAATGTAACAGGCCATTCATTTGGAAGAGTTTTCAGGTGTTTATCTGAAACAATATGAATTTGTAAGCACATCACAAAGTATGCTTTCATAAAAATACTTTGCACAATGAGAATTTGAAAGCCTGTATAAACTTTCTTGGGATCATCTCAAATAGATTATTTATTAACAAAGGATATACAGAAAATGTTTCATCTGCATGAATTATTTGGTGGTTACATAAATTATATACCTGGGAAACACTGAAGTCATTGGTATGGTTTACCATCTGAATAATGTTTTCGGGGTGGCTATTGAAATTTAAATAAATACATTTTAAAAGGTCCTTCTCACACTGGGGACCTTTTCACTTGTATGCATTCTGTGCTGGTGATTTCGATAGAAATGTTCAGGTGTGGAAAAAGCCCAACAAATGTACATTGTGTGGGAAGTGCTTTTCCACAAGATCTAATTTCACGTGTATGTGTTTTCTGGTGGATATTTTTTAAACAACACATCCCACACTATGTACACATGTGGAACTTTCACCTTTATTAATTCTCTGGTGTTTACTGTAGATTTTGAAAGAAAAATCTCCCACACTAAGAACATTTGTTAGGCTATTTACCTGTATGCTGATATTAAACTTAGTTTTTATATTCCCGCACTGAGGACACAAATTGTATGGCTTTTCACCTGTATGAATAATCTTGTGGCGATTTAAAGTACTTGTTTGGGAAAAACACTTTCAGCAGAGTACATTTGTAGGGCTTTTCACCTGTATGAATTCTCTGGTGGCTTTTTAAATTAGATATTTGGAAAATGACCTTACCACAATGAGAACATTTATAGGGCTTTTCATCTGTATGAATGCTCTGGTGGCTATTTAACCCTTTCCAGCCGGACCGCTCTAATTTCAGCATAATTGTTACGATGGTGTGACGTTTAATATCTCTGCCGTCCAATCACGGATCTTTTTTTTGAAAAATGCGAGTTAGAGATGACAAAAAAAGCTATAATGACATCTAACTGGTTGGTGAGCTTAGTGGGCGGTGATTTCTTGCTTGACCGGTACATAAAAGCGCCCGTAAAACACGGAACTTTCCATTTGCCTCACCGCGGACGAAGCTACTACATTGGATAAAAGACCATCGTTTGAAGACTTGACGCGACTGAAGAAAACTCAACAAACTCACTGAGGTAAAACACATATAAGATATTAATTAACCATAAATATTACTTCAGAAATGGTTTTATTTTGAATAAAATCCTGTTTTTGTATCGCAGACTTTTTCAGATCTTCACTTGAAATTCGCGAACATTCTGTAAGCTCTCGCTTCAAATGAGAAGCCACTGTGTCATTCTTTCTCCAGCTTGTTTCTTGTTTCGAGATTAAATTGTGAAAGGTCTATCATATAATTAACATAATTGTACTGATATGTGAATATTTTCCGTGTTTACTGTCGACTTTGATAACTAAATAATAACTAAAGCTAAAAACTGACTAACGTTAGTTTTAGCTCAGCGCCAACAAGCAATCTGAGTAGTTTTTTTTTTCAGATAATTTTTTCCTAGGTTGTAGCTTGTAGCTCTGCTGTTAGTCCAGCTATCTTTGTGAATTTTTGAAATTGTGAAAAAAGTCTGTCGTGCAATTAACATAATTGTACTGATATGTGAATATTTTCCGTGTTTACTGTCGACTTTGATAACTAAATAATAACTCAAGCTAAAAACAGTGACTGTAACGTTAGTTTTAGCTCTCGGCGCCAACAAGCAATCGTGAGTATTTTTTTTTTTTTCAGATAATTATTTCCTAGGTTGTAGCTTGTAGCTCTGCTGTTAGTCCAGCCATCTTTGTGAATTTTTGAAATTGTGAAAAAGTCTGTCATGCAATTAACATAATTGTACTGATATGTGAATATTTTCCGTGTTTACTGTCGACTTTGATAACTAAATAATAACTCAAGCTAAAAACAGTGACTGTAACGTTAGTTTTAGCTCTCAGCGCCAACAAGCAATCGTGAGTAGTTTTTTTTTTCCAGATAATTATTTCCTAGGTTGTAGCTTGTAGCTCTGCTGTTAGTCCAGCCATTTTTGTGAATTTTTGAAATTGTGAAAAAGTCTGTCGTGCAATTAACATAATTGTACTGATATGTGAATATTTTCCGTGTTTACTGTCGACTTTGATAACTAAATAATAACTCAAGCTAAAAACAGTGACTAACAGTCTTATATTATTTATGCAAATACAATTATGTATGTTATGGATGAATGAAAAGGCAACTGATTATATATTTGTTTCGCAGCATGGATGCTGATGCAGATGGATACAGCGGCCTGCTTCAGTCCCTGAAGAGGAGGAGGGCACTGACATCTGATGAGCTGAGGGTCATAGCAGAGCATGACATTGAGGACCATCAGGGCATGCACTGTGTGGAGGAGGATGCACTGGATGCAGAGCTGCTGCGGGCACAAGTGCAGACTGAGGAGGAGGAAGAGGAGGATGACGAGATGGACTTTGATCTTGAGCCCAGACCAGCATCAAAAGGGTATCAAATCAATATTTATTTATATAGCGCATTTCACAACTAGTTGTCACAATGCACTTCACAGAAAAAACCCAGCCTAAACCCCCACAAGAGCAAGCCAGTGGCAAGGAAAAACTCCCTGGTGTAACTAGGAAGAAACCTTGGAGGGAACCAGACTCAAGGGGGGAACCCATTCTCCTCAGGTCGGCTCAGGGTCTAGATCTTAATGACCAGCATGGTCAAAACTGACTGCCAATATCCATGATAGTAGAAATTGCAGCAGCTAGATGCAGTATGTATGTGTGTAGACTGTTTATTGATAATGGTTAGCTTTCTCATATGGCTAATATTCACAGTACTAACTTAGTTCCTCCCATGATTATTTTGGGAATGGTTAGCCATTCTCACACAGGTCCTAAGTCAGCTAGAAAGCGTAAATGCTTCTCTGACTCTGTCTTGTACCCTTCCTATGCTGATGTGGATGCACAGGCACCAGAACCTCTCCTGTTCACACCCAGCCGTCCGCTTGGTATAGATTTAGGGAGCGTGCGCAGGGCCGTGCGGTTGACGACGAGTTTGATGCTGCGTGAAATAGACTTTTTCATGCTGTTCTTCACCCAGGCTGTAGTTTCGGATATTTGCGGCTTTACAAACCGGCAGGGGTGGGAGCTTGTTTTAAATCAGGCGTCGTATGCCAGCAGTGAAGGAGTGTGGAATGAGGTGACCCCAGATGAGTTCTACAAATTCATGGGATTACTCATTTACATGGGATTCCACGTTCTTCCTGACATGCATCGGTATTGGGGAACTAAGTCTCTTCAGGGTTCATGGGCGAGATCTTTTATGTCGCGTGACCGTTTTAAGGCTCTGTTGGCAGCTCTGCATGTTGTAGATCCTGCCACAGAGGATAACCAGGATCGTCTTAGGAAGCTTCGCTACCTCATGGACCACCTCAAACAAAAGTGCCAAGAGCTGTTTCAACCAAATCAGAATCTGGCAATAGACGAGCGTATGGTAAAGTCTAAAGGTCGGTCAGGGCTAAGGCAGTTTATGAAGGGCAAGCCTACTCGTTGGGGTTTCAAGTTGTGGGTGATAGCAACATCGGATTCAGGCTACACCTTGGACTTCAATGTTTACACGGGTAGTCGTGACGGTCGGGTTACTGATTTGGCCGCAAAAGTTGTAGAGGCTTTAATACAGCCCTACAAAGATCAGGGTTACAATCTTTGGATGGACAACTTTTACACATCCCCAGCACTTATGGTTAAATTACGACAAATTGGGATTAATGCTTGTGGGACATGTAGAATTAACCGTAAGAAATTCCCAGAAGAATTCAAAGATGTAAAAAAATGGGAACGAAAGACCGACCGTGGGGACATGAGGTGGTGTAGGGTAGAGGATGGTATCCTTGTCATCCAGTGGAAGGACACGCATGCAGTTTCATGCCTCTCCAATTTCCACAATGCGAATGACTCTATTGATGTGACTAGGCTAGTGAAAAAAGATGCCACCTGGAGCAGACAAGTGGTCCGCCAGCCTGCTGTAATCAGTGATTACAATAAACACATGGGGGGCGTTGATAGGTCAGACCAAATGATCAGCAGCTACTGTGTCTTACAAAAAACACAGAAGTGGTGGAAGACTCTTTTTTTCCACTTCATTGACATTGCTGTCGTCAATAGCTTCTTGTTGTTTCAGGAGTGGCAACGCAGTCAGGCAGCACCAGGGGATAAGCATAGATTAGCTGACTATAGCCAGATAACATTCAGAGAGAACCTGTCTCGTCAGCTAGCAGGCCTGGACATCCACGCGAGTTCCCCGTGCCACACACTTAAGCCTGTGGCCTCGTCGTTTCACGTTAGCCATACCGCTGAATTGCAGAAGTTACCCAGGAACTGTTGGCTCTGCTACAGAAAAAGTAGAGTTCAACATAAGACAAAATTTGCTTGCATGGCTCCTGAATGCAATGGTAAAAGGTTTTGCATCGTTCAAAGCAGGAATTGTTTCAAAGCCTGGCACTCGGCTGAGTGTGACCAGTTACGCGCAGAGGCCTAGATCCTGAGCTAAAACGAGAGGTTGTGCCTGTGCCGTCCATTGTTTCCCTCCCTCCCTCCGTCTCTCTCTCTCTCTCTCTCTCCACAGGTATTACAATTATTGTTATCTTCTTGCTCTCCACAGGTATTAGACTTGTTGTTGGTTACATTTTTGGTTATATTCTCTCCACAGGTATTAGACTTGTTGTTGGTTATCTTTTTGGTTATGTTTTCTCCACAGGTATTAGACTTGTTGACTTATCTGCTGTATCTACTAAAACATTCATGATTTTACTGTAAATAAATTAAATGCATTAATTTGACGTGTAACTGATGTTGTTTTTGTTTTAGTTTTGCAATGTTGTTCACTTTTCACAGTTCATCAATTTGTTGTATTTCAGATTAAATTTTTTTAAATAAAGTGTGTGTTCCATTGAATGCATAAATTGTATTTCAGTGTGTCTTTTAATTTTGCATTATATCAATTGATTCTCAACAGTGGCTCATGAGGAGTATAGATAAGTGGTAATGTAAAATGTCAATAAACCAAAATTCTAAACCGTTTTTTTAACCCTTTTCGCACCCATAACTGAAGTGGTTATAACTTTTGAGCAGTAGAAGATACATCTCTTCTGATTTGTACTCATATCACTTACAAAATAGGGAAGATGCTGCACAGTTTGTCTCCCTCGAGCTTGAACATGAAATGTTTAAAAACCTAGGTTTCGCATGGAGATTAGCCATTTAGAAAGTTTTGTATGATTATTTATTTTGTGAATTGTTTTAATAATTGATGATATTGTGTTAAAGTAAGCATATTATTGTATAATAATGGATATATATGGAAAGCCCAAGTTATCCTGTTTAAAATGGTATATTAAGGTTAGGGGTTGTGATGTAATATGATCAATCCATAAACATTTTTGCATATGCACATCATATTGTCAATAAACCAAAATTCTAAACCGTTTTTTAACCCTTTTCGCACCCATAACTGAAGTGGTTATAACTTTTGAGCAGTAGAAGATACATCTCTTCTGATTTGTACTCATATCACTTACAAAATAGGGAAGATGCTGCACAGTTTGTCTCCCTCGAGCTTGAACATGAAATGTTTAAAAACCTAGGTTTCGCATGGAGATTAGCCATTTAGAAAGTTTTGTATGATTATTTATTTTGTGAATTGTTTTAATAATTGATGATATTGTGTTAAAGTAAGCATATTATTGTATAATAATGGATATATATGGAAAGCCCCAGTTATCCTGTTTAAAATGGTATATTAAGGTTAGGGGTTGTGATGTAATATGATCAATCCATAAATATTTTTGCATATGCACATCATATTGTCAATAAACCAAAATTCTAAACTGTTTTTTAACCCTTTTCGCACCCATAACTGAAGTGGTTATAACTTTTGAACGGTAGATGATAGCTCTATTCTGATTTTTATTATATTTCACTCACAAAATGGTGAAGATAACATACACTCTAGGTTTTCCGATATCTTAAACATGAAATGGGTAAAAATGTACGTTTCTCATTAGAAAATAGCCATTTAGAACATTTTATAAATTTAGTTGTTGAATGTCTTTCCATAATTGATGATATTGCCATTAAGTAATCCTATTGTTTTTTATATCAATTGAAAGCCCCAGTTATCCTGTTTACAATGGTAAATAAAGTTTAGGTATCTGATGTAAGATTATCACACCACAAACATTTTGGCAACGTATGTTAATAAATAGAATGGAATAGAATGTTCACAAAATATTCGCTTAGGCTGGAAAGGGTTAACTAAGATATGTGGGAAAAGCACTTCTCACACTGAGGACATTTGTAGGGATTTTCACCTGTGTGTATTCTCTGATGCCTATTTAATTCACATATTTTGAAAAAGCACTTGCCACAATGAAAACATTTGTAAGGCTTTTCATCTTGTGGCAACTTAAAATACTTGTTTGAGAAAAACACTTTCCACACTGTGTGCACTTATAGGGCTTTTCAACTGCATGGATTTTCTGGTGGATATTTACATGAGATTTTTGGCAAAAGCACTTCCCATACTGGGGACATTTATGGGGTCTTTCACCTGTCTGAATTCTCTGGTGGACATTTAAATGAGAACTTCTGGAAAACCACTTCCCACACAATGTACATTTGTAGGGGTTTTCACTGTATGAATTTTCTGGTGGATGTTTAAATGAGATTTTCGGCAAAAGCACTTCCCACACCAAGTACATTTGTAGGGTTTTTCACCAGTATGGATTCTTTTGTGGCAATTTAAAGTACCTGTTTGGGAAAAACACTTTCCACACAGAGTACATTTGTAGGGCTTTTCACCTGTGTGTATTCTCTGATGCCTATTTAATTCACATATTTTGAAAAAGCACTTCCCACACTGAGTACATTTGAAAGGCTTTTCACCAGTATGAATTCTTTTGTGGCTATTTAAATGAGATGCGTAGGAAAAGCACTTCTCACACTGAGAACATTTGTAGGGCTTTTCACCTGTATGAATCATCTTGTGGCAATTTAAAGTACCTTTTTGGGAAAAACACTTTCCACACTGAGTACATTTGTAAGGCTTTTCACCTGTGTGTATTCTCTGATGCCTATTTAATTCACCTATTTTGAAAAAGCACTTCCCACACTGAGTACATTTGAAGGGCTTTTCACCAGTATGGATTATTTTGTGGCTATTTAAATGAGATATGTGGGAAAAGCACTTCTCACACTGAGAACATTTGTAAGGCTTTTCACCTGTATGAATCAACTTGTGGCAATTTAAAGTACCTGTTTGCGAAAAACACTTTCCACACTGAGTACATTTGTAGGGCTTTTCACCGGTGTGTATTCTCTGATGCCTATATAATTCACCTATTTTGAAAAAGCACTTCTCACACTGAGGACATTTGTGGGGCTTTTCACCTGTATGAATCATCTTGTGGCGACTTAAAATACTTGTTTGGGAAAAACACTTTCCACACTCAGTGCACTTGTAGGGCTTTTCATCTGTATGGATTTTCTGGTGGATATATAAATGAGATTTTTGGCAAAAGCACTTCCCAGACTGGGAACATGTACAGGGCCTTTCACCTGTATGAATTCTCTGGTGGACATTTAAATTAGAACTTCTGGAAAAGCACTTCCCACACAATGTACATTTGTAGGGCTTTTCACCTGTGTGTATTCTGTGATGCCTATTTAAATCAGATATTTGGGAAAAGCCCTTCCCACACAATGCACATTTATAGGGCTTTTCACCTGTGTGTATTCTCTGATGCCTATATAAATCAGATATTATAAAAAAGCACTTTTCACACTGAGTACACTTGTAGGGCTTTTCACCTGAATGAATTCTCTGGTGGATATTTAAATGATGTTTTTGGCAAAAGCACTTCTCACACTGAGTACATTTGTAGGGCTTTTTACCTGTATGAATTCTAAGGTGTTTATTTAAACCAGACTTGCTATTAAAACAGTTCTCACACCGAGTACATTTGTAGGGCTTTTCACCTGAATGAATTCTCTGGTGGACAATCAAATAAGGCCTTTTGGAAAAGCACTTCCCACACTGTGAACATTTGTAGGGCTTTTCACCTGAATGAATTCTCTGGTGGACAATCAAATAAGGCCTTTTGGAAAAGCACTTCCCACACTGAGAACATTTGAAGGGCTTTTTACTTGTATGAATTCTAAGGTGTTTATTTAAACCAGATTTGCTATTAAAACAGTTCTCGCACTGTGTACATTTGTACGGCTTTTCACCTGTATTCATTTCACCTTTATTTCGATGAATTGTCTGCTTTTGAAAAGAATTCAAAAGGCTTCGGTTTTCACTTGAATTACTTATCATGGGTTCAGTTCCAAAACATTTTCTCTGGCAATTTATATGTCTGTTGCGAGCATTTGTACTTTTATTGACAATTTTGGTCTGATTATCTTCATTATTTATGTTACATTACTGTTTTAAGTCCCCACATTTGGTTGGCATGTAGCGAAATTCTTCTTTTTTACAGTTTGGGTTTGGCTCTCCTGCAAATTGCCATGGTTCAGTCTGGTCTGTCTGATCAACACCAGCTCTAGTCATCACAGTATTCACATCATCGCTCACCAAACTTTCACTGGATTCACACTTCATTTGATCTGATTTAATATCAACACATTTAATATCCTGCAAGTCACATATGTGCTCTGCCTTAAGGTATCCTCCATCATCAGTCTCTGTTTTGATTTGGTCAGGATGCAGATGGGTTACATATCCCAGCTCTGTACTGTCAAGGCTCTCGGTCTTAAGATCCCCAGTGTGGGCGGAGCCCATATCTGTTTCCATTTTAATCAGTGATGAGTGTGTGTGGTGTACATCACTGACCCCGCTGTGTGCTGTAACACACTCTGGCTCCAGTGTCTTGAGTCCTGGTGCAGCACACTCTGTCTCTGACTCTGCCATGTGGACAGACTCCAGTCCACTGAGTTCCTCTTCTTTCAGTCGGACCCTGTACTGCTCAGTGAGCAAAGGTAGTGTTGTCTCAGTGTCCCGTCTCAGACAAACTCCTGCCTGCATCCTACTGCAGCCCAAAGGTGTGCAGAAGTGCAACTCCTGGAGGGAAACAGTGGAAAGGATTTAGTCTCAATCAAACAGGTCCGACTGCAACAACTAACACGTTCATTACACTCTGCAGTCCTGCAGATGCCTGACTGACCACAGGGGGCGCACTTGCATTATGAGGTGGGGGAAACCTTCCTCTTCCCCTGGGTAATTCCAAATCTGAGGTCAATTTTAAAAATACAGTTTTAACTTCAACTGCCAATGTGTGTTCTTTATAGTGATTTCTTATTGCAGAGTGGAAGTAAGCCATTTCTGAAGTGCCTTTGCATTTCAGTTTGTTTCAGTGCAGTCTAGGAGAAAATTCACAATCCTGCCCCATAAAACAGAGAACACATTATGGAATTCCAGGTTTCCTACAAGTCGTGAAATGATGACTAAGTATTACGCATTATATATTTAGGAAATTTTTAATTATTTATTTGTAATTTTTATGTTAAGTTAAGTTTGCATTTTAATAATATAAAATTGAAATGGACATAGCCGATTTTATATCAAAGGCCTTGTAGAGATTGTTCTGACCATGCTCTGCAAATCACCATTAGGTTGCCAGTCTTTTCAGTTCAATTTTTCTGTCTCAAAGACATACAGAGAAACAGAAGGAAAATTGCGCAAAAACCCAGCCTGAACCCCCAAAAAGCAAAAAACTCCCCAGTGGCGAGAAAAAAAATCTTTGGAGGACCCTGTCTTCCGCTGGTCGGCCTGGTTTAACTAAAGGCAGAATGGTAAAAGCCAGCGCTTTTACCGTTGTACCACCGCAAGGCCCCTAGAAATCTGTTCTTTTGTCTGGTGTTTACATGACACAACCTGTGTGAGGCTTGTGTGTTTACATGTCCATGCAGCTTGTATGACACACATGCGCACAGAGTAACGCAGGTAAGGTTTACATGGCAACAGATTAAGTTACGATTATGTTGCTTTTGTTCAATGTCATGCACCTCAAAAGGCAGGATTTGCATGCAATAGCAATTGATGGTAAGACAGTGGAGAAGGGCCATCACATACAGTGCCTTAGTATTTGCGATCTCTGATAGACAAACTCTACAGAAAGTGGGCACATAATGTATGCTACAAACAAATCAAAGATTTTTTTAAAAATCCTGGCATTTTCTAAAAAAATATTGTTCTGTTTGATAGAAATTATAATAAAGTAACTGCATAAGCAATCACATTGTTGTCAGATTTGTTCTTTTTAAGTTAGAAGGATTTTATTTCAGAAAATACATCGGAAGTGGACAGAAAAATATCCCACACATTCAAAACAATGCTTAATTCCAGTTGCAAACGTTACTGTTCATTCTGTCCATCACAGTAACGTTAGCTATACCCCTCTCTGTACATGATTTGGTGGATTTAGTAACTATTAAAATGCACAGGAAGTAACTCAATTAAACCCTTTGTTGTTATGATCGGGAAGAATTTTGCTAATCCAATTGTATAGGTTTATAGAAACCCGATTGTAAGGCTAACGTTATTTCTGTCCGTGACCAATCAGTAACGTTCGCGAGTATTACATTGCGAGATCCACTTTTATTTAACGCGGAAGTGATTCCCATCGTATTTGTGTGCCTGCGCTAAGATCGTAGATTCCCGAATTTTGGAGCGGCGGGTGAGAAAAATTTCATTTTATTTCTCGAAATTAATGAATAAATATTCTTTCCACTAAAGTAACGATAGCGTCATGTAACGCACACCTCATTCAAGAAACGAAATTATGAAAACTACACATTATTTGAGGTGAAATGTGTGTTGAAATGACGAAAAGTTGGGATGCCCGTTGAATGCGTGTGTAAATGCATGTAAACATTGTGTACATTCGGCGAACCCGGAGATTCCCTGTGCTAACGTTAGACACTGTCCATGTAACATTAGCAAAAGCCCGTGTTTTCTGTGAAACCCAATCCATATGTTGAAGAAGCACAAAAAAACTCATAAATATGTTGAAATGGTCATGTAATCATTTGCTGTATGTCTGTACATTCCATTATTTTAACATACAGTCAAGGATTTTTAACTGTTTTGTTAAGTTCAGTAAATTCTGTCCACGTAACATTAGCAACATATCCGAAAATTTAAACCCCTTTATTAATCAAAATATGAGTGGGCCAGGTCTAAAAGTTGGTGGGAATCCTTTTTATAATAAAGCAAGACCAAATAAAACAGAAATGTTAGATTGCCTTGAGATTTTATCAGAAAAATTTATGGGATCAAATGTGCCCACTTTCTGTAGAATCTGCCGATACCTCCGTAGAAAAAAGGCTTTGGATGCCCAGTAGGAGTCAGGAGTGGTGGAACCGTGTTGTGCACTCCTTCAATGACTCCCAGTGGTTGGAAATTTTTAGAAGTAGGGAAACCTTTGAATATGTGTTCACCTTGATATTTTTGGCAAAAATGCGATCTGTTTCAATTCAGGTTGGATGTTAACTATTGGAATTGTATCGGAATTAAATACCACATAATACCACAGAGACAGGATGTGTCAGAAATAGCCACGTGGCTCAATAGGGTGAATGATCCCTCTAAACATGAAAAGAATGTAAAAAAAAAAGAACAGAATGTATATATTCGGGGTTTGCAATTGACCCTTCGCTAAACCCATCCTCCAAGCAGCAATAGTCCAATCATATCCTAGCAACCGTTGCTAGACAGTGGACCTCCGTCAAGCTTTCCTAGTCGTAGGTTAGCTTGTCATCATGGTCAAACGGTGAGATTGGGGAACCTGCAAAACTGAGTTTGGAGTTTGGAGGCGGATGCAATTTTTTCCCGTTTCCAAAACCCAAATCAAACAAGGAAAAGTAGGCTGTGGATAAAATTACGTGGGCAACCTCATCCACGATTGAACCCCTCGGAGAGGACGAAGCACATCTATCATTACATTTGTTCCAAGGTAAAAAGCTAAGGTTGGTTAACATCAACGTTACCCTTATTTTGGTGTTAATAGCTACCATAACTGAAAATGTATACACAATGGTAACTAATTGACTTAAAATATATCAAAATCAAAATCTATTTCAACTGTTTTCAATGGTCTAACAATTCAACGTTAATCACATCCGGCTTTAGCGTTGGCTATCCATAATGGACGTCAGCTATAATAGCTACTGTTTACGTTAGCTCCATCTAAAAAGGGACACAAGAAATTTAACTTTAAAAGAAAGAAAATCACTGTTCTCTAACAAACATGTTATTCCCACAATTTGTTAGTGGGAAGCCAAGTCCCAAGTTACGTTACCCAAACACTTGTTGCTGCTGTCTATGCAACTACTGTTACATGCCGACCACCTCCAAATAAAATGTTGGTAAGTTAAAAACTCTAGCTTGAGCCATTTAATTTGAAACAGTAAATTTAATCTCACCTCAAATGTAAATTTGATTCTACTTGACCCGACTGCGGCGTTCGACACGGTCAACCACAAACTCCTGATCTCCACACTCGCTGAGATGGGCATTTCTGGGACTGCCCTCTCTTGGTTTGTATCGTATCTCACTGATAGATCCTACCAAGTCTCTTGGAAGGGTTCTGTCTCTGCACCCCATCCCCTGTCTACAGGAGTCCCGCAGGGATTTGTACTGGGTCCTCTGCTGTTTTATCATACCATAGTTATGCTGATGATACTCAACTCTTCCTCTCTTCCCTCCGTCTACCTAACAGGTGAAGGAGAGGATATCTGCTTGTCTGGCCGACATCTCTGAGTGGATGACTACCCATCACCTGAAGTTCAACCTCGACAAGACAGAGCTCCTCTTCATGCCATACAAGACCTCCTCACTACATGACCTCTCCATCACCGTTGAAGGGACCATGGTGGCTGCCTCCCGCTCTGCAAACCTGGGGGTGGTCCTGGACAACCAGCTGGACTTCAAAGACCACATCAGGGTGACGGCACGGCCCTGCAGGTTCCTCCAGTACAACATCAGGAGGATTCGACCATACCTGACCACCTAATCCACCCAGCTTCTTGTCCAGACTATGGTCACCTCATGCCTGGACTACTGCAACTCCCTGCTCACAAGCTTACCAGCCTGCGCCATCCTGCCTCTTCAACTGATCCAGAACGCAGCTGCCCAACCTCCCGAAATTTTCACGTCACCCCCCTGTTGAGGTCACTCCACTGGCTGCCATTTGCAGCCAGGATCAGGTTTAAAGTTCTGACCCTGGCCTACACTACAGCCAATAGGACAGGCCCCGTCTACCTGCAGGACTTGATCCAGAACTATGTTCCTGCTCAACCACCTTGCTCGTCTACAGCAGGGCGACTTGCACTCCCCCCCCCTCCGTGTCAATGGCGCTCGCTCATCCCGACTGCGGAGCTTTTCCACCCTAGCTCCCCAGTGGTGGAACGAACTTCCCATTCCCCTACGTTCTATGCCAACCCTGCCTGCGCTCCGTCGTGGCCTGAAGACACACCTTTTCAAACTCCACCTGGACTGATACTTATCTAGGACCTCTCATGGTACTTGTTTCTTATTTAACTGTGGGTTGAAGTTTATAATAGCATTGTAGTAGAGCTGATTTACCCAGTTTACTGTGAACTGCATTCAATGTTCATTACTAGGGATAGCTGCTACGTTGTGAATGGTGTGCTTTATCTTATCTGTTCTGTAGTTACTTCGATTATGTTTCTGTATGCAATTACTTTATGTCGCTTTGGATAAAAGCATCTGCTAAATGACTGTAATGTAAATGACAGAATGTATATTTAATACAAAGAAATGTCCACTTCTGTAGCGTGAAATCAATAACGTTACCGTTAGGCATTTTAAAGCCAAAGCGAGCGCATCTAACATTAGCTGGCTAGTTACCACTTAGCTACTGTGCTGAAACTGGATTTATTTGGACGTCTGGTTAGCTTACTAATATAAAAGACCCATATGTTAGTGTTTGCAGATCTATTTTTAAAACATTAATGTTCGCTAACGTCGAATAACATTAATGTTACCAGACTCCATCTCGTAAACAAACTGATGATAATAATGTCTTCATGAATGAGATGTATTTGATGCCAAGCCAGCTAGTCCCTCTGCTGATGTCTGTTACGTTAGGTTTCCACTGTGGTAGCTATCTAGCTAATGAGACAGCACGCTGTGATGGAAATGCTGCCTAGCATCATAAAATCTACATTGAATCATTAAGCTAGCATTTAAACTACACTACCAATATGAAATTGAAGATCAATTTTTCCAAAAGTCCCAAAAAGGGCAGTAGCCTACTTTCATGGTTGAGAACACCATGTTTGCTTTGATGGACACAAAGCTTGACAGACATAGTAACAGTTACTAAGGGGGGCGGGGCTTAGCGAAGGGTCAAATGAATGTAATAGAGGTCTGTCACATAGAACCAGCACTGTAGTTACCAATGGTTACAGGGACGCGCCGCCACGTTGGAGGACCAACAGAGGTCTAACAGAGACGCTCAACGTTACTAATAGTGTTTGCTACTCCATGAAACGAGTCAATTTTGAAACTATATCTAACTTCTGCGCTGCGTATTGATGTGCAAATAAAGCTGGGAAAAGAGGAAAATGTCCTTTTACATTTTACGTTGTACGATGTCTCAAAAATAGATTGGATAAACTGTAGGCATTACTTGTGCTGGCCAGGCAGGGTGTGTAGTAGGGATGTTCCTAACGACTAATTTCCCTGACGTTTAAACGGAAGTTTAAACTTAGACTAGTCGACTAGTCTAAAAGTAAGAAAACACTCAGAAAACAGTCAAAATTGAGCACAATTTAATCTATAAGGTTAAACATTGTCCAAATAAATATTGCGTATAAGAGCAATTTGAAACCGTTAATCCCATTCTTCAATAACCAAATCGTATTTTAAATGCCACTGAAATGTGTGGCACTTTGCGCCTTGCATTATGAACATTGCACATTACCCTACAAAACATGACAACAACTCACTAAATAAAAGTTAACAAATAACATTTATTGAAAACAATATTCAATGTAACAAAACATTTTTAGGAAACGTGCCTCATTATTACAACGGCATTTTCATTGGGTGAACGCGATCGCATAGCAAATACAGTAAAAAATAATAATCGGTCATCAGAAAAACTACCAATAATAGGCCCACAAAAAAATAACAATTAGGCCTACTGATCGACGTGACATCAGCTTAGTTTTATTGGGCCATTCAACAACGCGATAGGCCTACTTACTCTTTCCACCTCGCTGGTTTAACTTGCAGGGCGAACAGGCTAATGCATTTTGTTTTTTTCCTTCGTTTTTAAATTATTATTATTATTTTTTTTAATCCGGCGTTGTTGACATTAGTAATGGATGCTCGTTTTTTTTTATAAAGCAACATTTGACCAGGAAAACATGACATTTCAGTGCAAATTATGTCAATATGTAATTTAAATGTGTACATTAATAAAATAATAAGTTTAACCAACTAGTATTTCTGGTGCCGACTAGCGAGGGTAGCAACGTTTAATCGTCTAGTCGACTAAACGCGCACATCCCTAGTGTGTAGGGCCCTATGGAATCCGCACTCGCGGAATCGCGGAGGATTTCATGGAATTGAGACATTAACACAGAATTCTGAATTATCACGAAATGGCGCGGAATTTGGCTTCAAAACATTTTTTGCCTTCAAAATCTTTTTAATTATACATAAATCGGTTTTCATATAAAACAATCTTCACTGCGAGTTTAAAAACACAGGCATTATTAACGTTACATAGGCCTACAAACATCTTGCCATAACGTTAGCACGTTTTGTATGGCTACAACGCACGTTTAACTACGGTAATTCGCCGGCTCCAATACAGCCACGTGAAATCAAAAATCAGTGAGACGTTACCGTAGCTAGCTGAGGAGAAAATGTCCAAAACACCGCCGTTACGAAAAGCTACAAGAAAGCTTCGAAACAGCAATTTGAGTGCAAAATTCAGGGCAGAGCAGTATCCGGGAGATTACTATGAATCAGGTGGAATTTTATTTTGCAAATACTGCCAGCATTCGGTCGACTGGACCAGAAAAGATACGTGCAGCGACCACATCAAATCCTTGGCTCACAAAAGGAACAAAAACAAAATAAGCCAAACTTCAGTGCAGACAACACTCACCAGTAGCCTGAAATCATTTAATGTAAGGAGAGAATTCGTTGAAGATTTTGTCACCATGTGTGCAGAGGCCAACATCCCATTACAGAAACTGGCCGACTGGTGAAGTACTGTCGGCAGGGGGGTGCGTTGCCCGAAAATTAATCCTCACTACGGCAGATTCATTTACCCAGGGTGTTCGAGCAACACATGGAGCAGTTGCTGCTCAAAATCAGAGGCAAACGAATGTCCGTCGTTGTTGACGAAACTACAGACAACAGAGACTGCAGGCAGAGTCTACAGAAAGTGGGCACATTTGATCCCATGAATTTTTCTGATAAAATTTCAAGTCAATCTAACATTTCTGTTTTATTTGGTCTTGCTTTATTATAAAAAGGATTCCCACCAACTTTTAGACCTGGCCCACTCATATTTTGATTAATAAAGGGGTTTAAATTTTCGGATATGTTGCTAATGTTACGTGGACAGAATTTACTGAACTTAGTGGACAGAAAACAGTTAAAAATCCTTGACTGTATGTTAAAATAATGGAATGTACAGACATACAGCAAATGATTACATGACCATTTCAACATATTTATGAGTTTTTTTGTGCTTCATCAACATATGGATTGGGTTTCACAGAAAACACGGGCTTTTGCTAATGTTACATGGACAGTTTGTAACGTTTGCCATGATGATGAATACATATTCTGTCCCTTGTAACGCTCGCCAAGGAAAACTTCGGTCCTTTCGTAACGCTAGCAATGAAAATTCTGTCTTGTGTCTAACGTTAGCAGGGAATCTCCGGGTTCGCCGAATGTACACAATGTTTACATGCATTTACACACGCATTCAACGGGCATCCCAACTTTTCGTCATTTCAACACACATTTCACCTCAAATAATGTGTAGTTTTCATAATTTCGTTTCTTGAATGAGGTGTGCGTTACATGACGCTATCGTTACTTTAGTGGACAGAATATTTATTCATTAATTTCGAGAAATAAAATGAAATTTCTCTCACCCGCCGCTCCAAAATCCAGGAATCTACGATCTTAGTGCAGGCGCACAAATACGATGGGAATGACTTCCGCGTTAAATAAAAGTGGATCTCGCAATGTAATCCTCGCGAACGTTACTTATTGGTCACGGACAGAAATAACGTTAGCCTTACAATCGGGTTTCTAAAGCCTATACAATTGGAATTAGCAAAATTCTTCCCGATCATAGCAACAAAGGGTTTAATTGAGTTACTTCCTGTGCATTTTAATCGTTAGTAAATCCACCGAATCATGTACAGAGAGGGGTATAGCGAACGTTACTGTGATGGACAGAATGAACAGTAACGTTTGCAACTGGAATTAAGCATTGTTTTGAATGTGTGGGATATTTTTCTGTCCACTTCCGAAGTATTTTCTGAAATAAAATCCTTCTAACTTAAAAAGAACAAATCTGACAACAATGTGATTGCTTATGCAGTTACTTTATTATAATTTCTATCAAACAGAACAATATTTTTTAGAAAATGCCAGGATTTTAAAAAAAACCTTTGATTTGTTTGTAGCATACATTATGTGCCCACTTTCTGTAGAATCTGCCTGCAGTGTTCTGAACATCGTCATCGGTAAGTTTACTATTAAAACTACTGTTTTACTACGTTATTTGCGTTTCACAATTATTGTGTTGCACTCAAGATTTAAATAATGTTGGTCAAAATAAATGTAGACAATGTACGTATTTAAAAAATACATTAGACTAGGCTACAGTATAATGTAATGTATAGTATCATATGATCAATAAATACTTATTAGTGGTGGTAGTAATATTATTATTGTTATTGTAATGTATAGTATCACACGTAGGCTGTAGTATCACATGATTAATAATATTAATTATTATTAGTGGTATTATTATTATTATTAATATTATTATTAGCCTACTACTGTTTGCAGTACAATTCATAATAAAGTTGTTTGATCTGTCTGCCTGAATAATGACACAATTTTACATGTATTTCAGGTGTTGAAGATCAATACTTCCTTACAGATGTCATCTTCATGGATGCCTGCAATTACTCCACTTTCTCTCAAGCAGTCTTGGAGTCCATGCATAGGAACAAGCTGGACCTGAATGATGTCTGGGCAGTCGTGACAGACAATGCATCCTACTGCTTGAAGGCCTACAGAGAAGTACTGAAAGGTGTGATGCCTAACAGTGTGCAGGTGGGCTGTCTGTGTCATGTGATCAACTTGGTGGGTGAGACCTGGCAGCACTTCAAATACTTTGGTGAAGTAGCATCGTTGGTGACGTGGGTCAGATTGGCATTCGTCAAAAAACCTGCCAGGAAAAGAAGATGGATCGCCTTCTTGAAAATGAAGGAGTGTGTACACACAAAGGTGCCCCCAGAAGCAGGAAACACAAGATGGAACAGCTGGTTTCAAACTGTGCAATACCATGCTGACCACATTGATCTCAACCATGAGTTCTTTCAAGCTGAATAGTCATCTGCTATGGCTGTGACCAACATCCTTGACCTGCTCTCTACTGAGGCGAAGAAGGACTTGATCAAGGTGAAGTTGACCTTCATTTCTGAATCCTGCTCCAAGCTCATCACAGCACTGACCATCCTCGAAGGCACTCACCGCCCCACAGAAGTTTCAGCTTTCAACATCATGGAGGACCTAGAGTCCTACCTGGGTAATGGAACAACACTGACAGCATCCTTGACCAGCTTGGCATGAGGGTGAAGAGGGAGATTCTGGACAATCTCCATGAAGCTTTCCATCTAGCCTTCAACAAGTTCTCCAAACACTGGGATGTCCATCCAACCAAGGAGGTGTACAGGCTACTCAGGGTGTTTGACCCCAGACAAGCCCCTGCCATGGAGAAGCAAATCGAGCACTATGCAAAGCTGCAACCTCTTGCTGAGCTTAGTGAGCAGTGGCTGGTGTACCAACAATGTGTGAGAAATGAGAAGCCCCCAGCCGATCTTGACCTTCGTGGCTTCTGGGAGGGTGTCCGGGGAAGATTTCCTAAAGTGGCAGAGGTTGCTGTGCCATATCTGTTCTTCCCTGTTAGCTCTGTCGACACAGAGAGAAGCTTCAGCAAGTACAAAACGCTGCTGACCGACAAAAGAGAATCCCTCACCGATGAAAACACAAAGCGCCTAACCATCATGTATCACAATGGTGATGTCAGCCAGAGATGGGGAGAAGCATGAACTTTTAAAGGACATCCCTTTGACAGAAATTACATTTTACAGTTTTTCTGATTTATTTTAAACAAATTATTATTTTTTATTATTTAACTATTTCATTATTATTTCGTTATTGCACTGCACTGAACTGTATTGCACTGGCAGTTGAACTGCATTGAACTGAACTGAATTGGGGGGGGAAAAAATTTGTATTGTTTTTTTGTTAAATCCGAAGGAAAAAACATTAAATCCGAGAAATCCGAAAACAGGAAAATTCAAATCCAAGAAATCCGAAAACAGGAAAAGATAAAACGGATTTCATAGGGCCCTAGGTGTGAGCGAAATGATAGAATCCAGAAGAGGGCGAAAAGAAAATGTAACGTAATGATATTAAGCACCAAATAACAATGTATTTGAAAGTAATAATGAAAGTAAAGGTAAACGTACTTCATGTGTTGAATTGATTCGCCTTTTGTGGTGGCTACAACTGAAGTTGCCTATCGGGAAAATAAAAGTTATTCTATTCTATTCTTATCCATCGAGCTAAAATATGTTTTATTGCTGAAGTAGGCTACTGTAGCCTACTGTTAATACTTTAACATGTAAAGTATCAATCACTTTGCTCCCGTATAAAGTGCACAAGCACTTTACTTACCAAGGCGGTATACTATGAAGCAGGATTACTGAGTTAGTACTAGCTGGATAACCAATAAAACCCAGAACAGCTCTTTTTACTTCAGTCCATGCATGCTCCAGATTTGGGAGGGTTCCGGGTTTTACTCAGTAAGTAATCCTGCTTTGTAGTATACCCCCCAAGACTCCTTATAATATTTGTTTATGTTGGTATTATTGTTTCATGATGTTGTGCACTGTATATTTTGTGTACATTTTTTATATTGCTGAGCTACCTGTAAGCATTGCGCAAAGCAAATTCCAATGATGGCAATAAAGGAAAATCAAGCAACCTCCTGATTAAATGTGATGGCCTATAAATTTGGTTTGCATAACGTTATGGAAGACCAGCATTTTGTCCTCCAACATGGCGGTTGGCGTAAACAAGTCTGACTAAATTGTGAGGTAGGTGACAGGCCTCTATTGCGGTTGGAATGAAAACCAGCGTACACAGAGGCACTCCAGGACCAAGTTTGGGAACCACAGACTGACAGGTTCTCCAGTATTGTTTTCACCAAATCACATCAAAAGTCCATAGCACCGTTTAATTCACAAGCAATGGCAGGGATTGTGCATAATGTGGCTACTTCGCTGAAAAGCGATTCACCAACTTAATTGCATTGTAGCCTGTAACATTACGAAAAAATAACAAGACAGGTGATACAACCAAAATCGGCATATTTCCACATGTTCCACGGATTAATTTAGTGAACAACGTTAATGGATAACGCCATTGTTGCGTTGTTACATTATTTAACGACATTCAGACTAACTCTAAGAGTAGTCTAATGCTATTGACATGAAGAAGTAACATTGGACCAGTTAGAAGTTTTCAAAATGAATTCCACAATTCTACATGCCACATTACAAACATATATCCGGCCAATATACACAGTGAATGGAAAGTAAACCGATTTGAAGCGTGTTTGTTGGTAAACAAAACTAACAGAACTATTAAAGCATCACGATTACGGGGAGAAGAAAAAAACGTACCCCTTTCATTGATGACGCAATTACTTAAACTCATTCCTTTGTTTATCACGACGTTAATGTATTTCTTGGCGGCGAGTGTTCCCAAAATGTATGAGACTTCTGCCTGTTATGAGAGTTTAATTCTGTGGCGTTTTAAGGCAGGTTAGCGTTGCACTATACCGCCATCTTCTGTTTTTTATATGAACCCAATTTACATTCTATAAAGTAGTCTTGAATTGATTTTATCAGGGGGAAAAAATAGTTCCTTCTCGTTTTTATGACACACAATTGGAACCAATTTTTCTCAATACAGTATTTACTAAAATTGTATGAAACCATATAACTCAAGATTCAACGTGAAGAAGATTCAACGCCGACCTCTCTGTCTTGCTTTTTAAAAATGGTTTGGTCACGCATGGTTTGGTAACGTTGGCTAGCCTATTTTATCTAGCATAAGCTGAGGAAATAACGTAGGCTAGGCTACATTCCAGATTCGCATTATGATGGTCTATGCATGGGGCCATCTGACAAATACTACAAAGTTTCTTATGTAACATCGAATAATTTTCGCTGGATAAAAAAAGATTAACGTGCTTTGTGAAGTAACTTGCATTCACAAGCAGGCAGCGTGTTGGTAAACAAAACTAACACAACTATTAAAGCATCACGATTACGGGGTGAAAAATAAATAAATAAATAAACGTAGGCCTACCCGTTTTCGTTGATGACGCAATTACTTAAACTCATTCACTTGTTCATCACGATGTTAATGTCATTCTTGGCGGCGAATGTTCCCAAAATGTATGATAGACTTCTGCCCATCGCTTTAACCCAGTTACGTGTCTGACTACTACTTCTTCTTCTTCTTCTTCTTCTTTTTTATTTTAATTTTATGACGGTCTGAAACCAACAAAAGGAGCTTTACCGCCACCTACCGAACTGGAGTATGGACCAGGGACCCAACCCACTCCCAAAACAAACCCTACCAGCTGACTACCCACTAAACCCAAAACCAAACAAAACAAAACATCAAACAAAACAAATGAAACCACCTACCACCAAGAATACAAACAAAAGGAAAAAACTCTTAAAGTAAATTAATAAAGAAACAAACAGAATCCTCTAAACCCTTTTAAAACTTGTTTGTGCCTGCCCCTAGTGGTAGAGACGCCTGCCTCTTCAAATTAAACACATCACAAATATGTTGCTAGTTCTCCGAAAATATGGATTTTATCACCATAACCCGCATATCATCATAATCAGTACTTAATATCCTATCAGCGTGCGAAATATCACGTTTCTATCTGCCACCATTAGCTTGTAATTCATGAACGTAGCATGCTATGCTGCTACACTATTATCTACAATGGACCCGACCACATGTAAGATAGCAGACATTTAAACACATTTGAGAGTTAATTAAAGTTTTTATTTTATCACCAAAAAATCGTTTACTATCACAGCAGCAAGAAACACCTTCCAAGATCCTGAATACATACAAGTAAAACTGTCAACATGCCTACTCACTCCACAGGAAAAAAAACGAGTGATGTTTGCTTGTCACCACATAACTTTCTTTTGCTATAAAAAGCTCCGGTAAAATATGAAATAAAGTCGTAACCTTACCTTTGGTTATAAAGATTAAGATGTCCCCTGCAAGAATCTGAAGTTATTTTTTGCCTTGGTTGACCCGTTTTTAATATTTAATCCTTTTCTCAACATGTGTCCATGCTCTAAAATGGCCGTGCATAAATGACCGCATTCAAAAGATGCACTTGTAAATCCTTTACACAAACATGATTTTAATTGACACTTATATCGTCCAATAGAGTACATCCTAAGCTTTCTGAAATGGTATGGCATTGCCATAGGTAGATTTAACTAGCTGATCGATATCCATGCGTAACACAGGGCTTGTTTGCACACATCCGGAAGCCATTTTAGCTCGCAATTCAGCCTGCTTTATGCGCGCACAGTGGGTCATCGTTATTACATTGAGATTCGAGTAAATTTAGATTGTTTTAAATTCAAACTTGTATTTATATATATATTGTCTCTGTTGTCGAAGATGCTTTTGCCCAGGGTGAAGATGTGGCTGTTGACATGTAAGTATTAACTGTATTAAATTAAAAATAACTTTATTTGTGCATCGGTTGAATTTTAGTCGCAGTAGTCATGTAAAATATAGCATTTATTATCTAATTTCTTGTGGCTAAATGGTAGCATAAGTCATATCATGTATTGTATAATAAGTAGGCCTGTTGATACATAGCTTAGCCATGCATGGGCCATAAACTAACCTATGACATTGTTGCTGGTTGTCAATGGCAACACAGTGTCACTGGTTAGTATTGATTTTTGTGATATTTATAAGACTAAAGTAACAACTTAATTTAGAAAATAATTACAAAAAGTAATTATATTTGTCATTCCAATACATTTTTGTAATTCTTAAAGGGTAAAATGTATATTGTAAGAAGGGTAGGTACACATTTTCAGTCAAATTACTTATTATTATTGAATTATATCTTTCTATATCTTTCTCTTTGTAAAGAAAATGTTACTGACCGAAGTAAACTAACTTAATTTAGGGTAAATCTGAATCGCAGTCTCCATGTCAAATGTAGCATTTATTTAATTTTTTTGTAAAAGCCTAGCATTTTCATTTTTGATTCACAACATAGTACACTATGTGGCTCTTATTGTGCACTTTTTTATTGTGCTTTCTTTTAAATAATTCAGGGTAGAAGATGCTTCTGTTCTGGACAGTCCTGGACCCTCTGCTCCTGCTCCTGCTGCTGCATCGGCTCATGCACCTGCACCTGCTCATGCACCTGCACCTGCTCCTGCTCCTGCTCCTGCTGCTCATCCCCGCAGGACTCTGGTCACGAGGTCAAGGAGGCCCTGCTCTCGTTCACCGTGAGGAGCTCCTAAAAAAATACCAAGCGAGCCAGAGCCCGAGTCTGAGGACGGATGGCACGACATGGCGGATGAGGATGAAGAGCCTCATCAGTTCCCCTTCTGCCCCCAGAGGACCCCAGGAGTGCAGCTGGACCTTCAGCAGGCCTACAGCCCCCTGGATCTCTTTCGGCTGTTCTTCAGCACAGATGTCCTCAAGCTCCTCTGTGACAACACAAATGGCAACGCAGCCCGTAAACATGCTCAGGGACTGCATACGCCCTGGTCTGATGTGGATGCTGAGGACATGCAAAAATATCTGTCCATCGTCCTGTACCTGGGTCTTGTCAAGCCATCTGCTGCCCATGACCTATGGAGGAAGGTGCTTGCTTCACAAGCACCCCTTTCCCTGCAGTGTTATGCCGGGCTACAGGTATGAGGCCATTGGTGCATTCCTCCACATGAGCAACACAACAGCAGATGCCATCAATGACCAGCTTACTACCACCCTCATCGGAACCTGGCCATTGATGAATGCATGGTAGCCTCAAAAGCTTGGCATGGGATGAAACAATACTTGAAGGACAAGCCAACAAAGTGGGGCTTCAAGTTATTTGTCCTGGCTGACAGCAAGACGGGCTACACATGTGACTTCAGTGTGTACCAGGGGAAAGCGCTCACTCCAAGTGGGAACGGTTTGAGCTTTAATGCTGTTGTGAACCTGCTCCGGGTGCCATACCTTGGGACAGGCTACCATGTCTTTGTGGACAATTTTTACACCAGCACGGCTCTCTTTCGGCATCTCCACCATATCCACTATGGAGCTTGCGGTACCATCAGGGAAAACAGGATTGGTTTTCCCAAGACCAAAGTGAATAGCCTCCCAAAGAAGGCTGTTTGAGGGGACATGCGGTGGATCAGAGATGGCCCCCTCTGAATGTGAAGTGATTGTAATGATCCTACTACCTCAAAGAACATAATAAAATGCTTCATATGGACAAAAAAGCATTGTATTCATTTTCGGATAGGTTTTTGGACCCCTATATATCCAAACCAAAATGAAAATTTCCTCATTTAGTTGATACAAACATGTGTTTTATGAGTCAGAATACTTTATCTGTTGAAAAAAGCTGATTATCTCTTGATTTACTGTGATGCACATTTTATCCATTTGGATAGATTTGGAGACCCTAAGGGACACCAGGATACACTGTTTACAAATTAGCGTATGGAACCTGAGCAGATTGACATATCCCCCTAATATTCTGTACACATGTTGACAATGGTGTGTGCACCAGGAAATGTAAAGTATGACCTGTTTTACATCTTTTCCTTTCAGAAGTTCACTGTAAACTAAGAATGACAACCTCGTTTTTTATTTTTTTTTTGCAAAGAGTTTGTGCATTTACAGCCCATAATCTATATGAAGATTATTAAATTGAATTATTTTAATCTAAGACACATAAAGGTACAGGGGTCTTCTTCAATTTAAGCCATTAAACAAGTGTGTGTGGTGAGCACAACTGTAGTTATAAAGGCTTAAACAGAACAGTGCAAAACAGGCGAAAATTGGCCCAAATTTGCTTCTGCACAGACAGGTTTTTAAACAAACCCGTTTCCCTCAAAAACCTAAATAGGTGCCTATATCCCCCGTCCCCAGATTGTCTATCTAAAAACCCCATCTCGAACACCACCCCACTTTTCCTCATTCATGATACCATCCTCCCCCTCTCCCTCCCATACTTCCCGCACTCCATCAGCATATGCTCCACCGTCTCCTCCTCCTTACAATACCCGCACCTCCCATCTGGATGTTTTTTTATTAAACTTAAAACCCCATTCAAACCCGCATGCCCCACCCGAAGCCTTGTTATTATTGTCTCCTCCCTTCTACACCTCCCCCCATGCCTGATCCTACCCACTGTCTGCTGCACCCTATACAAATGCCTGCCTCTGCCCTCCCGGTCCCATCCCTCCTGCCACATCCGTTTCCCCCTCTCCTTAATAATTGTATTTGCCTCCACCCTACCCATCGTCACACCCACCTCAACATCTGCCTTCCCAACCGCCCTCCTAGCCAAGGCATCAGCCATCTCATTGCCCCCCAACCCCACATGCGCCGGCAACCACACAAACCTAATAACCAGCCCCATCCTTTGCAACCTAAACAAAGCCTGTAACACCTCCCAAATCATATCCGGCCTACATCTGGAGCGGAACCCCTTCAAACTCTCCAACACAGCACTGGAGTCCGAACACACTACTACCCTATACTACCTCCTCCACCCACTGCAGTGCTAAAACAATTGCCACCATTTCTCCCGTATACACCGACAGCTGATCATCCACTCTCCTCCCCACCGCCACCCCAAACTCCAGCACCGCAAAGGCGCACCCCACCCTCTCCGTCACCGGATCCTTCGACCCATCAGACATGTAGATTTCTTCTTCTTCTTCTTCTTTGGTTTTAATGGCGGATCACTTCCATTTATGGAGTATTACCGCCACCTACTGAAGGTATTACAATACTTTATATTCTGTTAATCAGTCCAGTTATTTGTAGGAATGAGAATAAATGTTTAATAATTATGCTCCCAGATGGATTATTGAAAACTGATTTAAGGTCCATAGTACTGATTCCTTCTTTTTTTAAATTCTTCAGATAATATTTTCCTCTCTTGTGTATATTGTATGCAGTTGCAAAGTACATGTTCCACATATTCTCTCTATGATAGGTGTCACATTGTCCAGTTGGGTGTTTTTTAATGAGCTGTAATGATTAATACAATTTTGTATGTCCTAGTCTTAATCTACTTATGATGCACTCTTCTTTCCTGTTTCGTCCTAATGGTCTGCTAACTCCAACCATCTTTTGTCTACCTTTTGTATCTCTATCCCATCTCTCCTGCCACTGTTTCTTTATCTGATGCCAGATGTCTGATTTTGCCTCTGCTTTAGTAATAGGTATTTCTAAGTCTATTTCCTCCCGTTTTAAAGTTCTCTTAGCAAACATGTCAACCCTCTCATTTCCCTCAACCCCCACATGAACTGGAATCCACAAAAACAGAACCTCAATTGCAAGTTTGTTTATTCTAAACAATGTTTGCAATATTTCGTATAAAATGTCCTGTCTACAACTAATCAGTGATGCACTTGAGTCTGAGCAAATTACCTGTCGTACTGGCTGCACTTCCTCTATCCATTGCAATGCAAGAAGAATTACCATCATTTCTGCCGATCTATCGATACATGATCTGAGATTTTTTTTACTCACCTTTATCTCTAATTTAGAGATATAGAACGCACACCCTGTCCTACCTGTAATAGGGTCTTTTGATCCATCAGTATATATAAAAATATATATACTATATTTACTTTTTATAACATTTTCTACCAAACTAGCTCTATTTGTTACTTCTTTATTTGAATGTATTTTCTCCAATATGCTCAAATCTACCGTTGGTTGAGGTAGAATCCAAGGCGGTACTGCTGGCAATGGCAAAGTAGGGCTAAATTTCCATTCGCATATTTTCATTTCTTTAGCTATCTCACCACCTACCCTCATAAAACGCTCCTTTTTTCCTTTCCCCATTTCCCAACATTGTTTCATAATTTTCTTTGTAGGATGACATTCTTTTTGTCCCTGCAGATTAGTCTAGTAATTAGCCATTAAATGTTGTCTCCTTAATTGTAGTGGCATCTCCACTACTTCCTCTTGCAACGCTACAATTGATGTTGATTTAAGAGCTCCACAACAAATTCTTAAAGCTTGTGCCTGTACAATGTCTAGTCTTTGTGGTTTCAGCTGCCGAGCCAAATACTACACTTCCATAGTCTAAAACTGATCTGACCAAAGTCACATATAAGGTTTTCAGGGCAAATCTATCTGCTCCCCATACTATACCTGTCAAGCACCTCATAACATTCAACACTTTTTTACACTTTGTTTCAACTTTATCAATATGGTATTTTCATGTTGCTTTGGTATCAAACCATACTCCAAGAAATTTAAATATCTCTACCATCTCTAATTGTTTTCCATATAATTGCAAATGGATATCCTCACCTACTCTTTTCCCATTTTAACGACCATGCTTCTACTACAAGAATTGCCTCTTGTACCTTTTGTACTGTATATTTGATGTTCCTTCCTCTTTTCCAAAGAGCCCCATCATCTGCAAATAATGACTCACCTATATTTTGATTTACCTGATCATATATATCATTTATCATAACTGTAAATAGAAGTGGACTAATTATACTTCCCTGGGTAATACTCCATATTTACCTGATAAATTATTCCCAATTCTTACCTGTATGGACCTACCAAATAGAAAGTCTTTCATCCAATTATATGTTCTTCCTCCAACTCCCAAAATGTTGAGTTTAATCAATACTCCCTCCTTCCACATCATATCATATGCTTTTTCCACATCAAAGAATACGGCTACTACTCTTTTCTTATTGGCTTGTGCTTTCCTTATATCAGATTCTAAATATACCAATGGGTCCATTGTGTTACGACCTCTTCTAAACCCACTTTGAAATGGTGACAACAGACTTCTACTCTCTAAATAATTTGTTAATCTGTCTGTAATCATCCTTTCCATTATTTTACAGATATGAGATGTTAATGCTATTAGCCTATAGCTAGATGGGTTGTTTGGATCTTTACCTGTTTTCCTTATAGGAACTATAATAGCTTCCTTCCAGCAAGCTGGCATTTTACCCTTAAACCAACACTTGTACATTTCCAACATTTTCCTCAGTGAAAGATCACTCGTGTGCTATCATAATATAGCATATATTATCTTTCCCTGGTGCAGTCATGCCTGATTTACCTATTGCTCTTCTCAACTCTTCTATGGAAAAAGGTACTATCTATTAAACTCTGCATATTTCTCTTTTTCTCAAGAACATTTGGATGTCTTCCTTTCATTTATTGTCTCCCCAACTTACCTTCCTCTGTTAAATTATCACAACTGTGAATCTGGACAAATGTTTTTGCCAATAGTTCCACTTTTTCTACTTCCGCAACAGCCCATTCATCTCCCTTCTTAAGTACTGGTAAATCCCATTCATTCCTTATTCCACTTCATATTTTTAATCATACCCCATACTTCACCTATCGGCGTTGTCCGCCCAATATTTGTACAAAATTCCCTCCAACATAACCTTTTTGTTCTTCTAATTGTTTTCCTAGCTACAGCTTGGGCCAGTTTGTATTTTATCAGGTTCTGAAAGCAATGGCATCTCTTTAATAATTTAAAAGCTCTATTTTTTTTCTTAATTGCCATTGTACATTCCTCATTCCACCATGGAACCATCTTTTTCTTAAATTTTCCAGTACTTTGAGGTATGGATAGTGAAGCTGCTTTAATTATCCCTGCTGTTATCTGTTCATTTATTATGTCTACATTAGTGCTCATTTCTACATTACAAAACTCATTCATCCAACTTTGCTTTACCAAACGCCCATCTCTTCAATCCTTAATTTTGTTTGCTTTTGTTTCTGATGTCCAGATTAATTAGAATAGGATAATGATCACTTCCTATTGTATTATCACCTAATACTTCCCAATCACTAGTTCTAGCTATTTCATTAGATACCAAGGTTCTATTGCAGATTCCTTACCATTGCTCAAATTTATCCGTGTTCCCCTTCCATCATTTAAGCATACTAATCCTTTTGCTTCTATTAATTCTTCTACAACTTTGCCATTGCTATCAGTTACTTTACCTCCCCATAGTGTACTGTGGGCATTGAAATCTCCACACCAAATCAATTTACTATTTTCCCCGCTTATTTGTTCCAATTCTTCCAGGTACAATTTTTTACAGGGATTATATACATTCACAATTATATAGCTAGTTCTATCTATCCACATCTCCAGAATTATATTTTCCAGATCTGATGTTCTGTCCTCATTTAAATTAAATGTTATTTCTCTATGTGCTAATCCCTCTTTAATGAATGTGACACATTCTCCTCCTTGATTCCCTATTCTTGATTCCCGGTCACATAGTTCCATTCAGCCCTATTCAATTTGGTTCTTCCGCAATGGCACCAATGCAATATGGCTGCCATGGCCCGGAAATAGTATTACCGATGAGCTCTGCCATGTATTTCCAATGGAGCGTTGTGAAAGTCAACAGAGTCGCCCCCGTGCAATCTAGGTACCAAAAGTTTACAATATGGTAATCAATAGAAGCAGGCAATCACATTTAACATTTTTCCTGGGTCAAAATTTTTTTTGTCTACACAGAAAAAAGATAAGCTGTTTACTGCCAGCCTTTTGTTTTCACTGCCTGTCCTGACCACGATTCCTGCTTGCTGATTTTGTACTTTTGCCATGCGGCGAGGACTCCGGTCTGACCCTGCTTGTTTTTCAACTATTCTTTTGCCTTCTCCCGTTTGTACCTCTGCCACGCTGATTGCCTTCCTGGTTCCAAACTACTGCCTGGCTTACCGACGACGAGACTGCCTTCTCCCTCGGTACTTTTGTTTATTGGCTGGATCTTTTTGTGTATGACCTTTGCTTGTGCTAAGACAACGATTACGGAACTTTCCTTAATAAAGCCCTTGCGGGTATTTATTACATCCATTGTTCTGAGTCGTGCTTCTCGGGTCCAAACCTCCACGCACTTCGTCTCAGAACAATTTCGCCAACATGGACCCTGCCGACTCATCCGCAATGCACCACAAACTCGCGGAACAAGGTGCCATCATGCAGGAGCACACCCAGGGTATCTCCTCTCTTCGCCGGGAGATGAGAGAGCTGTGACAGGAGATGAGGAGACTCGTCATTGCTGTCCAGCCACGCTCCACAGAACAGCCTGTCAGCACGCCTGCATCACCCCTGTTCAACGCCACGGGAACCAGGCAATTCCGGGAGCCACAACAACCCCCCCCGGAGAGGTTCGGCGGAGAACCAGAGATGCAGGTCGTTCCTCCTCCAGTGTGACTTTGTGTTCCGGCAGCAACCACAGACCTACCAGGACGACGAGCGGCGGATTGGATATGTGATGGGATTGCTGAAGGGGAGAGCTCTGGACTGGGCCACAGCTGTATGGTCCGGTGGGTCATTTCCCTCTCGCTACGCGGCATTCTCCCAGGAGATTCGCAAAGTGTTCCAGCATGCGTCCAGCGATCAAGAACCCTCTCAACGCCTGATCACCCTCCGCCAAGGCAAGAACAGCGCCGCGGATCATTCGATCGCGTTCCGCACCATCGCCGCTGCTACCCACTGGAACGAGGAGGCTCTTGCTGATCTGTTCCGGGCCAGTCTCAGTGAGACTCTGCAGGACGAGCTGGCACATCAAGAACCCATCACGCAACTTGATGAACTCGTTTGTGCCGCCATTCGCCTGGACAACCGCTCCAGACAACGCCACCACGAGAGGCAAGTTCCGGCCGACCAGCCCTACCCCAGACGATGGTCAAGTCCTCGACCCAGAAAGGGACCAGTGGAGGAGGCCAAGCTCATGGATCTCTCACGCACTGGGTCACGCAAAGAGACTGGGTCATGCTTCTACTGCGGCAAGCTTGGGCATACTCTACAGCAGTGCAGACTTTGCTCCAAGAAGTCAGACGCTGACTCCCCAGTTTGGATTGGATCCCTGACCTACCCGGAGAAGACCAGTGGAGATGACTCTCACCAGACCTTCATGGCCTTGATCATGTTGCCAGGGAGAGAGATCGAGGTCAGAACGCTGATGGACTCCGGAGCGGACCTTGATTTGATTGATGAGGTGATGGTCAAGGACATGAACATTCCCACCCTTCCATTGCCCCACCCCTTGGATGCTCGGTCCCTTGATGGAAGGACATTCTGTCAAATGACCCACATCACCGAACCCATTCTACTGATTATCTCCGGCAATCACAAAGAATCCAGTTTCATGTCATCCGCTCTCCCAACGATCCGCTCATTTTGGGGTTACCCTGGCTCAGGAAACACAACCCAATCATCGACTGGAAGACAGGTCAGATCCAAGCTTGGACTCGCGATTGCCACCAACAATGCCTGCGATCCGCTCCTGCTCCAGCAGAGGGCGTACCCACTCCACCCAAAGCCCCCAAGCCTTCACTGGAGACGGTGCCTGCGGTCTACCTGGACATGGAGACAGTCTTCTCCAAGACGCAGGCTCAGACTCTGCCCCCACACAGACCCTATGACTGCGCCATTGAGCTGTTGCCCGGCACACCACTACCATCAAGTCGTCTCTACAAGGTCTCTACAAGGTCTCCAGACCAGAGAGGGAGGCCATGGAGAGATACATCCGGGACTGCCTCACCAATGGACTGATTCGTCCGTCCTCTTCACCCGTGGGGGCGGGGTTCTTCTTCGTCCAGAAGAAGGACGGTTCCCTACGCCCATGCATTGACTACAGAGAACTCAATAACATCACGATAAAGAATAAGTATCCTCTACCCCTCATTGACTCTGCTTTTCATCCTCTCCATGACGCCACCATCTTCACCAAGCTCGACCTACGCAACGCTTACCACCTGGTCCGTATTCGAGAGGGGGACGAGTGGAAGACGGCGTTCAACACCTCTCTCGGACACTTTGAATACCTGGTCATGCCATTCGGACTCACCAACGCCCCTGCGGTCTTCCAAGCCCTGGTCAATGACGTGCTACGAGACCTATTGGGTCGACACGTATTTGTCTACCTCGACGACATCCTGGTTTACTCTAAGAACCCTCAGGAACATGAAGTCCACGTCAGAGACCGTTGGAGAACAAACTATTTGTCAAGGCGGAGAAGTGTGTTTTTCATTCGGACACAGTGGAGTTCCTGGGGTTTATTCATGAGAGGGGACAGATCAGGGCGGATCCCAAGAAGATTCAGGCGGTCACTGACTGGCCCACGCCTGCCACGCGGAAACATTTACAGCGCTTCTTGGGATTCGCCAACTTTTATAGAAGATTCATCAGGGGCTATAGCCAAGTTGTCGCACCCCTCACCAAGCTCATGTCCACTGCCTTACCGTTCCGCTGGAGCCCCGAAGTGGAGGGGGCTTTTTGCAAGATTAAGAGACTGTTCGCTTCCGCCCCCATTCTCATTCACCCTGATCCCACTCGCCAGTTCGTGGTCGAGGCGGATGCCTCTGACACTGGGGTGGGAGCGGTGCTCTCCCAGGTCTCTGCCACCGACAACCGGCTGCACCCCTGTGCGTTTTTCTCCCGCAAACTTTCACCAGCGGAGAGAAACTACGATGTTGGCAACCGGGAACTTCTCGCCGTCAAACTGGCATTGGAGGAGTGGAGACACTGGCTGGAGGGGGCCGAAGTACCATTTGTGGTGTGGACGGACCACAAGAACTTAGCCTACCTCCAGACTGCTAAGAGACTCAACTCTCGCCAGGCCAGGTGGTCCCTATTTTTTGGGAGATTTAACTTTTCTCTCAACTACCGCCCCGGCTCCAAAAACATTAAGCCTGACGCACTTTCCAGGCAATTCGACTCATGTTTGGAGAAAGAGAGACCTGAGAACATTCTGCCCACCTCCTGCACCATCGCCTCGGTCTCGTGGAAGATCGAGGCAGTCATACAGAGGGCGCTACGCAACGAGCCCGACCCCAGAGCCATCCCGGGTAATCGCCTGTATGTCCCCTCTACTGCTAGGACTCAGGTGCTTCAGTGGGCCCACTCCTCGCCACTCTCTTGTCATCCCGGCTTCACCCGCACGATGGCAGTGCTCAAGCGGAAGTTCTGGTGGAGTTCCATGTCTTCCGACACCAGGATGTTTATTAAGGCTTGTACCACCTGCGCCAGGAGTAAAGCTTCCCATCAAGCCCCGGCGGGACTTCTTCAGCCGCTGCCTGTGCCCGGCCGACCTTGGAGCCACATCGGTGTGGATTTCGTGACTGGACTTCCACCGTCCGAGGGTAACACCACGATTCTCACCGTTGTGGACCGCTTCAGCAAGGCGGCACACTTCATTCCCCTGACAGGACTGCCCTCCGCCCAAGAGACCGCTGACGTTCTGGTCAAAGAGGTCTTCCGGATCCACGGCATCCCAGCGGACATCGTCTCTGACCGAGGAACCCAGTTCATCTCCCAGGTCTGGAGGGCGCTCTGCTCGGCGCTCAGAGCTACGGTAAGCCTCACCTCAGGCTACCACCCTCAGTCTAATGGCCAGACGGAGAGGGCTAACCAAGACCTCGGAGCTGCATTACGCTGTTTCTCCGCCAAGAACCCGTCTGTCTGGAGCAAAATCCCAGTTCGAGATCTCCCTAGGCTACCTCCCACCTCTGTTTCCCGACCAAGAGGCCGAGATTGCTGTCCCTTCCCTCGCCACCCACATGTGCCGGTGCCTCAAGCTATGGAAGGACACCAGGGCCGCGCTTTTGCGCACGGCTGACCGCGACCGACGTGTCGCTGATTGCCACCGCACACCTGCACCCGCTTACAAACCTGGCGACTCTGTGTGGCTTTCCACAAAGGACATTCCCCTTCAATCCACGTCACGCAAGCTCCAACCCCGATTCATTGGCCCCTTCAAGATTGACTCCATCATCAACCCCTCTGCTGTTAGATTGTCACTCCCTGCTTCCCTTAAAATTCATCCCACGTTTCATGTTTCTTGTATTAAGCCTGTGTCCACCCACCCTCTGTGTCCCCCGGATCCCCCTCCCCCTCCCCCCCGTATTATTGATAACCACCCTGCTTATACTGTGAAAAAGCTTTTGGACATTCGTAAACGAGGCCGGGGGTTCCAGTATCTGGTCGACTGGGAGGGCTACGGTCCAGAGGAGCGTTCCTGGATTGCTCCCAGCCTTATCTTGGACCGCAGCCTCATTAAGGACTTTCATCGAGACCACCCTGATAAGCACCATGGACCGCCAGGAGTCGGTCGTTAAGAGGGGGGTACTGTTACGGTTCTAACCGTTCCACGCCATGTTTTATGTTTATTGTTATGTCACGCCCTTATTTGTATTCACGTTCTGTCATAGTTTATTAGTTTCATACATTTCTATGTGTTTCCGAGAACTCGCGTTCATGCTTTCTCTCTCTCCCGCTTTTGCTTACGTGTTTTCCATCTGCCATTCCCTGTCTAACTAACAGATTACTAACAATTAGCTAGATCATTGCTTACTAACCATCTAATCTCTTGTAGTTAATTGTTACCTTACGTTTCTAGTGCATGTCCTTACTAATTAACAAATTTACTAACGCTAGGATGGGATAATTACTAACAGACTAATTGACTAATGATCTTCGTCTCGTTTTCCCAAGCTGTTCCTAATTTCTCTCTGTTCTCAAGCTAAGCGTTTGCACCTGTCTACACACACATATAAGCCCTCAGTTTTCACCTGTTCAGTGCGAAATTGTTGCCTCACTAGCCCTCTTAAGCATTTGTCAAGTATACGTATTCTGATTTCCTGTTTTGATTCAAGCCTGTTTTTTTGACCACTGTTTACTGCCAGCCTTTTGTTTTCACTGCCTGTCCTGACCACGATTCCTGCTTGCTGATTTTGTACTTTTGCCACGCGGCGAGGACTCTGGTCTGACCCTGTTTGTTTTTCGACTATTCTTTTGCCTTCTCCCGTTTGTACCTCTGCCACGCTGATTGCCTTCCTGGTTCCAAACTACTGCCTGGCTTACCGACGACGAGACTGCCTTCTCCCTCGGTACTTTTGTTTATTGGCTGGATATTTTTGTGTATGACCTTTGCTTGTGCTAAGACAACGATTACAGAACTTTCCTTAATAAAGCCCTTGCGGGTATTTATTACATCCATTGTTCTGAGTCGTGCTTCTCGGGTCCAACCCTCCACGCACTTAGTCTCAGAAGCATGATTTTTAAAAACTCATCGGTGAGTGTTGAGTAGGCGCACTGAAATCTCCACACCAAATCAATTTACTATTTTCCCCGCTTATTTGTTCCAATTCTTCCAGGTACAATTTTTTACAGGGATTATATACATTCGCAATTATAGCTAGTTCTACCTATCCACATCTCCAGAATTATATTTTCCAGATCTGATGTTTTGTCCTCATTTAAATTAAATGTTATTTCTCTATGTGCTAACCCCTCTTTAATGAATGTGACACATTCTCCTCCTTGATTCCCTATTCTATCTTGCCTGATTGATGCATACCCTTTAACAATAAAATCTAGATGAGGTTTCAGCCAAGTTTCTTGTATACGTATTACATCAGGTTTTATTTCTAAATCATCAATACATTTTTTAACTTCCTGACCATTAGCTATCATTTCATTGTAGCAGGGGCGATTCTAGACCTAGAGCTTTGCTGGGGCACAGGCCCCCAACTCCCAATACATTAAAAAAAATTTTTTTTTAAATGTGCGCGCAATATGAAATAAATGGCTAGCCTACGGGTACAAGCTTCAAAATCATTATTGTCACTGTCATACTGTAGGCTATATTAAACCACTGGTAAAGATACAATGATAGATTCATGAGTACAATATAATGATATTTATTTGCACATGCACACCTCAAAGATTTACAAACAACATCCTCTTACTGCAACCATTTAAGATTAGAAAGAGTCAGATTCTTTACTACCTAAACCTCAATCCATGTTTAAAACAAGTAGTTCAGGAAAGCAAAGTAACTAACAAACAAAAACAAAAAGTATCTTTCTTTTATGGTAGTATTATGCAGGATGCTCCCTTCTCAGGAGAAGCTGTTGTGCATTATTAGGCTAACAAACTCTAACAAGATGGTAACATCCAAAATGCACATAGCCTATTCATTTACAAGCTGTGTGGAGCACAGCATAACAGCATAAGTTTGATAGAACAACATGGACTAAAAAGGCATTAAACAAGGTTTAACCTGGAAAATTTTATAAAACAAAGCTGTTAAAATAAGTCCAACTAAGTAATGCCATACACTACTGCATTTTTTTAATCATTTTTTTACAATTAAACTGTATCGCCTTGTCTTCATGGAGGCAAAGCGGTCGATGACATTGCCTTGACTGACTCTGCACAAGTGGTCCCTTTCAATAGACAATAGAGCCAGATGATGGAGCCTGTCTTGCCCCATTGTTGACCTTAGCCAAGTGGACAGCCTTCTCAACACACTAAATGATCTTTCACAGCTGCAACTATTTACAGGGATTGTGAGTGCAATCTGGATTATTTGAGTTAGTGTTGGGAACATTTCTGTATCTAGAATGTTGAAAACACCCTGTATATCCACAATTTCTGTTTTGTTTTTGAGGAAGTTTTTAGCCACCAAAACTTCCTCATGTTTCAATTCAACATTGTAGTGATCAGCTAGACCACGGAGGTTGCTCTTCAGAGAAAAAATTATCTCCCTTGGGATTGCATGCCTGAACACCTCTAAGAATTTGGCTGTTCACTGAGGAAAATCGCTGCTCGATTTCACTTACCATCCTGTCCAGGCATGGTAAGTACAGTTTCCTTTTGAGGCACTCTGAATTGCTCAGGTCACTCACTGCACCACAACTAGATTCTACTACATAGTCATCTAAGCGCTTCTGCTTTTGCCTTTGTCTGGTGGTACATGGTTCTGGAATCTCATTTGCTGCACAGAAGGTCTTGACCTTATCATATAGTTTAGCAGCATCCTCATCTGTGCGCATTTGTTTAAGTGTTTCACACACAGCTCCATTGTACTCCACAGCCTTGGCCAGGTCCACTTTCTCACTCTGGAGGTACTTGTGTAGATGCTCTGTCACAGACAGTAAGGTCTTAAACACCATGAGCTTATACACAGTGGAGAATGTTCGGAGTTTAACACGTAGCCCCACTGCATTGGCAGTCTTTATGCCAGAGAGGCACTCTAAAAGAGCAGGGTAGTTCTCCAGTACTGCATTTACAGAACGCAACTGGCATGACCAGCGGGTCTTTGACAGCTGCACAAGTTCAGATGGTTGCAATCCCAACCTATTTTGAACATCTCTGAATGTGTGATGGTGTACCAGTGAAGTGCTGAAAAATGAGTATAGACTCTGCAATGTGTCAAATAAATCACTGGCTTCTGGTACTGCATGACAGGTGTAGCAGAGCACCAAGTTTAATTGATGCGCATAACAATGCACATAAATGGCCTCTGGGTGCTTGTCCCTGAATTTAGCTTGAACACCTCCAATAGCACCACTCATTACTGACGCTCCATCGTAGGCCTGTGCAACACACTTCACATCTGAAATGCCGGCATGAACTAGCTGTTCTTCAAGGGCTGCAGTTATGCTCTCTGCATCAAATGCTCTCAATTCCCTCATGGCCAGCAAACACTCCTTCACTCTACCCTCAGTTACATAGCGGACACATATAGCCAACTGCTCCGTGTGACCATCTCTGGCTTCATCTGCCATAATGGAAAACATTCCAGCATGTCTCAACTCCTTGACAATACTTGCTGTTACCTCCTTCGCACAGCACTCAATCATTTCATTTTGCGATGAAGATGATAAATAGGTGCTGTGGGATGGGACTGAATAAGACTGCAGGAAAGGATCGAACTCCTTTAAATAATCAATGCACTCCAGGAAATTTCCCTTATTGCTACTAGATATCCCATCATCATGGCCCCGGAATGGAATGTTTTGCTTTGCTAGCAATTGTGTGGTGGCTACAATGCGCCGCAAGTATTCTCACCTATTTCTGATTTCAGCCTCATTTGCTGAATGTAACTGGTCAACCACACTCCCATGCGAGACAGTTGATTTAAAACTGTGCCGTGACACCATGCTTGCTTTATGGGCAGGTGTTTTCTCATGCTCTCTAAAGAGATCAAGAGCTTTCTTCCAATTAGTCAATCCAGTGGTAACAAACGTGTCATGTTTCAAATTTTTTCCAAACATTCTGCATGAAAAACAGAAAGCTGCATCTTTTGCCACAGAGTACTCCAACCAAGAAAAATTTACAAACCAGCTGGAATTGAACGATCGTTTTTTCAACCCAAACCAGTTTTGTGGGTATTGGGCTAATTTGACCTGATTTGGACCATCACATATCTCCCCTAGGTCACAGACATCCTTCTCCATACTCTGAATAGTTTTACGTCTAGCCCCCATCATGTCCTCATCCGTTTCTTGCCTGTCTCTCTCCTCCTCCTCCTCCCCCTGCCTGGTACTGGACTGCCCAGCCTGTGCTCTTTCTCCCCTCTCTTCTCCTTCTCTTCGACCTTCTTCTCCTCCTCCTCCTCCTCCTCCTCCTTCTCCTTCTTCTCCTCCTTCTCCTCCTCCTCCTCCTCCAGCACTCTCTCCCTCAATTGTTGTAGCAGCCACTATCCAGCAACATCCAAACACATAGGCATAAGTAGGCCTATACTCACTGCATGAATTTAATAGGCTTTCCTACTAACACAAGGGAAGCTTATTTTTAGTCAAAATTGAGATATACTTCCCTCCCAGGCAAGGGTCCTATAGTCATCCTGGCAATACTGCAGTTCTTTGTAGCTTAAATAGCCTACTAAAGCCTTCATACTGACTTTTGGTGATATAGGCTACTCTGATTCTGTGTAGATAATTATAGGCTACATTTGCAAATGCAGCAAACTTATTTAAGTTTGCCATTAAACCATTGATCAAATCACAGCACTGGCTATTACCAGCATAAATGTTAATGTTACCATTAATGTGGGCAATTATCATACCTCCCTCGTCCTCCTCCTCATCTCTCCTCACTGTTCCTCTCCCTCTGTCTCTGTTCAGGAAGAATTTTCTGATGTCCATCTCTGAATAGTTTATCAGAAGGCTAATGTTTAGTTTTACAGTAGGACAGCTTCACAAACAGTATAGGCTACTTTTACAGGACTCTCTCTACAGTATACGTATAAATCATTATTAATTGTCCGCATGTGTGCATGCAGCCTACGCATGGTTTGAGTGTGTGTGTGAGGGAGAGAGCACAAGCCGGTAAACTGTTGCTAAATTTAGGCTACAATGACGCTAAGCATTGAAAAACAGATGCTAATTATTTGGGCAACATTCTCTAACAGCGATAATTTTTTCTGTCAAACAAGTTGTGAATTTGTTGTAACATTAAAACAGGGGACGACTTACTTTGTGCTCAAAGTGATGTGACGAGCTCCAGCGGTTTCCACTGTGTATGTGTGTGTGTGTACAAGGAAACACTCGGAAGAATCATGAACGATTTTCATTGGTTGTTGCGTTCAATCTACAGAGGTGCTATTTCCTGATTGGCTATTATGGCCCCTTTCTTTTTTTCCTTGGTTTTTTTGATTGGCTGGTAAGTGACAGGCTCGAGTCATGACTAAAGCAGGCAGGGAGATGCACTCATGAATGCCGTTTCAAGCGAGAGCAGCGCGAGAATTTTACTGGGGCACTGGAGACTTTTACTAAGGCACGTGCCCCAGTAAATAAGGTCTAGTGACACCCCTGCATTGTAGTAAATGGAATACCATAATTTAATCACTACACTGTGACTGTGAATCAATCGGACATAACATTTCATGAATCATTTCAACATTAATATCCTTTATTCCCAAGAATTCTGTTGCTGCATCTACGATTGAGTCTTGAACTTTTCATTTTTTGCTTATACGTCACGTTAATGACCTTACCGACAAATGCTACAAAACGGAGCTTGTCAACAACCAATGTATACCGCACATTTATGTGAACACTTAGGGTATGTTTGGCTTTGTAGTACCTGCGGTAATCTGGGGAATCTGTTGGAAATTCCATTGGTATTACCTGTGATAATATGTATTGATTATATTTGAATATGTATCACCTGTGAACTATATTACCTGTGACAATATGTATTGATTATATTTGAATATGTGTCTATGAAATGTATCATGAGCACTCAAACACATGGTGATATATATAAAATCACATTGTGTGAGCACAGAGCACAGAAACACATTCTCTGTCTATAAAAGCTGGTGTTTTCAGAAAGTCCAGAGAGTCTGATAAGATGTTCCTAAACAATGGTTATCTTGGGCGCCTTCCAAGGCCTTCCTAGGCAACAGTTACAAAGTTAATTGGATGAGAAGTTGGTGCTCCAGGCACCCGGTATCTGACCACTATTGTGTCAGACCCTGGTTTAAGTACAAAATGAGCACAGAAACACATACCACTATTGTATCAGACCCAGGTTTCAGTACAAAATGAGCACAGAAACACATAGTGATATATTAATTAAAATAGAGTTTATAAAAGTTCTTATTTTTTGTGCCTTTCAAAAGGTCTGATAAAAAGTTGGTTACTTTTTAAACAACCACAATTATATTGTGATGCCCTAGTTAGATATTGTCCGAAAAACCAGGTGTCTGATAAAAAATTATTACTCAGGCCTCAATACAAGGTGATGCCATGGGAAGGGGCCTACGGGGCGGAGCTGGAGATGGGTGACTGGGGATCTGTGGGGGAGAGTTTGAGAACTCTCCTCACGGGGCGGAGCCGGGAGCTTGGGAAACCAAGGTAGCTTTGATACCATCCAATAGAAGGAGCCTACAGACGAAAAACTTGAGAAGATCTCAGCACGAGATGAGATAACACCATCGATAAGACAAGGCGGAGACGGAGATGGCCGGTGTCTGTAGGGTCAATGGGGTCTGAGAAAACACCTGATGGGCGGAGAATGGGATGGACAAACTGATAAAGAAACTGTATAAAGAATGAACTGTAATAAATGAAAGTGTGAGTCTCTCCCCGGGATCACGCTAGACTTTTATTGTGCGGTGTATGGAATAAAGTCTAGAATTCTCTGAGATTCTGCCTCATCCTCTTTATTTGAAAACTTATAAAGAGATTGGGTCCAAAAGCTGAGAACTCTGAATTTTCTTGAGAACTCTGAAATATTTGTCACTTGGAAACCACGACAAATCCTGAGAGGCTTTCTATTTTAATTGATGAATTGCTCCTTGTTTAATTTCCCTCCCCTGCATTCCATCCGATACCTTTCTTGTGGCTTCAGCATATGATACTTTATTTAAAGTTTTATACCGCTGAACCTCTCTCGCCTTTCTTTGCACCTCACATCCCAAATACGCTGCACTGTTTTCTCCTCCGCAGTTACAACATTTTAGTTTTGTACCTGCTGCACAAGCCCCATACTCATGCTCTCCTGCACATTTGGCACATCTTAGTTTCCCTTTACATTGGCTTGCTACATGTCCGATTCTCTGACATTTATAACATCGTAATGGTGGTGCAACAAGCAACAACAAGCAACAACTTTCCTTTACTCACAAATCACAATTTTATTTTTCCTGACTAATGCATCCAAGGTAGACCTTTTTTACCGGAACCCACTTTGGCATGGGCTTTGTAAACCCCTGTGCTCCAAGTGATATGACAGTTTGTAAACAATCATCCTTTCCAGCCATTTACACAGGTGTGATGTAAGAGCTATTGGTCTTTTGCTCCCTGCGTCAGCTGGGTCTTACTTCTCTTCTTGTTGAGTTTTATGGCGGTTTGTCAATCTGGATTACGACCAACGTTAAGGTGTATAGCACCACCTACTGTACGGGAGTGTGTATTTCATGTAATTGAATATTTTACATTTCACTTTCCCTGGCTGCGTCCCAGTCACAGAAAGGCAACGCGGTCACATAGTTCCATTCAGCCCTATTCAATTTGGTTCTTCCGCAATGGCACCAATGCAATATGGCTGCCATGGCCCGGAAATAGTATTACCGATGAGCTCTGCCATGTATTTCCAATGAAGCGTTGTGAAAGTGGCCCCCGCGCAATCTAGGTACCAAAAGTTTACAATATGGTAATCAATAGAAGCAGGCAATCACATTTTACATTTTTCCTGGGTCAAAATAATTTTTTGTCTACACAGAAAAAAGAGAAGCATGATTTAAAAAAACTCATCAGTGAGTGTTGAGTAGGCACACTGAACTCTGATTGGTTAAGAACAAACCGATGAGATTTGGAACATGGTCACATGGTAAATCTAGTTACGCCACAGTACAATCACGTGAGGAGGCCTATTTTGCATTTTCATCTCATCTTCACTGAACTAGTGGTTAACAGCTCGCAAGGAGAATACAGCGCGGTACATTACATTACATTATAGGCATTTAGCAGACGCTCTTATCCAGAGCGACTTACACAGCATTTTTTTGCATTTATACATAGTATCCATTGATACAGCTGAATATATACTGAAGCAATAAAGGTGAAGTACCTTGCTCAAGGGTACAACGGCAGTGTCCGACCTGGGAATCGAACCTGCAACCTTTCGGTTACAAACCTAGTTCCTTAACCATTATACCACACTGCCGCCCTACGACCTGCCGGTACCTAGCTGACTATAGCTGGTTAGCTAACAGTTATCTTGTGCATAATAATGAAATGGTTTTCAAATGCTTTCACGTGTGTAATATTTCTAAGAACAGACTTCACATCTCAAGATGCGTTACATTACTAGTAACCAACCCCAGTGAACATGTTGAAAAATTGATGAAATGCCGTCTCGTGTTGTGAAAAACCGGCCAGATATCAAGAGGCTAGTGGGTCAGCGGACGAGTTGGCCGGAGCTTCACTCCGCTTGCAGACCCACCTGCTGCTAACTCACCAGACGCAATCCTCCAGCTTTACTAACATTGCCCCGCTGACACTGAATGAAAAACGACCATCGTAACGTTAGTCCTAGGATGTAGCTAGGCTAAATTAGGGATAAATTAAATGAAATCGACATCAAAGCATGTTTCACAGTTTCTGTCTCTCCACAGATGCATTTTCCATCCGGGTGCTTACCAACCAGTGCCAGCCCATGGTTCAGTGCACAGTGCCCCAGTCTCAGCCTAGTTATTACCACATTGTCCCTTCTGCCCATTCTTGTATTTGACATATGTTTCAGTGTTGGCTGTATTGAAAAATAAAACCTGCCTTTGTTTCCCTCCTTCCATTCTTCTTAAGCTCATACACTCAACCCTTCCATACAGTACTTCCAAATCTATTTTTTTCCTATTGACGGCTCTGTTTGCCGCCTTATCAGCTTCTTCATCTCCCTGTACTCATACGTGAGCTGGGACCCAGAAAAACCCCACAGTGTTCCCCAACTTAGATACTCGATTTAACATAGTCAAAATTTATACTATTAGATCTGGTCTGGCTCCACTTTTCTGTCCGTTCAGTGCTATTAGTGCTGCAGTAGAATCTGAGCATATTATTATCTTTCCTGGACTAACTTCCTGCACCCACCCAAGAGCCCACAAGATTCCCACAAGCTCTGTCGTGAAAACTGACATATGCAGTGTTGGGGAAGCTACTTTGAAAGCATAGCTTTGCAAGCTACCAATTACTTCACACTGGAAGAAGTTGAACTACAGCAAAGCTACCCTCGGGAGAAATCTAGTTTGGTTAACTAAAGCTACTTAGAAAAAGTCGTTCAAACTACTGATCAAATCTGACAACGTACATGTGATACAAAATTGTAACAAAATATAATACAAAAAAGTCAGCAAAAAATGCCACTCAATTGAGTTTATTGCAAAAAGTGACCACTTGTTCACAGGACATACATAAAACCAAAAAAATATATAAAAATACCCCACTATTCATGGGAAAGTGCAAGGAATGTCAGCTTTGGTTGAATACAATGTCCATCAGTCAGACACCTGCCTTCCAGAAACTAGAGTCCAGGTGGGGGTATTGCACCAAGCAGGATTACTCAGTTAGCCAGGTAACTTCTAAAATAGCATGCAACTACTTCTCTGAACATGTGTTAATAAATAGCAATAATAAATTATTTAAATAATTATTTCTTGATGGGTTTTTTTTTCTTCTCATAATAAATTTACGTCAATTAAAGGTTGGATTTTTCTCATTTGTTCAGTGTGAGATAAAGATAATTAATCAAACGGTTAATTTTTTTATAATCCTTTTTACTCATCTTTACCAGAGGTACCAATAATAGTGGAGGGCACTGTATATATTGTGCTATAACAAATTTATTTAACCATTTTCAGACGTGATTCAAATCCGGTCTACATGTAGACATAATTTAGACACGTATAATTTTAAACTTATATAATTTCATAAAATGTCCACTGTTTGTTACCACGAGCTGGACTTCAAGAAGGTATGGGATTCTACCTGGGATTCAGCCCGGTGTCTACAACATAATAATTATGTTGCAGCCACCTTTATGCAGTGTGCATGCGCATGGACATACGGCTACCACGCAACAGTGGGCGTGTTTGGCTAGAGCCGATTTGCGTCATATATGCGTCGGCCTGCATCGGAAACTGTCCGAGATAACTAGAAACTCTGGTGGTAGATTTGAAATTATTTCAAATTAAAGCAAGAAATAAAAATAAAGATCTGGTGAGTGAGTTTTATGGCTATGAGGAATATAAGTATAAAGACTATGTGCAGGTTTTTACAGATGGATCAAAGGATCCAATAACAGGAAACACAGGTTCTGCAGTTGCAGTTCCTGGCCATAGAGATGAGATAAGCAGACGGACCTCAAATTACCTAAGTGTATGGCTTTAGAATAGGTTGAACAAAACAAACCAAATAAAGTCCTAGTCTGTAGTGATTCAGTCTCTGCTCTGTACAGCCTCATGTCAGGCGTGTCCAGTAAAATAATAAAATAAAGTTAAAAAAAAAAAAGTAAAATGAAATAATATCAATACACGCAAGACTAAGGAAACAAGGCGCTGAGGTCATATTAATTTGGGTACCTGCTCATACAGGCATTGTGGGTAATGAAAGAGTGGACAAACTAGCTAAACAAGCTGTTAAAAAAAAGAAAACATAGATATGCATGTTAAACTCTCAAAAAGGAAAGAGCATTGTACGGAAATAAATCAATAAAGAGTGGCAGAAACAATGGGATCAGGAGATAAGAGGAAGACATCTGCATTCTATTCAAAATAGTTGATAATGTGAGAAGTAGGAGAGGAAATAGAAAAGAGGAGACAATCATGACTAGATTAAGAATAGGACACAGTAATCTAAACGGTACACTTCACATTATACAGAAGCATTCAACGGGTTTTTGTGATCATTGTCAGATACCAGAAACTGTAGAGCACGTGCTTGTTAGTTGCAGAAAATATGTATCAGATAGAAAGGACATGATGGAAGAAATGAAAAGAGTAGGGATAACAGGAGCAGGAGTAAAGAATATACTGGAGTGTGGTGGAAGTGAACAAGGCAGAAGATGCTTGGTCAGCTTCCTAATGAGAACAGGACTGATGAGGAAAAAATGAAACACTGGACAATATAAGAATAAACTAAAACCAGAAGATGGCAGTAGTGCAACATTAAGGATGAAAGCGCGGCCATTAAAAAGCAAAGAAGAAGAAGAAGAAAAAGAGCGGGTAGAGATGGACTGAATATTTGGTTGAGAGAGGGGCTGAGTGTGAATGATGGCGGCGAGTAGTAGTGGAGGGAATTCAGAGGATGAGGTTGAAGATGACATGGATGTTGAGGAACGGAGTAGAGTAGCTAGCAGGAGAGGATGGGGTAGAGGGAAAGTGAAGATAGAAGAGCAGGTGAGGAAACCAGGTGATAAAAGTAATAAACGGAGTTTGGAGGAAAGTAGCTCTGATAGTGAAGGATCGAGATCAATTCGTAAGAAATTGGTGGGAGAAGAATTTAAAATATTACTGAAATTTAGGCGGGAAGATGAAAATTAAAATATCAACTTAAGTATAATGGCTTTGACCAGGGAGTTGAAAAAGAAAGTAGGAGAAATGGCTAAAATACTCCGAGATGGAAGTTTATTTTTGAAATGCAAAAACGAAGAACAGAAAAATAGGGCGTTGCAGATTGAAAATATCGGCAGGAAAATGGTGATTGAGAGAAAAGTATTGGGTGAGGATAGATTTAAATGGGGAGTGATAACAGGTAGAAGAAGATATGGACAAGATTGCAAAGATTATCAAAGGAGGAGAAGTGAAGAGAATTAGAAGACTGTTTAGAACAGTGAATGGAAGTAAGAAAAAGAGTCTTTAGGGTAAGGGCTTATGTACTGTTGGGAATTCCATTGGTCATACCTGTGATAATATGTATTGATTATATTTGAATATGTATCACCTGTAAACTGTATTACCTGTGACAATATGTATTGATTATATTTGAATATGTGTCTATGAAATGTATCATGAGCACTCACATTGTATGAGCACAGAGCACAGAAACACATTCTCTGTCTATAAAAGCTGGTGCTTTCAGAGAGTCCAGAGAGTCTGATAAGATGATAAGATGTTCCTAAACAATGGTTGCTTTGGGCGCCTTCCAAGGCGTTCCTAGGCAACAGTTACTAAGTTTGTTGGATGAAAAGTTGGAGCTCCAGGCACCCGGTGTCTGACCCACTATTGTATCAGACCCTGGTTTCAGTACAAAATGAGCACAGAAACACATAGTGATATATTAATTAAAATGCACTTTCATAGAACACTATAGAGTTAGTGAAAGTTCTTATTTTTTCTGAGAATAAAAACTGAGGCAACAGTTTTTTTTTTTGTGCCTTTCAAAAGGTCTGATAAGAAGTTGGGTACTTTTTAAAACAACAGTTATATTGTGGTGCCCTTGTTAGATATTGTCCAAACAACCAGGGTCTGATACAAAATGGTTACTCAGGCCTCAATACAAGGTGATGCCATGGGAGGGGGCCTACGGGGGAGAGTTTTTGAGAACTCTTCTCACAGGGCGGAGCTGGAGATGGGTGACTGGGAATCTGCGGGGAGGAGTTTGAGAACTCTCAACCAAGGTAGCCTTGATACCATCCAATAGAAGGAGCCTACAGATGAAAACTTGAGAAGTTCTTAGCACGAGATGACGCCATTGATAAAACAGGGCGGAGAATGGGATGGACAATCTGAGAAGAAACTGTATAAAGATGGACTGTAAACCAAGAATAATTGAGCGTCTCTACAGAGGGGCGCTACGCTAGACTTTTATTGTGCGGTGTGTGGAATGAAGTCTAGCTACGCTATGACTTTGATTGTGCGGTGTATGGAATAAAGTCTAGCATTCTCTGAGATTTCTGCCTCATCCTCTTTATTTGAACACTTAGAGGAATTTGAGAGCGAAAGCTGAGCTCTTTGAATTTTCTTGAGAACTCTGAAATTCTTGTCGCTTGGAAACCACGACAGTACCACCACCGCTTCGTTGCTACAAATGCCAGAGATACGGGCATATTGCCACAGTTTGTAGAGGGAAACAAAGATGTCCTAAATGTGGAGGAGATCATAAGTATGAAGAATGTGGGGATAATGTGTAAGCTAAATGCTGCAACTGTGGAGGTGCTCATAGCGTGGCATATGGAGGATGTGAAGTTAAGAAAAAAGCAATGAAAATTCAGCAAATCAAAACACAAAATAACATAACATATGCAGAGGCAGTAAAGAAAGTGCAAGAAGAAAGCAGAGTAGAAGAATCTGAGAGAAACTACCAACCTTCTAGATTTGAAGTGCAAGGAGAAAGGAGAGTAGAGGATTCTGAGAGAACAATCGTTAACCAAACTTCTAGAGTTGGGATCGAACAGTGTAGTCAAACTAAAGGGTTAAGTACTGAAAAATTGGTTTTATTCATTGCCTATGTCCTCAATTGTTCAGACCAAGCTAAAAGCAAAACCGAGAAAATAAGAATAATAGTTAAGGGAGCGGAAAAGTTCTTGGAGGTGAAGGGTCTTTCTTGGGAACAAATTCAAAAAGAATTGAATCCGATTCAAAGTCAGGAAACAAGTTCTAAAGGACATACAGTCAAACCTGTTTTCACTTTGTCATTATTGGCTATTGTGTGTAGATGTATGAGGCAAAAAATTAACTTAGTCTATTGTAGTATAAGTCTGTAACGTAATAAAACGTGGAGAAGGTGAAAGGGGTGTGCAGACTTTCCGGCTTGACTGTATGTAGGAATTCATATTGAGATGAAGTATAGAGCTAAACCAACAAAAATTGTGGCACTGTCCAAATACTGTATGTTCCCGTGCTGCAGAATGTCCGGCTTTGCTATAGCGTGTGCTGCAGAATGTGCGGCTTTGCTATAGCGTGTGCATAGCGTGTGCTGCAGAATGTCCAGCTTTGCTATGGCGTGTGCTGCAGAATGTCCGGCTTTGCTATGGCGTGTGCTGCAGAATGTCCGGTTTTGCTATAGCGTGTGCTGCAGAATGTCCGGCTTTGCTATAGCGTGTGCATAGCGTGTGCTGCAGAATGTCCGGGTTGCTATAACGTGTGCAAAATGAGATTACTCCCACTCTGGGGAGACATCACACCCATGTTCCACAACAGCACACAGAAGAAAGTACCTCTAGCACTCATGGTTGGACACCCGGATGTAAAACGTACGGCATTCCCCATCGTTACAATAACAAAACCTGATTCTAGACAAATGCAGTAACATGCTGGCATAAGGTGGGATATCAGCCAAAGCAAAAAATGGCTTGATATGTTCCCGGGTTTTCATTATAAACACCAAGGTATACTGTATTGTATTAACTGCAACTGCAAGACAATTTTGTATATTGAATGGCCCTGTATGTCTCCGCCCATTGACCATAGCCAGCCCAACAATCAACCAGCCATTTACATTTCTATAGTGTCTGTAGCATAGCTCTGCTAATGGCTCACTTCTGCTTGGTTGGGCCTAAACCAGTTGTCTCCAGACATCCATGTGTATTCACTGTATCAACCCTTTGAAATGTAATGTTAGATACGTTATTTAAACCACACACACACTTCAGTTCTTCAGCGATATTCTCAGCACAGGCAGCCCGTATGTCTGAGTTTGTCTCTCCCTTGCGCTTTCTAAATAAACCTCAATTATCTTAAGAGAAGTCGTCAGTGTGTTCTTCACTGTCCTGCATTTGGTTCCATGGAAGGCCAACAGAATCCAAACAGGGTCTATAGCCTACGTGATATTTCCACGCAAGCGCTTCCCAGGCAGGAACCGCCATCATACGCAGCACCACTGACAGAATAGCCTACTTATTGCGCTAGGGCGAGAAAGCCGTTGCCGGGGCAAGACCTCCAGCGCCCAGCATGCACTAGGTTGACCTAGTTTAGAATCTCTGACTGATGTTACACCTCAATCCTGCTGTCGCTGCTACCATTTCTCCGACACACCACCTTTCCAATTGTTGTGCTTGATTGCACACAAACTGGTCTGCAACAGAGATGGATTCCATAAATGTGCTTTGATCTCATAAATGTGCTTTGGCAATGTGCTTTGATCTCATAAATGTGCTTTGGCAATGTGCTTTGATCTCATAAATGTGCTTTGATCTCATAAATGTGCTTTGGCAATGTGCTTTGATCTCATAAATGTGCTTTGATCTCATAACTGTGCTTTGGCGATGTGCTTTGATCTCATAAATGTGCTTTGGCAATGTGCTTTGATCTCATAAATGTGCTTTGATCTCATAAATGTGGCAGTGTGCTTTGATTTCTGTATTTTTGAGCAGCATGCTCTGCAGCCGTCTGTCATGGCTACGGGGCCTGTGGTTGAGTTTTCCGTTTTTGAACCTGGCTGACCCTCCGCTGGACTAAGTGATTCTAACACAGGCCACGCGAGTGCTGGTGCAAACCGCTTCATGTGAATTTGGTTTGACTGAGCTGTGGGTTGAAGACTGGCTCAAGCCTGATTTCAGCTGACTTACCTATTCTAAGCTCATGTATAGGAAATTGTGTTACTGAGAGTCTGTAGTCATATCCTAAAAGAAAGACGTCAACACTAGTCTTCCAATCAGAAAATATATTTATTGAAGTATTTATTTAAGTATAGTATTTTATCCCATCAGAACCCATCGAATCACTGCAATGTCCAAATCATGAGGGTCCTCCAAAATGCCTGTGTAGACTGAAGGCCACCAGCTCACCAGGAGCACAGCCAGGCAGGCTAAACCCCAGTTCACCAGGAGGGTTGCTATTGAAGCTCAGCCAGGCAGGCTAAACCCTCTCTGTGGGCAGCGCTGTGGACGATCATGGGGGGACAGACGAGAGTCTCAGCCCTGGCGACATCAGGATTAGACATTAGACATCAGCGTGGACATTGTTTATCTTTTTGTGCTGTAGTTATGTTTTGCTTGTTGGCCTGACTGATATGCTGGTTGGCTGGATATATGAGCAGGTTCTTTAGCTATTCTGATTGTTCGGTAGAGCAAGCACAGGCAACAAGGAATCTTGTGTGGTGACTTGATGCCCAGGTAGACCTGGCGGGTATTTCACAAAGCAGGATTACAGAGTTAGCTGGATAACTGCACTAAAACTTGGAAAAGTTCAATTTACTTCAGTCCATGTACCAGATTTGGGAGGGTTCTGGGTTTTACTCAGTGCAGTTATCCAGCTAACCCAGTAATCCAGCTTTGTGAAATACCCTGGGGGCTGTGTCCAAGCTGCTGGCCAAAGCTGGGCTGAATCTAGTGCTCAGGCTGCAAACTGATCGGGTGGGATAGAGGCTCTGCAAGGCAATGCTGCCAACATAGAGTCTTCAGTCTCCTGTGAAATGTTCCCAAACCGATGGAGGACATTGCAGTGATTGGATGGTCTGATAGGGATAAAATTGGTCTCCAAAATCTACAATCTTATGATTTGCTCCTGAGAGGGCGAAAAACCACAAAAAAACTTTCCGTCAGTCCGTTATCTGATTGCCTAGCTGAGAAAAGGAAAAAGTGGGTAAAAATTCCCCCTCTGCCCCATAAATGGCGACAAAAGTATTACTTTAAGAGCAAATCTGGAATATGTTGTGGCAGATTCGGAGCCAGGAAGTCAAACTAAACACCCAATTTGACACAGAGAAAAGAGAATGCAAAAAAGGGCAGAAAAACACGAATGGTACAACAGCACCCCTGCAGGTGGACCTGTGAACAGCGGGGATCACGAAGGGTGGGTTCAGCAACAGCGCCCCTGCAGGTGGACCTGTGAACAGCGGGTTATGAAAGCCTAACCCCTTCAGCGATCGCAGTGTTGGTGCCAGTGTCTCCTTTGCCGTCTCGGGCCTCGGTTCCATGCACCTCCACAACCTCTTCTTCCCTCACCCGCCATTCCTGAGCTATCATCCTCTCTGCCACACACAAGCTATCATATGGAGGGAAATACAAGGGAATGAGTGCAAAGGAGAAAGGGATGGGTAGTCTGCCTGGGCTAAAGGCCTAAATGCGCAATCAAATCAAATTACGGGTGTAGTCAGTTTTAGTGCTGTCGCAGTGCTATATTAGCGCTCTGTAGCAGTGCTGTATTAGTGAGTATTAGTGCTCTGTAGCAGTGCTATATTAGTGAGTATTAGCGCTCTGTAGCAGTGCTATATTAGTGAGTATTAGCGCTCTGTCTTAGCACTGGCAGTGTTTCCTCACCGTCTCGTCCGAGTGCTGGGTGGTCTGCTGTCCCTCGGTGTAAATCCTCCGGGGCCGATAAGAGCCAAACTCCACCCTGATTCCTTTGGGTCCCTCCTCCTGCCTGCAGGCCACGACCTCCTGAGCCGGCTTCCTGCAACATCAGATCGAGACCACACGAATCATTCTCACACCCTCATTCCAGCAACTTCTCAAACCTCAACTATATCCTGCGTTTTTGCAGAATCTTTGAATCTTTTCTCCACCAAAGCATGCGAGTGTGTTTTTTTAACATTCTCTTCAGTCTCTGATATTTTACACAAGTTGTCTGGGGAAAATATCACATCTTACTGCAGCCTTGTTCTTGATTGCAGTGTTACGATGCCATTCATAAATGTCCCAAATGTTGTGTTTGTCGCCCCCTTGTGTGATATGCCAGTATTTCCACCGTCCTTTTTTGATACTCACTGCTTTTGAGCGATGTCTTGCTGCCTGGATCCCTCCAGCTCACTGCCTTCCCTCTCAACTACTTTCTCTGCTACAGAAAACCCAGTACTAAATCTACACCGTTCACCTGCATGTAGAGCTACCGAGTCTGCCTCCTTTCCCTGCTACAGAAAACCCAGTACTAAATCTAAACCGTTCACCTGCATGTAGAGCTAAATTAACTCATTTTAAAGAGAGGCGTTTGAGACAAAATCCAACCAAAGATGGGCGACCATCAATGAAAGCATTCTGGTATTTCTAATATTCTGTTAATGCTGTACTGTCCAGTGCAACATTACTTACATGTCCTTCTGAAGCAGCCTTAGACTGGATCATGCATTCACCTATAAGAGGCAGGACAAAAACAGCAATCAGGAGAAAGGTAATACATTTACCCATCTAAATCTGTGCTCACCTTCAGACATTGCTGGCCAGAGCCCAAACTAGCCTCCACTGTGTGGAACTAGGCGTGAATTAGCCTCAAATACAGATAGCAGCTTATTTGCTGCTGATGTGTTTCTTGTTAGCATGCTAACTTTTACTATGCATTTATCCAGGTGGCTGTGACTGTATATGGTGAACAGTAATGCCTGAGTGTGATGTCTGACTGCAGCAGTTAGCGTTGCAGGTACAATGGACAGATGTGTGACAGACTGGCAGGGACGGACCCAAATGCACGACGAGACAGAACTTGAAAATAAAGAGTTTTTATTTTCAGTAGGCAAAATAGTAAATGTCCACTGTGGAACCCACAGTGAACTGACACAGTGCTGAGTAAGCAGATCCAGCAGCCCAGCCGGGCGGAGCTGTATACCGCGGTAGCGGTGGTGAGGCTACAGCAGACTGTGTCCGGGTAGACAGGTGAAGTAGCAGCCGCTGGCGGGCTCGCTATCCAAGTTGTACTTCAGAGCAGAAGCGGTACAGCAAACTGGTGAGCAGGAACAGGCGAAGTAACAAGGAGCGGTCTTTAGCCAGGTTCGCAGCGAAGGATCAGGCGGTGGCAGAGTCAGGATCCACACAGGGAAGCCAGGGCGTGTGGCATCCAGACCTGGGTTAGTATAGCCAGAGTCTAGCAAGCTAGAGAATCAGGAAGCAAGTAACAAACGAGACAAGGACCGTAATACTCTGACAAGAAATCACAGGAACAGCACGGTTAATATAACTAGTGTCATTAGAGCTGATAAACTGCAGCTTGCGGGAAATGCGTGCGAAATCAGCGAATTGATTGAACAATTAGAAAACACGTGAGGAATTCGGTGAAAGCAATTAAGTGTGAATTGTGTAATTAAGATGTGGTGCGAGTAGTAAATGTGCAATGTAGACACAATAAGGCAATGATCGCAGACATGACACAATCAGGTTCAGGGAAACAGAGGAAAACACAAAAAGGAAGGGAAGGCAGGAGCGGATCGTAACAGTACTCCCCCATCAAGGTACGCCTCCTGGCGGACCACAGGTTCTGGTCGACTGGGGCTGGCGGCGATGGAAGTCCCGGATGAGGGTAGGGTCCAGGATAAGACGAGGGGCGATCCAGGAACGTTTCTCGGGCCCATACCCCTCCCAGTCGACCAGGTACTGGTGGCCCCGTCCCCAGCGCCGGACGTCGAGGATGCTGGAGACCATATAGGCCGGAGAACCATCAATGTCCCGAACAGGTGGTGGGGCAGTAGTGGGAGCGCTGAGAGGGCAGGAGACAGCTGGCTTGACCTGACTGACATGGAAGGTGGGATGAATTTTGAGGGAGGCAGGGAGACGGAGCTTGAGGGTGACTGGGTTGAGTGCACAGTGAAGGGTCCGACGAAGCGGGGTTGGAGCTTGCGGGAGGTGCCGGGGAGGGAGAAAGTGGAGGTAGACAGCCAAACCTTCTGTCCCGGGCGGTAGCGAGGGGCTGCGGACCGGTGCTGATCCGCCAGGCGACGATTCCGGGAGGAGGTCTTGAGGAGAGCGTTGCGGGTGGCCTTCCAAACCCGCTGGCAGCGTCGGATGTGGGCATCCACAGACGGAACCGCCACCTCGGCCTCCTGGGGGGGGGACAGTGGGGGTTGGAAGCCCTGGGAGGCCTCAAAGGGGGACCTCCCTGTGGATGAGCACACCAAGGTGTTGTGGGCGTACTCGACCCACGGGAGGAGCTGGGACCAGGAGGCAGGGTTGCGGGCCATCACGCACCATAAGGCGGCTCCCAGGTCCTGGTTAGCCCTCTCCGCCTGACCGTTCGTCTGCGGGTGGAACCCGGAGGAGAGGCTGGCGGTGGCACCGAGGGCGGCGCAGAATGCCTTCCATACTGCGGAGGCAAACTGGGGGCCCCGGTCGGAGACGACGTCTGACGGGATCCCATGCAGCCGCACCACGTGCTGCACCAGGAGGTCGGCCGTCTCGAGGGCGGAGGGGAGTTTGGGGAGGGGAACAAAGTGAACCGCCTTTGGAGAACCGGTCCACCAGGGTCAAAATGACTGTGTTACCGGCAGATGGTGGTAGGCCGGTAACGAAGTCGACCCCAATGTGGCTCCAAGGACGGCCCGGGATGGGAAGGGGACGGAGGAGACCAGCAGGGGGGGAGTGAGACACCTTACTCCTAGCGCAGACAGGGCAAGCATGGACGAAGGCCAGGGTGTCCCGCCGGACGGTGGGCCACCAGAAGCTCCTGCGCACTAGCTCCACAGTGCGGTTTCCTCCGGGGTGGCAGGCCAGTCGGGAGGAGTGAGCCCACTCCAGGACCTGGGAGCGGACAGGGTTGGGAACAAAAAGGGCAGAAGAGGGGTTAGGGCGAGGATCAGGATGCGTCACCTGAGCGTCCAGTATGATCTTCTGGATAGGCCACCGGACCGCAGCCACGATGCAGGAAGCCGGAATGATGGTCTCCGGGACAGACAGGTCGGCAGGAGAGGAGTGGATCCGAGAGAGGGCGTCGGGTTTGAGGTTCTTAGATTCGGGTTTGAAGGTGATGGAGTAGTTAAATCTGGAGAAAAACAACGACTAACGGGCCTGTCTGGAGTTCAGTCGTTTGGCGGACTGGATGTATTGTAAGTTGTGGTGGTCAGTCAGGATCAGGAACGGTTGAGTGGTCCCCTCAAGCCAGTGTCTCCATTCCTCCAGTGCCAGCTTGATGGCCAGCAGCTCACGATCTCCTACACCGTAGTTGCGTTGGGTAGGGGAGAGGTGGCGGGAGAAGAAGGCGCAGGGGTGGAGCTTGTGGTTGAGGGGGGAGTGTTGGGACAGGACGGCCCCTACGCCTATGTCAGAGGCATCCACCTCCACCACGAATTGGCGGTCGGGTTCCGGACAGCAGAGGATGGGGGCCGTGGTGAACAGTGTTTTGAGTCTGGTGAAGGCTTGATCTGCCAGGGGATTCCAGGAAAACAGGGTTTTAGTGGATGTGAGGGCGGTGAGGGGTGCGGCTACCTGGCTGTAGTTGCGGATAAACCTCCTGTAGAAGTTGGCGAACCCCAGGAACTGCTGCAGGTGCTTCCGAGTGGTGGGAATAGGCCACTCCGTAACTGCCTGGATCTTAGCCGGGTCCGGCCGTATGTCGCCCCTCTCCACCACAAAACCTAGGAACGAGACTGAGGGAGCATGGAACAGGCATTTATCGGCTTTTACGAACAACTTATTTTCTAGTAAGCGTTGTAGGACCAGGGAGACATGGTCTTGGTGTTCCCATTGATTCTGGGAGAAAATAAGTATGTCGTCTAAATACACGAAGACGAAGCGGTTTAGGAAATCCCTCAGTACATCGTTCACTAGGCTTTGAAAGATGGCTGGGGCGTTAGTAAGGCCGAACGGGACCACCCGGTACTCGAAGTGACCCAGGGGGGTGTTGAAGGCGGTCTTCCACTCGTCTCCCTCCCGGATCCGTACCAGGTGGTAGGCGTTACGGAGGTCCAGCTTAGTGAAGACCCGGGCACCCTGCAGCAGTTCAAAGGCAGAGTTAAGTAGGGGTAATGTGTATTTATTTCTAACGGTGATGGCATTGAGGCGATGCAGGGGCGGAGGGAGCCATCCTTCTTTTTTTACAAAAAAGAACCCTGCTCCGACGGGCGAGGAGGAGGGGCGGATGATACCTGCTTCGAGGGAGGCCTTGATGTAATCCTCCATGGCAGCTCTCTCCGGGCCGGACAGGCTGTACAGGCGACCGGAGGGCAGAGGAGCACCCGGAAGCAGGGAGATGGCACAATCGTAGGGTCTATGAGGGGGTAAGGACAAGGCAAGAGACTTAGAGAACACACGGGACATAGACAGGTAACATTGGGGGACCCCCTTAAGGTCGACCTCTGGAACGGAAGTTTGAATTTCTGTGCTAGAGGGAGGTTCCGCAGAGTGGAGACAGGAGGCATGGCATTGGGTGCTCCAGCTGGTGACGCTGGATGTGATCCAGTCGAGCAGTGGGTTGTGTTGGTGCAGCCAGGGCTGACCGAGGACCAGAAGGGAGTGAGGAGTGTTGATGATGTGTAGTTGAATGGTCTCCCGGTGGTTACCGGACAGAAGCAGTTGGATGGGGATGGTGCGGTGGGTGATGTGGGCTAGGCGGTGGCCGTCCAGGGCATAGGCGTTGATGGGTCTCTCCAATTCTTCGGTTGGAATCCCGGACTTGTGCACAAACTGGGAGTCCACAAAGTTGGAGTCGGCTCCTGAGTCGATGAGGGCTTGAACTGTGACAGTGGCGGAGGCAGTAGTGCCCCATTTGAGGACCACAGAGAGTTGGAAGCGGTTGTGAGCTAGGCCAGGTGTTTGGGTCTGGCTCGCCAGTAGGCCTAGGGTTGCTGACGAGCCCTCTCTTTTGGACGTACAGGACAGGAGCTAAGGAGGTCATCCGTGCGGCCGCAATAGTAGCATGCTCCGGTGGCCCGGCGTTGGCGGCGGCGGGCGGCAGGGTCGGACGTGGTTCCACCCAGCTGCATGAGTTCCACGGGTTCCGGACGTTCGAGGGGCATGGGAGCATGGTGGCGAAGAGCAGGGTGCGAGGGCGTGGCTCCCAGAGGCTGTTGAGTGGAGGCGTTAGCCCTCTTCTCTCGGGCGCGGGCGCGCAGGCGGTTGTTGACCGTGATGGCCAAGGAGATGAGGTCGTTGAGCGTAGAGGTGTCATCGCGAGTGGCCATCTCGTCCTTCATCTCCTCGGACAGAGCGGAGCGGAAGATGCCCTGTAGGGAGGCGTCATTCCAATTAGACTCTGCCGCGAGGATCCGGAATTTGATAGCGAACTCAGCCACACTACGCTCGCCTTGCCTTATCGCGATCAGCTGCTGGGTGACGTCTCTACCACACACGGGATGATCGAAGGTACGCCGCATTTCCATAGTGAAGTCCTTGTACCTGGTGCAGAGGGTAGGTTGTTTCTCCCATAGCACGGCGGCCCAGTCCCGCGCCTCTCCTCCCAGGCAGGTGATGACGTACGCCACTCGGGTGGTGTCAGCAGAGTAGGAGGAGGGCTGCATCTGGAACGCCAGCTCGCACTGCATCAGGAAGGGCTGGCATTTCCCCAGCTCACCTGAGTACCTTTCTGGCGGGTTGGCGCGAGCTTCCCGAAGAGGTGGCGCCGGTGGTTGTGGTGGATGTTCCGGTTCAAGGCGGGGTAGTGGAGTCTGGGCAGCCATCTGCGTTAGCATGGTGCCCATGTGGGTTGTCCGTTCCGCCATGCCCCGAAACAGCTCCAGTGCTTCGTCCAGGCGGTTGCCTTGCTGGGCGATCTGGGTAGCCTGGCAGGTGAGGGCGTGGCGAAATTGTTCTGCGTCGGCTGGGTCCATGTCTGGTCAGAGTATTCTGTGACAGACTGGCAGGGACGGACCCAAATGCACGACGAGACAGAACTTGAAAATAAAGAGTTTTTATTTTCAGTAGGCAAAATAGTAAATGTCCACTGTGGAACCCACAGTGAACTGACACAGTGCTGAGTAAGCAGATACAGCAGCCCAGCCGGGCGGAGCTGTATACCGCGGTAGCGGTGGTGAGGCTACAGCAGACTGTGTCCGGGTAGACAGGTGAAGTAGCAGCCGCTGGCGGGCTCGCTATCCAAGTTGTACTTCAGAGCAGAAGCGGTACAGCAAACTGGTGAGCAGGAACAGGCGAAGTAGCAAGGAGCGGTCTTTAGCCAGGTTCGCAGCGAAGGATCAGGCGGTGGCAGAGTCAGGATCCACACAGGGAAGCCAGGGCGTGTGGCATCCAGACCTGGGTTAGTATAGCCAGAGTCTGGCAAGCTAGAGAATCAGGAAGCAAGTAACAAACGAGACAAGGACCGTAATACTCTGACAAGAAATCACAGGAACAGCACGGTTAATATAACTAGTGTCATTAGAGCTGATAAACTGCAGCTTGCGGGAAATGCGTGCGAAATCAGCGAATTGATTGAACAATTAGAAAACACGTGAGGAATGCGTTGAAAGCAATTAAGTGTGAATTGTGTAATTAAGATGTGGTGCGAGTAGTAAATGTGCAATGTAGACACAATAAGGCAATGAACGCAGACATGACACAATCAGGTTCAGGGAAACAGAGGAAAACACAAAAAGGAAGGGAAGGCAGGAGCGGATTGTAACAGTATGCACACCTTCTGCAGCAATCATCTCCTGTGCAGCGGGGAGGCTATGGGTGGAACTGGTGGCTGATCTTTTCAGGTCAGCCAACTCACTGCTGATCTCTGCGAGCCTGTAAACAAAGAAAAGCACAGGATTCAGCCACCGCCATGCAGTGTGTGAAAATCTCCAATTTAACTCAATTGATTGGCCACTAAACTCACTTCTTCTGCAGACTGGCTTTTTCTCTCTGTTCCTCCTCCTGTAACAAAACATTGGGACAAAGCATTACAAACACTTAGTAATTATGTACAAAATGGTGGTAAAGGGTAAACTGTACACACCGGTAGTGCAGGTGAGGCTGCTTACCTGGGCCATCAGGATGAGTTGCTGTGCTGCCAGCTCACCCTGCAGGACAGAGACGCTCTCCTTAAGCTTGCTGATTCCCAGCTGCTGGGCCGACTCCTGAGCGATCTTCCTGCAAGCAGAGTACAGAGGCTTCAGGCTCTGCCTGCACCGCTCTTATGCATAAACACACCTTTCCTCTGCTGTATGACAGCAACAGCAATGCAGCTGAAAGCCGCCACAACGACTCACCATCCTCCTGTCGCCTACTTTGTAAAACCCGCATGACCCTCAGCAGCCACCGTACTTACTCCTGCAGGACGGCCTCTTGCTGCTGAGACGCTGCAGAAAAGGCTGCCAGCTTCCTGTCCTTCTCATAGCACAGTTCCTGCAAGGCGGCCATGTTCTCTGCCTTTTCCTGGCAGAGCCGCATCAGGTCCGCCATCTCCTCCTCCTTTTCCTGAAGACCGAAAGCCGCGGCCGCCAGCTGGTACTCCCGCTCCTGGAACAGCTCTACCATGATCTTCAGCTCACGCTCTTTCCTCTCACAATGCCCTTCCATGGCTGACAGCCCCTTCTCTGCCAAGTCAACCCATTCCTGTTCCCTAATCTCGTTTCTTTGGGTCACGGCTTCCAGCGTCCGCTCTTTCCTGTTGCAGATGTCCAGAACGACGGCCAGCTCATGCTTCAAGTTTCCAATCGTGGTCTTCCTCCTCTGTCTCTCTGCTTCTGCGGCCTTACAGTTCACTTCCGCCTGTGCAACTGATTCCTGTGCAGAATGCAGCCGCTCGCATTTTAACGAGAACAAAGAAATATGAGCATATTACCCCAGTACTAGCATCACTTCATTGGCTACCAATTAAGCATAGGATAGACTTTAAGGTCTTGCTTCTGACTTTTAAAGCTTTACATGGACTTGCACCAGTGTATATATGTAATCTGCTTTTACCATATAAGCCGAAAAGATCCCTTCGTTCCCAAGACGCAGGCTACTTAGTAGTCCCTAGAATATCTAAAAACTTGACGGGTGGTAGAGCTTTCTCCTACAGAGCACCACTACTGTGGAACACCCTTCCAAAATCTATAAGGGAATCAGACACAGTCTCAATATTTAAGTCTAGATTAAAAACGCACCTTTATGATCAGGCTTATAATGAGTTGTAGTCCGGAGACAGGACCAGAGAAGCCCTTTTGTCATAGAGTAATGCGGAGTGACATCCTTTCCTTACTGTCACCTGTCAACAGCTGTAACCCCATCTTCCTGGGCTGGCTCTTGATAGGTGGGTAGGATTGTTTACTCTCTCATGACTGGATGGGTTCTCAAACCCTGTCTTCATAGCTATGCAGCCATAAGTTACTCCTGGCGGGGGTACTTGTCCAACCCCCCCCCCCCCCCCCCCCCCCCTAACTGTTCTCTCTCTCTCTCTTCTTCCACATTCCGCCGGCGGGGCTCATGCCCCGCATCTCGAGAGTTGCTGTCCAGCTTCCTGTCCATCGCCGCTTGCCCCTCCCTCCCCACCACCGCTGCCAGCCGATCCTGCCGCCATCGGCACCCGTTTTCCCATCATCATTGCCGCCACATCTGGACTGCCATCTAGCTGCTGCAATCTCCACTATCATGGATATTGCCAGTCAGTTTTGACCATGCTGGTCATTAAGATCTAGACCCTGAGCCGACCTGAGGAGAATGGGTTTCCCCCTTGAGTCTGGTTCCTCCCAAGGTTTCTTCCTAATTACACCAGGGAGTTTTTCCTTGCCACTGTTGCCTCTGGCTTGCTCTTGTGGGGGTTTAGGCTGGGTTTTTTCTGTGAAGCGCATTGTGACAACTTGTTGTGAAATACGCTATATAAATAAATATTGATTTGATTTGATTTGTTGCATCTGGTGGAACGTCGCCATTCAAATATGAAATTATTACATGAAAAATTGGATTAATAAAAAAAACAAAGCATTTAAACATTACGGATTCAATACGAATCTTAGATGTTCTGTATGAGATATCGTCATGCTACAGTGCTCAGCATCACTGATATTAATCCACTGGCCAAACAGCCGGTTATAAATGATCTCACCTTCAGCTCTTCATACAGAAGAATCTTTGCAGAAGCAGAGTTGTTGGAGACGTTCTCCTCCCTCTGAAGCTTGAGGATTTTTTGATCAAGCTCTTTCTTAGTCCCTAATAATACAAAATTATGCCTTTAATAACATAATATAAATCGTAACAAATGTTACTGAAATCAAACTAATATTAAATAAAATTTTAATAACTTACACCGGTGTTTCCTGCTGTTAAACGAAAAAGGAAAAGACAAGAAAAGAGAAAAAAAAATACAATTAACTACAGACAAAGCAATTAACTACAGACAGACAGGGAAATTAACTACAGACAGAGCAATTAACTACAGACAGGGCAATTAATTACAGACAGGGCAATTAACTACAGACAGAGTCAATTTAAAAACAATGACACAAACAGGCAATCGACACTCAGCAGTTAAAATGAATGGTCTGTACAGATATTGCACAAATTACAGATGGTACAGTAGCTTGATTTTAGCTCAGTCAACAGTGACCAGAGGCAATGATCTGATGTACAATGTTTCATGGATTAAGCAGACTGGATAATGTCTTCTGTAGCTCGCGCTAGCGTCTGCTAAAGTCATGTGGTATCATGTAAATGAATGTAAGAAATGACTCACCACGAGCAATGCTACGCAGTTCCCCGCAAACATTATCAGCGACCCCATCACTAACCACTCATTTGGGACCACATTCCAGAATTCCGATAGGTTTCCCATGAGCTGAACAAAGGTAAAAGTACAGGGGGTAATACATCTGCTCCAAGGGGATACAGTTAAAAAACCCCAATATTAACACACACTCTCCCCACACACGGGATTGATTAGCCAGTCCATTGTATTACTATTTTCAAATAGGCTACAGTGTAAACAGCATGTAGGTCCCCTTTATTTTACAGGTACCACTCATAGGAGGTTAAATGATACGCCTTTACGCATATTTTAGCCACGTTATTAAAATACTAAATTCGACTTTTCATGCAAAAGAAAAATAAAGTTGTACTCACAGTTTCAGCAGAGTGCGCTACCCGCTCCTTGATGGGAAGGAGGGCGCCGTCTGACCACATGGGACCAACCGCGGTGTTATTGGTGACATTGCCTTGAGCACATTTCATTTTTGATATTAATGACAAATGGTCGCGAACAACAGTCAAAGAGCATCTATTAAGTGTACATTGATCAGCCTGCCATCACGGACGCTTTTAGATCAGGTCTGATCGGTGCTAGTTAGTTAACCGAATATTATCATCGGGGGCAAAATATTAGCGAGGCTAGACCTTTATCAGTATTGACCAATAACGTTACATAAAACTGCTCCAAATGAAGACACAGACAGGCATCGCATAACTATGTCCAATAATTCTTACCTTGATGTTCTCCATTCAAAAACTCGAAGAAGTTCAGAAGGAACTTCAGCACAAAATTTAGGTAGGCCAACCAAAAAGCGAAGACAATTCCACGCCAAATCGCCATCATTATGGAAGACGCGAAGTGGGTGGAATTATCCAAACAGTTCAATCAGATGTATCGGTTGTAGGATCAAGAAAAAACAAGATCAAGTAAACGCGATAAATCTGATAAGTGGTCTAAAATCAAGCAGCAAAAAACCTAAATATAAAGAACAACGAGCGTTGTAATCCATTGTGACGTATTAGTGAATGTTAACATGACGGATCATTTCACAGAAACCTCAACGCAGAGACCGTTAGAGATCTCTTTCTTGGGCTCTAGCTCAATGCAGGCGTTAATAATTCACGTTTATTAGGAATCCCTAGGAAGTCGGACAGACAGGGTTGAATAAAATGTTATTATCGTCACTGAGTTTCCAGCTTTAATAACGGACACCTATACAAAACAGGCACGACGTCACAACAGTGTTGCATTGTGGGTATCCATTTTTGCAGACACGCAAACTGTAAACATTAACGTTAGCTAGCTTTATATTTAGGTTTTTTGCTGCTTGATTTTAGACCACTTATCAGATTTATCGCGTTTACTTGATCTTGTTTTTTCTTGATCCTACAACCGATACATCTGATTGAACTGTTTGGATAATTCCACCCACTTCGCGTCTTCCATAATGATGGCGATTTGGCGTGGAATTGTCTTCGCTTTTTGGTTGGCCTACCTAAATTTTGTGCCTCAGATCCTTCTGAACTTCGTCGAGTTTTTGAATGGAGAACATCAAGGTAAGAATTCTTGGAAATAGTTATGCGATGCCTGTCTGTGTCTTCATTTGGAGCAGTTTTATGTAGCTAGCACAACGTTAGATACACGAAGATGACTATGCACAACAGAGAAACAAATGGACAGGGTCAATAGCAAAAGTAAGATTCTTTACCCAGAGAAGCTGAACAAAGAAGCTAAGGAACAATACTTGGATAAAATTGATGAAATCAATGGTGTAGACCCATGTGAACACAAATATTGGATGAGTGATCTTGACGCGCTACCACCATTTACGTTTCCCGACGTCTTTTCCTACCTTGTCTGTGGCGTGAGTGCATACACTTTCGAGCAGTTTCGAATTTATAAATCACTGGAGGCTCACGTTCAGTTCACAAATGGATGGGTGCAGGATCTACAGATATAACGTTAACGATCAGAGAAGTGTCGTTCGCACAAAGGTAGGTAACCACCACTCACCTCTCGTAAACAGAACGAACACAACAGGCGGTAACCTATCTTGTTTGTAAGATCAACACTGCAACGCAATTACTCACAACACTTAAAATTACATGTTTGTGATGTTTGCTTTTACTGCGTGTAGCTGCTTTCCGTACAAAACGCTGTTGTGGCAGAGCGGTCTTGTGCTAGGGTTTGAGCTGTACATGCGAAGGCTATTTTTATTGTTTATTTTTTAGTATTTTGTTTATATTTATCTAATTTAATTTCTCATCTCTTAGGTCTTGCACTCCCAGCGTCTTAATGAACCTCCTCTCAAGCCACGGGTGATACTGAGTTCCAGTGGCCAAGTGGAGTGTGCACACTGTTCATGCAAGGCTGGCAGAGCAGAGTCTTGCACCCATGTCGGGGCTCTGCTGTTCAAGGTTGAAGCAGCAGTGCGAATACGGGGAAACAGATGTCTTGTCCTACTGGATGATGCCTACCAGTGTGGACAAGGTTCATGCAGAGGTGGGCCACAACATTGATTTCACCACTGGTGCTGCAAAGAAGAAGGACCTCGACAGGTGCATCAGTGGAGAGACCAGAAGGTCTGGCATAAGGACTCGTATTGACAGCAACACAACCCCAGCAGCCACACTTGCCGACCTATCACCCCTGCTTCAGACTTTGCATGGTTACAGCAAGGCTGTTTGTCTGTCAGGCATGGAGGACTACTACAAACATTACACAGATCCTGTTCAGCCGTGTGTGTCTTGCCAAAGTCCCTCCCTCAGAAGACTGCGTGACCCAGGAAAGGATGGACGCAAACTTTCTGCCCTGCACCAGCACTGTGAGGGCCTAAAAGATATAGCAGCAGTTACAGAGGCACAGGCAGCCACGGTGAAGGCTCGAACGAAACGGCAACATCGATCCCCTGCCCGGTACACATCGAGAGCAGGACGAATAACTGCTTCTAATATCCGTGCCGTTCTTTCCACCATTGTTGGTAGACCAGCTCTGTCAACAGTCAGGAGAGTGAGCTGTTCCAAAAAAACAGCAACTACGGCTGCCATGAGATGGGGGATAGACCATGAGGAAGAGGCGAGGCGGACCTATGTCACACTGACAGCACCCCAGCACAGGACCCTCAAAGTGGAGGATTGTGGATTTATAATAAATCCGGAATATCCAGAGGTTGGGGCATCACCTGACGGCTCATTCAGTGCGAGTGTTATGGAAAAGGCTGCCTGGAAATAAAATGTACATTTAAGTATCGCAACAGCTCCATCCTGCAGGCCTGTGCTGACGATGACAATAACTTTTGTCTCCATCTAGTGGATGGGAAGGTAGACCTGAAACGAATACACAGATATCACAGCCAAGTACAGGCGCAGATGTTCGCGACCAGGTCAGAGTTCTGTGACTTTGTGTTGTGGACACAGAATGATTCTGCTGTGGTCCGTGTCATGCCAGATGTGGATTTATGGATGACACATCTGAAGGCGGCACAGGAGTTTTACCACAAAGTTTGTCTACCTGAGCTTGTTGCCTGTTACTACACCCGAGCAGCCTCCACAACACCACCTGTCAAGGCTTTAACTGAGTCACAGCGACTAAATGCACAGCAGTCTTGCACAAAAAGGCTAAGAAAAAGACAAACTGTGGTGCTTTTGCAGAGGGCCAGAAATGACCCCTGGTTTTGTCACACACGCAAACAAGAGTGGATCAGAACTGTACTGTGAACTTTGCGCTTTTCAACTTGTCCCACAGGGATTCATGTGTGCAACAGTTTTCCTTAAATACTTGACTAAATTACTTGAATAGAATATATGACTGGAATGTATCACTGCCACTTGTGGTACTACCAGTTACACTGTGAACTTCATTGCACTAGACTACCCCAAATAAATAATATTATTAATTTTGTACATTTCATGCAAGCCATTTCTTTTTTGCTAAATAAAGACATTTAGAATTGTATTCATTGTACATTGTTTATTGCATGTTACACAACATTACACTTGCTTTTTTCCATTAGAATCCACTATGCTCATTGATATATATTATGTTTCCACATCGACAAGTGCATAATATATGACAATGAGTATAGTGGATTAAAATGGAAAAACGCAAGTGTACCTAATAGAGTGGCCACTGAATTTATATATTTTAACTAGACGGTTTCATAACAACACTAGGGCACATGTTAGTCAAGGCACAGCACACAGAGACAATCTTGTCCAGGACGATCATGTCCTCGCCCTCACATGGCAGCACCATACTGATTGGTACAGTCTCACTTAGTACGGTGTACTTGGTGCGTACACAACCAATCACCCTCTCCACGTGGACTCTCAGGTGAGCTATCTGCCGTGTCTCCCCAACATCTTTTGCATCCAGCTGGAAGCGTCCTCTTGTGAATGCTGGGAATTTCACCTCTGCACACATAAATCCGACACTGTCCCTGATATCAAATCCCCGATCAGCTAACACCAAACCATCAGGTAGAAGTTGATCAAGAAGGCCACTGTTCTCAGTCACCTGTTTGTCAGGTCCTCCCCAACCTTTGGAAATGAAAGAGATGGCTCCGTGTGGTGTAATTCCAATGAGGTACTTCAACGTCTGCGCTCTAGCTTTCAGATTGGAGGGTCTCAATGAAAATCTCGAAACGGTCCACAATAACGGCAACGCGGTTTCCAAAAGCCTCCACAAATTCATGCGGCATACTACCCTGCAAACAGCGTCTCTCTGGCCAGTGAGCCAAAGGGCTGAGGCATGCATGCAAAACACCAATGGTATCTCTGAATGTGGTGGACACAGTCTTTGGGCTTACGTGGAACAGGTGAGCAATGTGCTGGACTGGCAGAGATCAATTCTTTGAGATCAATTCTTGCAGTTTTCCTTAAATATAGATGGTTAAAAACCTTAGTGTAACTATTGATTCAGACCTCTCCTTTCAGCCCCATATGAACAATATCACAAGAATGGCCTTCTTCTACCTGAGGAATATGTCTAAATTAAGGAAGGTGTTGTCCCTGGAGGATGCTGAAAAAAACGGTTCATGCTATTGTAACCTCTCGACTACATTACTGTAATGCCTTATTGTCTGGTTGCACTGGCTCAGCCCTGAATCGTCTCCAACTTGTACAGAATGCAGCTGCTAGGGTTCTTACTAGAACCAAGAAATGGGAGCATATCAGCCCGGTGCTCAAAACTCTTCATTGGCTGCCTGTCAATTTCTGAATTGACTACAATATTTTACTTCTAGTGTTTAAAGCTTTAAATGCTTTGGCCCCAAAATATCTTAGTGACTTACGCATTCCTTACTGTCCTCCTAGATTACTTTTCTCTCAAAGTGCTGGCTATTTGAAAATTCCTACTATATCAAAAATTACAATGGGTGGCAGAGCCTTCTCTTACAGAGCTCCTTTCTTATGGAATAATCTTCCCATGTATGTTCGGGCTTCAGACACACTTTCTGTCTTTAAGCGTAGGCTAAAAATGTACCTCTTTAGTCAATCCTATATTTAAGGTTGTCGGGGGGGGGCAGGTGGCTAACCTTCTCTTTTCCTCTCTCACCCTGAGCAGCAGACTACTCTGGCCCGTGCCCCCTCGCCCTGAGTTTGCACACTGCTCCAGTCCTGTCCCTCCTTTGGTTTATCCTCCCGACTTGACGCAACCGGAGTCCCAGATGCACCAGCCCACCCCTTTGAATTGAACATTTTACATCCTTTTCTTTGGAATTTGTACTTAGCAGCTAGTTTGATTAGATCCCTCATTACAGTCCATTACCATCCAGTCCACCTTTAGCTGAAACCGGGCCGGCCAGCGAAGGATGGACACCCCCTCTCCTTTAGCTGAAACCGGGCCGGCCAGCGAAGGACGGACACCCCCTCTCCTTTAGCTGAAACCGGGCCGGCCAGCGAAGGACAGACACCCCCTCTCCTTTAGCTGGTCCGAGTGCTGGGTGGTCGGCTGTCCCTCGGTGTAAATCCTCCGGGGCCGATAAGAGCCAAACTCCACCCTGATTCCTTTGGGTCTCTCCTCCTGCCTGCAGGCCACGACCTCCTGAGCCGGCTTCCTGCAACATCAGATCGAGACCACACGAATCATTCTCACACCCTCATTCCATCAACTTCTCAAACCTCAACTATATCCTGCGTTTTTGCAGAATCTTTGAATCTTTTCTCCACCAAAGCATGCGAGTGTTTTTTTTTTAACATTCTCTTCAGTCTCTGATATTTTACACAAGTTGTCTGGGGAAAATATCACATCTTACTGCAGCCTTGTTCTTGATTGCAGTGTTACGATGCCATTCATAAATGTCCCAAATGTTGTGTTTGTCGCCCCCTTGTGTGATATGCCAGTATTTCCACCGTCCTTTTTTGATACTCACTGCTTTTGAGCGATGTCTTGCTGCCTGGATCCCTCCAGCTCACTGCCTTCCCTCTCAACTACTGAGTCCTTTCCCTGCTACAGAAAACCCAGTACTAAATCTACACCGTTCACCTGCATGTACAGCTACTGAGTCTGCCTCATTTCCCTGCTACAGAAAACCCAGTACTAAATCTACACCGTTCACCTGCATGTAGAGCTACCGAGTCTGCCTCCTTTCCCTGCTACAGAAAACCCAGTACTACATCTAAACCGTTCACCTGCATGTAGAGCTAAATTAACTCATTTTAAAGAGAGGCGTTTGAGACAAAATCCAACCAAAGATGGGCGACCATCAATGAAAGCATTCTGGTATTTCTAATATTCTGTTAATGCTGTACTGTCCAGTGCAACATTACTTACATGTCCTTCTGAAGCAGCCTTAGACTGGATCATGCATTCACCTATAAGAGGCAGGACAAAAACAGCAATCAGGGGAAAGGTAATACACTTACAACCATCTAAATCTGTGCTCACCTTCAGACATTACTGACCAGAGCCCAAACTAGCCTCCACTGTGTGGAACTAGGCGTGAATTAGCCTCAAATACAGATAGCAGCTTATTTTCTGCTGATGTGTTTCTTGTTAGCACGCTAACTTTTACTATGCATTTATCCAGGTGGCTGTGACTGTATATGGTGAACAGTAATGCCTGAGTGTGATGTCTGACTGCAGCAGTTAGCGTTGAAGGTACAATGGACAGATGCACACCTTCCGCAGCAATCATCTCCTGTGCAGCGGGGAGGCTATGGGTGGAACTGGTGGCTGATCTTTTCAGGTCAGCCAACTCACTGCTGATCTCTGCGAGCCTGTAAACAAAGAAAAGCACAGCATTCAGCCACCGCCATGCAATGTGTGAAAATCTGCAATTTAACTCAATTGATTGGCCGCTGAACTCACTTCTTCTGCAGACTGGCTTTTTCTCTCTGTTCCTCCTCCTGTAACAAAACATTGGGACAAAGCATTACAAACACTTAGTAATTATGTACAAAATGGTGGTAAAGGGTAAACTGTACACACCGGTAGTGCAGGTGAGGCTGCTTACCTGGGCCATCAGGATGAGTTGCTGTGCTGCCAGCTCACCCTGCAGGACAGAGACGCTCTCCTTAAGCTTGCTGATTCCCAGCTGCTGGGCCGACTCCTGAGCGATCTTCCTGCAAGCAGAGTACAGAGGCTTCAGGCTCTGCCTGCACCGCTCTTATGCATAAACACACCTTTCCTCTGCTGTATGACAGCAACGGCAATGCAGCTGAAAGCCGCCACAACGACTCACCATCCTCCTGTCGCCTACTTTGTAAAACCCACATGACCCTCGGCAGCCACCGTACTTACTCCTGCAGGACGGCCTCTTGCTGCTGAGACGCTGCAGAAAAGGCTGCCAGCTTCCCGTCCTTCTCATAGCACAGTTCCTGCAAGGCGGCCATGTTCTCTGCCTTTTCCTGGCAGAGCCGCATCAGGTCCGCCATCTCCTCCTCCTTTTCCTGGAGACCGAAAGCCGCGGCCGCCAGCTGGTACTCCCGCTCCTGGAACAGCTCTACCATGATCTTCAGCTCGCGCTCTTTCTTCTCACAATGCCCTTCCATGGCCGACAGCCCCTTCTCTGCCAAGTCAGCCCATTCCTGTTCCCTAATCTCGTTTCTTTGGGTCACGGCTTCCAGCCTCTGCTCTTTCCTCTTGCAGATGTCCAGAACTATGGCCAGCTCATGCTTCAAGTTTCCAATCGTGGTCTTGCTCCTCTGTCTCTCTGCTTCTGCGGCATTACAGTTCACTTCCGCCTGTGCAACTGATTCCAGTTGCATCTGGTGGAACGTCGCCATTCAAATATGAAATTATAACATGAAAAATTGTATTAAAAAAAAACAAACAAAGCATTTAAACATTACGGATTCAATACGAATTTTAGATGTTCTGTACGAGATATCGTCATGCTACAGTGCTCAGCATCACTGATATTAATCCACTGGCCAAACAGCCGGTTATAAATGATCTCACCTTCAGCTCCTCATACAGAAGAGTCTTTGCAGAAGCAGAGTTGTTGGAGACGTTCACCTCCCCCTGAAGCTTGAGGATTTTTTGATCAAGCGCTTTCTTAGTCCCTAATAATACAAAATTAAAATGAATTTAAAACCGTATGCCTTTAATAACATAATATAAATAATAACAAATGTTACTGAAGTCAAACTAATATTAAATACAATTTTAATAACTTACGCCGGTGTTTCCTGCTGTTAAACTAAAAAGGAAAAGACAAGAAAAGAGAAAAAAAATACAATTAACTACAGACAGAGCAATTAACTACAGACAGGGCAATTAACTACAGACAGAGTCAATTTAAAAACAATGACACAAACAGGCAATCGACACTCAGCAGTTAAAACAAATGGTCTGTACAGATAATGCACAAATTACAGATGGTACAGTAGCTTTATTTTAGCTCAGTCAACAGTGGCCAGAGGCAATGATCTGATGTACAATGTTTCATGGATTAAGCAGACTGGATAATGTGCACCACTGTAGCGGTGGCTTCTGTAGCTCGCGCTAGCGTCTGCTAAAGTCATGTGGTATCATGTAAATGAATGTAAGAAATGACTGACCACGAGCAATGCTACGCAGTTCCCCGCAAACATTATCAGCGACCCCATCACTAACCACTCAGTTGGGACCACATTCCAGAATTCCGATAGGTTTCCCATGAGCTGAACAAAGGTAAAAGTACAGGGGGTAATACACCTGCTCCAAGGGGATACAGTTAAAAGACCCCAATAATAACACACACTCTCCCCACACACGGGATTGATTAGCCAGTCCATTGTATTACTATTTTCAAATAGGCTACAGTGTAAACAGCATGTAGGTCCCCTTTATTTTACAGGTACCACTCATAGGAGGTTAAATGATACGCCTTTACGCATATTTTAGTCACGTAATTAAAATACTAAATTCGACTTTTCATGCAAAAGAAAAATAAAGTTGTACTCACAGTTTCAGCAGAGTGCGCTACCCGCTCCTTGATGGGAAGGAGGGCGCCGTCTGACCACATGGGACCAACCGCGGTGTTATTGGTGACATTGCCTTGAGCACATTTCATTTTTGATATTAATGACAAATGGTCGCGAACAATTAACAGTCAAAGAGCATCTATTAAGTGCACATTGATCAGCCTGCCATCACGGACGCTTTTAGATCAGGTCTGATCGGTGCTAGTTAGTTAACCAAATATTATCATCGGGGGCAAAATATTAGCGAGGCTAGACCTTTATCAGTATTAATCAATAACGTTACATAAAACTGCTCCAAATGAAGACACAGACAGGCATCGCATAATTATGTCCAATAATTCTTACCTTGATGTTCTCCATTCAAAAACTCGACGAAGTTAAGAAGGATCTGAGGCACAAAATTTAGGTAGGCCAACCAAAAAGCGAAGACAATTCCACGCCAAATCGCCATCATTATGGAAGACGCGAAGTGGGTGGAATTATCCAAATCAGATGTATCGGTTGTAGGATCAAGAAAAAACAAGATCAAGTAAACGCGATAAATCTGATAAGTGGTCTAAAGCCAAGCAGCAAAAAACCAAAATATAAAGAACGAGCGTTATAATCCATTGTGACGTATTAGTGAATGTTAACATGACGGATCATTTCACAGAAACCTCAACGCAGAACCCGTTAGAGATCTCTTTCTTGGGCTCTAGCTCCATGCAGGCGTTAGTAATTCACGTTTATTAGGAATCCCTAGGAAGTCGGACAGACAGGGTTGAATAAAATGTTATTATCGTCACTGAGTTTCCAGCTTTAATAACGGACACCTATAGAAAACAGGCACGACGTCACAACAGTGTTGCATTGTGGGTATCCGTTTTTGCAGACACGCAAACTGTAAACATTAATGTTAGCTAGCTAGCATAACGTTAGATACACGAAGATGACTATACGCAACAGAGAAACAAATGGACAGGGTTAATAGCAAAAGTACGATTCTTTACCCAGAGAAGCTGAACAAAGAAGCTAAGGAACAATACCTGGAGAAAATTGGTGAAATCAATGGTGTAGACCCATGTGAACACAAAGATTGGACGAGTGATCTTGACGCGCTACCACCATTTACGTTTCCCGACGTTTTTTCCTACCTTGTCTGTGGCGTGAGTGCATACACTTTCGAGCAGTTTCGAAATTATAAATCACTGGAGGCTCACGTTCAGTTCACAAATGGATGGGTGCAGGATATACAGATATAACGTTACAGAGTTAACGATCAGAGAAGCGTCGTCTAATCGCTAATGGTCAGGAACTAAAAAAAAATTATTGATGATTTAGAAATAAAACCTGATGTAATATGCATACAAGAAACTTGGCTGAAACCTAATCTAGATGTTATTGTTAGAGGGTATACATCAATCAGGCAAAATAGAATCTGGAATCAAGGAGGAGAATGTATCACATTCATTAAAGAGGGGTTAGCACATAGAGAAATAACATTTAATTTAAATGAGGACAGAACATCAGATCTGGAAAATATCATTCTGGAGATATGGATAGGTAGAACTAGCTATATAATTGCGAATGTATATAATTCCTGTAAAAAATTGTACCTGGAAGAATTGGAACAAATCGGCGGGGAAAATAGTAAATTGATTTGGTGTGGAGATTTCAATGCCCACAGTACACTATCGGGAGGTAAAGTAACTAATAGCAATGGCAAAGTTGTAGAAGAATTAATAGAAGCAAAAGGATTAGTATGCTTAAATGATGGAAGGGGAACACGGATAAATTTGAGCAATGGTAAGGAATCTGCAATAGATCTAACCTTGGTATCTAATGAAATAGCTAGAACTAGTGATTGGGAAGTATTAGGTGATAGAATTGATCATTATCCTGTTTTAATTGAACTGGACATCAAAAACAAAAGCAAACAAAATGAAGGATTGAAGAGATGGGTGTTTGGTAAAGCAAAGTGGGATGAATTTCAAGTATTGTGTGATAATGTAGAAATGAGCACTAATATAGACAATCCACATTGAACTCTTAAAAATTCTACACTCCTCATTTAGTTCTCTTGTAATATCTTCAAAAACATCACAACATGTAGCCATCAGTGATGCTAAATAAGTGGGAAGTCAAAAGGTTTTAAACCCCAGTAATTGTTCAATGTTCAATTGTTCAATTAAAATACACACGTTAATTTCCTGCAATACTAATGGTGCGTTCTTAAAAAAAAAATAAGTGAAAATCCGTACGATTAAACTTTTATACCAATGTAATATTTTTTTGCAGTCTATGAGGCGCCAATTAATTCAAAAGTCTGTCGAGGACAGCGCAGAGGGGTGTCAAGGATAACCCGCGCAAGGGATCAAGGATAACTGGCGCAGCCTGTCTGAGTTAGTGGTGCACGCAGCCTGTCGAGCGTAACTGGCGCAATGAATCGAGGATAACTGGTGCAGCCTGTCGAGTTAGTGGTGAGGGTGTGTCGAGCGTAACTGGCGCAGTGGATCGATGGCTCCTTAGCCGTTCCCCTCAAATTCTCAAATTTTGAATGAAGAAAACCCAGCAAAGCTGTTGGGTAGGCTACAACAGAGTTAGCCGGCTAACTGTAAAATATTTTCAATAAGGTGAAATTCACTTGGGTGATATCCTGTGTTTTTTCCCCCAAAACATGAAAGAGCCGGTGTTTCGACTCCCCTGCAGATTTAAACCCCTCCCACCCTTGTGAACGCGCTCGTCAAGCTACATATGAACGCCCTGCGCTTTTCTGTTGCTTAATTTCTCCAATTAAAATTAAAACAATAATAGCCTACTGTGGGTTGTAGTACTATGAACTATGAATTGTAGATCTATTGATTGAGGTGGACATAAAATAATTGCAAAAGGTCACAATGTTGAATGTATACCAGGTTCTGTACCTGACATTGCGGTTTTCATCGAGACATTAATTAATATGTAACAATGAATACGTAATTATGATGTAGCTAATCAGCAACATTAGATTAAAACATGAAGATCCGTTTCCGGGGCAGGAGGAGAGGAGGTGGTAGTGGAGGAAGGGATGGTGCATTTTTTGAGTATTGGGACGCACCCCAGTATTGGGACGCAGGCCTGGAATTGGGAATGCACCCTGTATAATTTACATGTATAATGTAGTGTAATTTACAGCTGAATTTAGCCTCACCCCCCTAATTCCCATAGAGATTCATTCAAATGCAGATAGGTTATAGTATCGCTTGTAACAGTACCTGAAAATAAGATATTGAGAGTATTTTGATATTGATGGGTCACAGACTTCAGGAAGTAACAGCATGCAAAGGATATGCGACCAAATATTAAATATGATACTTTAATAATGTTGGATAATTTTGCTCAATAAATGAACTATAAAAGAATACTGTGTTTTTTGTTGAGCTGGGTTCACTTTATCAAGTTTTAGGTTTTAGATCGAATTTATGCAGATATACAGAAAATTGTAAAGGGTTCACAAACTTTTGAGCAGTACTGCATATATATTTTAAATAATGAAAAAAACCTATATTTGTTGTTTTAAAATGTGGTACAAGCAGAACTGCTTTTCAAAAATGTATAACCTCTCTGCATTTGAATGGATATCTAAGAGAATTGGGGGGGTTGGACTATATTTAGCTGTAAATTATGCTGGAACAGTATGGAATACATGGTTGGCTAAATGGCTCTAAGTCATCAACGGTCTGACGTAGGCTATCAAACAAGCCTTAAACCATCACCCTGCTGCCAGATATGCAGTAGATATAGATGGGTCACTTTAAGGGTTGTTTTTCTGCTGACAAAGTTTCCTATTGAACTCTATGGAAAAATAAGTCAGGAGAAGAAACCATTCAAGTTATCCATCCATATCTACTGTATTTCTGGCAGCAGAGTGATAGTTTAAGGCTTGTTTTATACGTCAGACCCTTGATGACTTACAGCCATTTCGCCAACCATGTATTCCGTACTGTGCCAGCATAATTTACAGCAAAATCTAGCCCCACCCCTCTTAAGTTTTCGATTATTGATAGTATTATATAATTATTTAGCTAACCAAATTACCTTGGTAATTTCAGGTTTACTGACTCATTGCCACAGGAACGCTCATTACAAAAGGATGTTCAACTTGAGTTCAGCATTTCATTTGAAAATTAAAAAGAACGTTAACGTTAAAGGGGTAGGAAACACTAAAACATATTTTATGAGATGTTAACTAATATCTAGGCATTGCCTCAGATGGAAGAGAACAATAGTATGCATTGCATCTACAATTTTTGGCAAAATGTTTAATTTCAGTATTTTAGCCGTTACATCGCCTATTCTTCTCCTTCCGGGGTTGAAAATGAAAAATGGGCTACGTCATTGAAAATGACGTTGAAGTGTACTTTTTGTACACTTGTGCATAATCAGTTTCGCACTTTGTTACCGCCCCCAATATAAATACATTCCTGAGAAGGCGTGGCCAATGGCTATATCCATTTGACAAGCAATATTGTTGTAGCCTACAGTTAGTCTCTTTCAATGTATTAGCTTTTTTCCAATTATGCTAGTTATTAACAATTGTAAATTCGTTTTTTCAATTCCAATAGTTTAAATTTACAAGCAATGACTGATGGGTCGCAAGTGTGCTTTCTCTGGGTGCAAGAGCATCAGCGGATTAACGTTAACAGTTACACTATGCCCAGGTTGAATTGGGGTATGCCAGCCAAAGGAATGCGGAAACGTTACCAAGCCCGACTGATATTTCTGTCCCTCCAAATGCGGTAAGTTAAATTAAGTGCAGCCTACGGCGTCTTGTTGGCTTGCTAACGTGATGGTTATCTTGTAGCCTCAAATATATTTACTTGAGTTGTTTTCGTATCGTTAACCATAGTTAACTGGCCGGTGATATTTCACTGCCTTTTCCGTATAAACTATAACGTTAGGTTTGATAGCTACTGCGTTGTCAATCTTACTGGCCTGGGGTCTGCTTCAGGATTGAAGCAGGAGTTACGGAGTTACGTTTGATGGATAACCGTTAACTGCACTATCTGGAACTCCCCATGGCTGGAACATGTATTTACTGAAATAAAAATGGTACAAGGTACAAAGTGATACAAGCCCCATGCTGTGCTTATGTCTTAGTTAAGTTATTTGGATAGCGAGATAGCTAGTAAACGTGCATTTGTAGATGGCTAGGATAACGTAGGTAAAAAAAAAAGCCAAAAGCCGTTCAGTTTCACTTGACATTCATTAGCCGACGTGTTGTATTTTTCCATGTTTGTATAATCTGCAGGTAGCGTTAGGTCAGAATGAATATTAGCTGACAAACGTTAACTTACTGGGCAGAACATCGATTTGAGCAGATTGTGAAGCCTCCCGTAGAGTAGCCTATAGCCTTCAGCTAACAGCCGTTTAGTTTCACTTGGCATTCGTTTACATATTTTATTGTCATGTTCGTGTAGCATAGCTACGTTAGATGTAACGTTATAGATGGCTAAAAAAGCGAGTTATTTTGAAAATGGAGTGATGGTGTGATGTGATGCTTCGTATTTACAGAGTAACATAAGGTATTAATTACGTATTTTAGTTATTCATTGTTCATTTATTTATTTTTATTCAAGTAGTTTGTGTACGGGCAGGTTAGACTTATTATGTGCTAACAATACTGGGCATAACATCGATTTACGCAGAATGAGATTGTCAAGTTCACAAGTGGGACAAAAGATAATTAGCTAGACTACCACTCAAACTTCTCTCTACGGCTGAAACTGATAGGGCTTCGGACTATTTCCTTCTTCATACTCCTGGTCGGTGGAAAGCCCAGAGCATTCCGGAGCTCGAAGAAGCCATTGACTGATATCACCGAATTAGTCAGCGATTGATACAGACTCAGTTTCACTCGCCATCTTTTCCCTCGTGGGCGTGTCTTCAGGTGGCGATAGCCTCTCTCCTCGCTCTCGCCCCTCCCCCTCTGCTGCTGCTTTCCACACCCATTTAATAGCATTTTTCGAATTTGTGGTGTGGGCGGAGAGAGAATGTAACCGAGGGTTTCATAACCCTTTAAGTTAGAGAAGGACAAAAGTTAGGGAAATGTTTAACTGTTTTTCATATAGCGTTAACGTCACGTTTATGTTTTCGCAAGATGCTGCCCTGTAAGTTAACTTCGCAAAAATCGCCACAAATGCTAGCTATAACGTTAGCTAACATCAACAAGCTTTGACAGGTCGCTGTAGCCAGCTAACGTTAATGTTACAGAGAGCTGTTGTTAGCATGTAGCTATGTGATAGCAACTGACACTAACGACCAAGTAACTAAAGAAATGAGAGGCGAGAATTAATAGTTGTCTCTGAATATATTTCACTAACGTTAGCTATCCTTGCAGTGTCGTGGTTTCCAAGCGACTAGAATTTCAGAGTTCTTAGATTTCGCTCTCAAATTCCTCTAAGTGTTAAAATAAAGAGGATGAGGCAGAAATCTCAGAGAATGCTAGACTTTATTCCATACGCCGCACAATCAAAGTCATAGCGTAGCTAGACTTTATTCCATACACCGCACAATAAAAGTCTAGCGTAGCGCCCCTCTGTAGAGACGCTCAACAATTCATTAGGTACTGTCCATTTTTATACAGTTTCTTATCAGAATGTCCATCCCATTCTCCCCCCGTCTTTCGCCCATCAGGTGTCTCTTCTCGCGCCACGATGGTTTCCTCAGTTCGCATGTACAGCCCCTCTCTGATCTCTTCTGACCTTTTGTTGCTGAATCCGAGAAACCATAGTGGTTGGGCAACCTTGGACTCTGGAAAGCACCAAAAACAACTGTGGCGCAGCACATATGTTTATATGTTTTAGAAAATAAAAAATGTCTTCATGTCACTGTGACCGTTCTACTTTATTAACTTTATGCATTTCTGTGTGACTGTGTGAGTGCACTTTAATTCTCCATTATTAATGTGCCTTTTCGTGCTCCATAGTGGTTTTGGCACCAGGCTCTCCCAAACCTCCCACCAGACCCTTTGGAGAATACCAGGTGCTCCCAAACCTCCCAACAGACCCTTTGGAAAGTACCAGGGGCTCCCAAACCTCCCAACAGACCCTTCTAATTCTTAACTCTATGTGCTGCTGTGAAAGTGCTCACATTATACTTGCTGTGAAAGTGTGCTTCTAATTGATCTAACATTATACTTTATATACTTTATTGTGTTTTGGTGCACATGATACATTTCATAGATACATATTCAGATACAATCAATATATATTGTCACATGATACATTCCAATGCATATTTCAATATAAGTAATACATATCAGTTTATAGGAGATTAACCAATGGAATTTCCAACAAATCCCCCCTTTGAGGCTTCATAGCCTCACCATCACCAATTCCAGTATAGATATTCAGTGCTGTAGGGGAGCGTTCATATATCCGACCCCCTCTTTACCAATGTTTCTTTTTTAACTCACCGGTTTTTAATCGTCCTTCCACGACTTACTCTAGGTGTATGGCAGCAACAAGCGTACTCTGGGTACATATTTGCAGCCACACTAAGTACCTTTCTGTCACTGTCATATTCCAATAAGCGATGTATTAAAATACATACCTTATCTGAGGTTTACATACAGTTATGGTTCCACTGCAGAGTGTCTCAGCCTACAAGTACACTGCTGTACCCCTGCAGAGGCTAAAAAGTAAAAATTAAAAGTATATAGTTAGAAATATAAGAAATTGATTATGTTATGTATAACATTATGTATTATGTATAACTGTGGGCGGCAGTGTAGTATAATGGTTAAGGAACTGGACTTGTAACTGAAAGGTTGCAGGTTCGATTCCCAGGTAGGACACTGCCGTTGTACCCTTGAGCAAGGTACTTAACCTGCATTGCTTCAGTATATATCCAGCTGTATGAATGGATAAATGTAATAAGAAGTATGTAAGTCGCTCTGGATAAGAGCGTCTGCTAAATGCCTATAATGTAATGTAATGTATACTGCAAAAATGAGATCAACTATCTCGCAGTCAGTAGTCCTCGATGCCTGGCCGCCGCTTTTGACTGATCTGGCGCTAGTATACATTTTTAAGATTATAAGAGTAAATATAAGACTTAATAACAAAAATTTTGAGTATATGGTTCCGCTGTCACCAAACTCATTCCCACAAAAGGGGCAACTGGTATTTGTATCGCGTACCAGTGGTCCAGGATTTATCCAGGGTTCGTAACCACCGGGAGCTAATCCATAGCTCATCACCTGAACCTGTCAGGGAAAGGATGGTGTAGCACATGGGTAGACAGTCGACAGTTTTGCTCATAGGGCAAGGCCATCCATATTCTTCAGACAGAAATGGTGGCTCCTCGTCGGAAGGAATGTATACTGTGGCTTTAAAGGAAAACTTTATCTCTGTACATGCAATTGGCCCTAGATTAAAACTGTGTGTCTTTCTAGAGTTTTTACACACATCCAGGAGACAGGCTGATCTAGCCCACGGACTGTGCAAAGACATAAGTACCATATGAGGATCATCTATGATCCAATCAGCTCTGGCTAAATCAGGGTGCGTAAAAAATATTGGCTCCAGGAAACTATCTCGGAAAGGCATAACTTGTGCACATCGACAGTCAAATGGGCAACGGCCATTATGGGCATTTGACATCGTACCTAATCCCTGGACTTTTAGCAAAAAGGTGACACCCTCCAGTGTACGGTGTCCAAATAGACCCAATCAAACCTTATGCTTTTGTCCTCATCAGTGGCATAATACCACTCTGTGCACATGTTTAGAGCGTCGCCAGCTGCTTGGAGCGATCCTGGGGCATTTCGAGCAAAATAGATTTGAGCGGAGGGTTGGGTCGTAAACAGAATGTCCAAGTTTAGCATGACATTCAGAAAGCTTTCCTGGACAAATACTGTAATGGTTTCGTCGGTAATCCCACCGCTGACACCTTCTAGACCAACTAAATGTATCTGTGCTTCTGCCTAAAAGAATACCTGGTGCACTGAAATGCCCCTACCGCAATGTGTGTGCCTTATCCAGTGATGCAGAATGCGTGTCTTCCCTAATTTGAGATGAACCTGACGGTTCCTTATCCAAGTGCTGAAAAACCAAAGAGATCCCAAGGTTGAAAAGGTCTCTTCACCTGCTTTGACTCTAAGTAAGTAGGAAACATCCACGGAACTTCCCACGGTCCGTCAAAAGGCAACAGGTTCTTAATGTCCTGTGCTACACATCGAAGTCTCTGTGTAAGGGGTCTTAGCCTATAAATTAACTTCCTTCTAGTTCCGTCTGCAACACAAATCGCTCTCCAATAGTGTAAATCCCTGTCGGGTTTGTGGTTACCTGCACACCTTATTCCCCCATATCTACATTTTATTTCTACCTTGTTCTCGGTCATATCTGGAGCAGGTGTCAAAGGGCACCTGTAATAGGCCTAATTAGTATATTCTCTTTACGTTATACTTTTCTTAATAACTTTAAATCTTAAGTAATTTTTGCCTTCTTTTGCCCGTTCCAGAGATGACTAAGACCCTGAGATGCACAATCAAAAAACCTTCCACTTTTTGGCTAGGAAGGAGAAAAAGATTGCACCTCTCTCACAACTCTGAACTCACTCTCTTTACTCATAATAATCTGGTGTCTCATAGTGAGGAGTTTGCACATTCTCGTATTTCATCAGCCTGACTGGTCATCTCAGTTTCAACTCTGTGGTTTCCTCCACGGCCAAGCTGATGTTGCCTTGCAACCAGATGTAGTGCCAGTGGAGGTTCCTCTGTGGTTTGAGTTGCCTTGGCCACCAGAGGATACGCCCCCACAACCCTGGTGAGAAAAGATACAGGTAATAGGCAACACAACTGCAATGCCACACAAACAATTGTTACTAGAATTATAGCTCCTGCTTTAGCAAACCATGCTCCCCATCTCCCAAAATAGTTATCTAACCAGTCCCAGACCTCATGCCCATATCCTGCATTGTCTGTCACTTCGTTTCTCAATCCCTTCAACTTAATCATAGCCTGGGTAAATGTTCCTCCATCACCAGTATTATTTGGAATAAAGGTACAGCATTGATCTCTGAACAGAACACACACCCCCCCCCCCCCCTTTCCGCTAACAGCCAGTCAAGTGCTTGTCTGTTCTGCCAAGTCATTCTGCTCGTAGCAGCCAATTGTTGTCCCAGTGCTGTCAGTGCGTCGTCAGTGTAGTTGATAAACCTCTGCTGATTATAATAAATATTGTTTATCCACTCTAAATTCTTATTAGGGGTTATCCATAAGAAAATTGACTCAAATCCTGCTGCTATTTCATTTCTAGCCTTATATTTATTAGGAATACCCCTGGGTTGTCCTATTGTTTCTGGATCAGATGTATAAACTCTTTTTATTCTAGGTTTTCGTTCTGGGGTAGGGAATATTACCACCACTGGGTCCATTAACATTACTCTAGCACATGTCCCTGTCCAATTAAATGGTAGAACATTGTATAATTCTCCATCACCGCACATCCAAAACACATCTGCCACGCTCCTATCTGCATACATTATACATCGGCAGTATGGCACTATAGTTTGTCCTGCAGTTCCTTCCGCACTGTCTGTTGGTACTATGTTACAGTCAGAATTTGCATGTCTTGGGTCTGAAGCATCACATGTCCATGTCTTGTGACACTGACCTCTGAAATCTCCCATTGGTGCTGCCCCATTTATTACTTTATAGCACTCATAGGAGGTGTTAGCCAACCTAGTCCGCTGCAAATTAATCTGTGCGTCATTTCTTCCTCTGTATAACCCCCACTGTTTGCAGTGTTTATGTGTATAAACTCCTCGTGATGATCCTAATTTGTCTAAGCATGCTACAGGGCATTGTGAGTAATAGTTCTCACCATGTGCTATATCTTTCAAATATGTTGCACACCAGGTGTAGTTATATGGGTTGGGAATAACCGTATATGTTGGTCGTGCTCTAGCGCATATTACGCAATTGTCTTCAGTCTGCGCTCTGGCTGTATATCTGGCCCATTTCCACCACCTGTGTTTCTTCGCTCGGTTTAATGAAAAACCGTTTGCCGGATCAGTTAACCTTATTTGTCTTACTTCTCTCTTCTGTCTTACTTGTGCGTCTTGTATCATTATGTACATCAATAAGGCTGATACATACACAATCACCATGGTTACCATTATAAGTCCTGCTAGGGCATCTCTTTTTTCCTCATTTTCTACGTGTTTTACTAATCCCAGCATGCATATTAATCCTATCCCTATTATTACCAGTATCATACCAAATATGACCCATTGCCTATCAGGGTCTACTGGATTTATTTCTGAGCTATTCTGGTTCCCTGGCACCGTTAATACTTTTATGTCTGGTGTTGCATCGTCATCATAGTCCCCACTACCACTACCACTTCCACTACCGTCCTTCCTATCGTCATTGTCCGTCAACCATTCTGTCAGATTTATGTCCTCGTCAAACATTTTTTCCTGGGCTATAGATGCTTGTAACGTCCAAAGTGACAAGGTCGCTGAAGTCCAATTGTTCAAATCCTCCTTCAGCGCTAACAGCATCAGCTCGGTCCAATTCAGTCCGCTCAGGTTCAGCCCCCCCAACGTCATTCCCTGGGAGCTGACCTTCGGAACCCCTATCAATATCATCACTACTAGCCAGCTGAGGTACATTAGCAATCCCACTAGGCCCAGGCTGCTCGTCATCCCTTTCCTGTAACTCATCTTTCCTACCCTGCTGAGCACTGGGCTCCTCCCCTTCTTGCTCTGAGTGGTGGTCATCACCATCATCTCCCTGGGCTCTTTCTTGTTCATTATCCAGCTCTCCTCCTACTGCTCTTGTACAATGATTTAAATGATACCACAGGTTACTGCCCTCTACTTGTAGAGCCGTAGGTGACGTTTTGGTAATTCGGAACGGTCCTTCCCTCCTCTGTTCATTTCACCATCTTCTGAATTTCCTCTAACTCCAATACCTCTAAGGTAGGACCTCCGGAGGGCCCCCTTAGTGTAGGTGCTGGCATTGTTCGCCCTGTCAACATCTCATGTGGACTAAGGTGAGTAACTCTGTTCTGTTGCATTCTGTACTTCATTAATGCCAAAGGCAATGCATCTATCCAATTTAACCCTGTGTCCTGACAAATCTTGTTTATCTTGGCTTTCAAAGTTCCATTGATGCGCTCCACTATCCCCTGTGATTGGGGGTGATATACGCATCCAAACCTTTGTTTGACTCTCATTGATTGCATTACTTGTTTAATAATATTACCCACAAATGCGGGTCCATTATCAGAACTTATTATCACAGGTATGCCGAATCTCGGAATTACCTCGTTCACCAGAAATTTCACCACTGTTCCCATTCCCTGGTCTTTGGATGGAACTGCCTCCACCTATCTACTGAATCTGTCTATTATAACCAACATATATCTCTTTCCCCTCACTTTCTTTAACATGTCTACATAATCCATTACCAGATGTTTAAACGGTCCTTCTGGCACTGGTATGTGCCCTATGGGTGTTGTTAACCCCTTCCTTATGTTGTTCTGTGCACATACTGCACATATGCTTAGCTGGTATTCTACTGAATTCTCTAAGTAAGGTGACCAAAATCCTTCTCTCTTAATTGATCGCATTACTTCACCTCGCGCGCAGTGATCCACTCCATGAGCTTCACTTATTAGTAGGGCTAGTAGGGGAGTTGGGGCTATTAATAGCCCTTCTGCACTTCTCCAAAAACCATCCGGCCCTTCCTTGGCCCCCCTCCTTTCCCACTCTGCCTTTTCATTCACAGCAGCAGCTTGCTGCATGTCCTTGACATCCTCCAATGTTGGAGCTGAATGTATTTCCCGTGTCTGTGTTGGTGCAACAATAGCCGTTTTACACCCTGACACTTGTTTCGCTATTTCATCCACTTTATTGTTTCCTTTGATTTACAAAATCATTGCCTTTTTTATGTGCCTGGCACTTTATTATAGCCAATTTTTCTGGTTTCAACATTGCTATGATTAGTTCCAGAATTTGCTCTTTTTGTTGTATATCACTTCCCTTGCTTTTTAGGAAGCCACGATTCTTCCATACTGCTCCAAACAAATGACACACTCCGTGTGCGTACGCTGAGTCAGTACAAATGACACACTCCGTGTGCGTACGCTGAGTCAGTACATATGTCTACTCTTTGTCCTGACATTATTTCACATGGCTTGTCATATCAGGGTCTACTGGATTTATTTCTGAGCTATTCTGGTTCCCTGGCACCGTTAATACTTTTATGTCTGGTGTTGCATCGTCATCATAGTCCCCACTACCACTACCACTTCCACTACCGTCCTTCCTATCGTCATTGTCCGTCAACCATTCTGTCAGATTTATGTCCTCGTCAAACATTTTTTCCTGGGCTATAGATGCTTGTAACGTCCAAAGTGACAAGGTCGCTGAAGTCCAATTGTTCAAATCCTCCTTCAGCGCTAACAGCATCAGCTCGGTCCAATTCAGTCCGCTCAGGTTCAGCCCCCCCAACGTCATTCCCTGGGAGCTGACCTTCGGAACCCCTATCAATATCATCACTACTAGCCAGCTGAGGTACATTAGCAATCCCACTAGGCCCAGGCTGCTCGTCATCCCTTTCCTGTAACTCATCTTTCCTACCCTGCTGAGCACTGGGCTCCTCCCCTTCTTGCTCTGAGTGGTGGTCATCACCATCATCTCCCTGGGCTCTTTCTTGTTCATTATCCAGCTCTCCTCCTACTGCTCTTGTACAATGATTTCTGGTTTCAACATTGCTATGATTAGTTCCAGAATTTGCTCTTTTTGTTGTATATCACTTCCCTTGCTTTTTAGGAAGCCACGATTCTTCCATACTGCTCCAAACAAATGACACACTCCGTGTGCGTACGCTGAGTCAGTACAAATGACACACTCCGTGTGCGTACGCTGAGTCAGTACATATGTCTACTCTTTGTCCTGACATTATTTCACATGGCTTGTCATATCTTGGTAAGGCTAGAGCTGGAGCTTGTGTTAATTTTTTTTTAATGCTTTCAAATGCCGTGTCAGCATCTACATCCCACTTTAATGTGTTTCTTAAATTATCTTGTCCTGCTTCTTTCATTATTTTCCTCAGTGGGTGTGTTTTCTCTGCATATTCTTGTTACCAATTCGTACTGAAACCTGTCATTCCCAAGAATGTCATCATTTGGCCTACTGTTTCTGGCTTTGGTACAGCCACTATAGCTTCTATTTGTTTTTCAGCTATACTTTTACTTCCAAATGCTATTCTTCTTCCTAGATATTCTATTTTTGTTTGGCAGTATTGTAGCTTTTTCTGGACACCTTGTGCCCTCCTTGCGTTAATTTTTCTAAGAGCTTTCAACTATCTGTTTCACATTGTTCTTGTGAACTTGAACACACTAATAAGTCATCTACATATTGTAGAACTACACTATTGAGTTCTAATCCCTGTAAATCTGCTCTTAGCACTTGATTAAAAACCTGGGGCGAATGTTTGAACCCCTGCGGCATCCTTGTATATGTATACTGCTGTCCTGCATAAGTAAACGCAAATAACTCCTGACTTTTTTCTTCTAATGGCACACTAAAGAATGCTGAACACAGATCTATTACAGTAAACCATTTCGCTGTAATTGGAATATTAGTTAATAACGTATGCGGGTTTGGCACTTTTGCCAACGTATCCTGCACCGCGTCATTCACTGCTCTTAGGTCATGCACTAACCTCCATTTTACTTCATCTGCTTTTCACACTGGTAGCAAAGGAGTATTACATGGACTGACTGTTTTTCTTAACACACCTGCCTCTAATAGACCTTTTATTGTTTCTTCGATTCCTTCTATTACTTCCTTTTTTAAGGGATATTGGGGTCTGTATGAACCTTTTGCATCCTACTTTGAGCTTTATTTCAATTGGGTTTACATTTATCATGGGCTCTTGTTCTGCGTTATTTGTTATCAGTACATGCTGCCCCACCTCACCTGGGTTCTCTGGGCACCCCTATTGGTTACCTATGTAATTCACAGGACCTTGAGCCTGTGCTGGAATCCAGGGTTCTGGTAGTCCTCCCTGTTACTGTTGTGGTTGCTGCTGTGGCAGCTGCTGGCCTGGCCCTGCCTGAAAGTATTGCTGATATTGCTGCTGAGGGGGGTAAGTTTGGCAATTTCTCTTTAGATGCCCTGGTTGCCCACACCCCCAGCACACTGGTGGACCCTGAGGGGGTCCCTGCTGATTCTGCACACAACCTCCTTGACCTTGTCCCCTATTCTGATTCCCCTGTCCTTTGTTCCCTGGGTTCTGTCCAGTTCCTCCTTTGTTCCCCTGTCCCCAATTTTGCGGTGGGGCTCCCTGCATTGCCCCTTGAACGTACTCTGGTATCAGGAATGCTGGCGGAGTAACTCCAGCGAAATTATAGATGACGGTTGGCTGGGATCCGTTCAGGCCTCTTCCTCTTTCAGAGAGCGGGGGTTCTGGCTCTTGCCATGTGAAGTCTGCCATGATTGGTGCTATTTTCTTTGTGTCTTTGTCTTTTTATTTTTCTTTATTTCTGTTCTTTTCTCTGCTTTTCAGATCTTCCCGCTGCATCTGGAAAAGTTTTCTTTGCGCCTCTCGTTCCTGGTTACTGTTTCTTTTCTTCCAGGCGACATCTTTCCACCGCATGGATCACATGGTCCACAAGCAGTCCCACTACCTCTTCCAGGCGGCTTTTGGCATGCTCTGGCAGTCCTTCTGTATGTCTTTATGACATTGCTGTCATAATGAGATCCCTCTGTATGTCTTTATCCAGTGTCATTCTGCAATTCCAGAATTGATTATCCACAAATGCTGCTGGAGACTCCCCCTCTCCCCTAGTCACCTCCTTCAGCATTGCTATGCTTGGCCTTGTGGGGTAGGCTTCCCTCACTTGTAACCAGCTTGAGCCATTATATCCAGCATTTTTTCCTTTCCCACTACCTTTCCAAGGAGGGCCTTCACATCTCCCAGCGCCAGCATCTTTCCCACCATTTCCTCCTCCAGCTTCCTTATCCAAATGGCCGCTCTATCCTGTATTTCCGGCAGGGTCGTGATCAGATTTTGGAGGTCCTGGGCAGCCCAGGGAACATGCCGTGGGAGTGGTCCCTTCATCAGCATTGGACACACTTTTTTAGCATCTCTGCTCCTTGTACTCATTCTTTCCTCACTTACTTTACCGTCGCTTTCTTCCTCTGCTCCCTCAAGTAATTCCTCCTCATCACCACTTTCCCCTCTCATTATCTGGTATCCCACTGCTCCTTGCGCTTCTTCCTGTTCCCTCACCCTGTCTTCCTCCTGTTGGTGTTACGTTTCTGTCATGTTTATGCCATGTTTCATGTTTAGTATTTGTCACAGTTTATTTTCTGTTCATGTCTTGCTTGTGTTCTGTTTATGTTACGATGCAGTTCATTGTTTGCATACACATTTCCATGTTTTTCCGCAGCCTTGCATTCATGCTGTTTCTCTTGCTGTCGCTCACGCTTCCCTAATTGTTTCATTCTCCCGTGTCTATTTACTAATCTACTAACATTAGATCAGGATTGGTTAATACTAACTCTCTAACCATGTGTTCATGTTTACCTTACGTTTCTTGTGCATGTCATTTACTAATTTACTAATGTCAGGTCTAGGATAGGATAACTACTAACGATTTACTAATTGCCTCGTTACGTGTCTCATGTCCTTGCGAAATTGTGGCCTTTAGTTCACTGTCACTTTTGAGCGTTTTCCATTGTTTTGACTACCGTTATTAATCTAGCCTGTTTACTGACCATCGTTACTGCCTGCCTATTGTTTCCACTGCCTGTTTTTGACCACGAGTTTTGCCTGCTGTCTGTTTTGTACCTCTGCCCCGCGGATAGGACTTCGGTCTGACTCCTGCTACGCCCCACGACTACGAACTTTGCTTTACCCCTGTTTTGTATTTCTGCTCCGCTGACAGCTACTCTGGTTAATGAACTTGTGCACGGATACCGATTTCGAGACTGCCTTCTCCCTCGGTACTGTATCTTTGGTCTGGCTGGATTTATTGGTTTTTGGACTTTGCTTGTGTGACTACGATTTTGGATTTCCCCATAATAAAGCCCTTGCGGGTATTTATTATCACGTCAGTGTTCTGAGTCGTGCATTACGGGTCCAACCCGCACACATCCCTCTCACAATTTTGCCACGATGGACCCTGCTGACTCAACCGCCATGTTCCATGCCCTGCAACAACAAGGCCTCATCGTGCAGCAGCACGGCCAGGGGATTTCCGTGCTCCGGGAGGAGATTAAAAAGTTGTGCGCTGAGATGAGGAGACTGGCCATTGCAGTTCAACCACGCACTCCAGAGCAACCTGCTAAACCACTTGCTATCCCACCCTCCAACCCCATGGGAGCCTGGCAATTCCGGGAGCCACAACAGCCCCCCCCGGAGAGGTTTGATGGTGAGCCAGAGAGATGCAAGGCGTTTCTACTACAATGTGACTTTGTCTTCCGACAACAGCCATTGACCTATCCGACTGACGAGCGACGGATTGGCTACGTGATGGGGCTACTCAAGGGGAGAGCTTTGGACTGGGCTACTGCGGTGTGGTCCGGAGGTTAATTTCCTCTCAGCTACGTGATCTTTTCGGAGGAGATCCGCAAAGTGTTCCAGCACGCCTCCAGTGACTAAGAGCCTTCACAGCAACTCATTGCCTTCCGCCAAGGCCTTAAAAACACCGCGGACCATTCTATTGCCTTTCGGACTATTGCTGCGGCTACCCACTGGAATGACTCGGCCCTGGCGGACTTGTTCTGGGCCAGTCTGAACGGGGCGCTCCAGGACGAGTTAGCCTATCAAGAACCCATCAAGGAGTTCAACGCTCTCGTCTGAGCCGCTATTCACCTGGATAACCGCTACAAACTTTGCTGGAGGGAGAGACCGATTCCGCCCGGTCAGCCGTACCCCAGACGAGTACCTGCCTCACTGACGGAGGAGAACCAGGCTGGGGTAGTTGAACCAATGGATCTTTCCCGTACCGGAGTTAAGATCTCGCCCGAGGAACGGAGACGTCGGAGGGAGACCGGTGCATGCTTCTACTGCAGAAAGCTGGGGCATTCTCAGGCACAGTGCACTGCCTGGTCCAGGAAATCCGAATCATCCGTGGGAGTGAGATCTTCAACCCACCAGGAGAAGATCTCCAAGAGCGATACTCGCCCTACCCTCACTGCCACAATCATGCTACCTAAGAGGGAGGTTCAAGTGAGCGTGCTCATAGACTCTGGAGTGGACGTTAACCTTATCGACGAGGTTATAGTCAGAGATCTGGACATTCCCACCCTTCCACTGCCCCACCCCAAGAATGCTCGGTCGTTGGACGGCAAGATATTCTACAGGATGACCCACGTCACGGAACCCGTCCAACTTATCATTTCTGGCAACCATCATGAGTTCATCCAGTTCCACATCATCCGCTCCCCCAACGAGCCGCTCATTCTGGAACTTCCCTGGCTTCAAGTACACAACCCCGTCATTGACTGGAAGTCTCAACACGTTCAAGCCTGGAGCCGCCAGTGTCACCAAGCCTGTCTTCGGTCCGCACCTGCACCTGCCGGGGGCGCACCTACCCCACCTCAAGACACCAAGCCATCTCTGGAAAACTTGCCAGCCCCTTATCACGACCTGGGCATCGTTTTTTCCAAGACGCAAGCACAGACACTTCCTCCTCACAGACCCTATGATTGCGCGATCGACCTTCTACCCGGTTCCATTCATCCCTCAAGTCGACTCTACAACGTCTCCAAACCGGAAAGAGAAGCCATGGAGAAATACATTCGGGATTGCCTTGCCAACGGTCTGATTCGCCCTTCTTCGTCACCTGTGGGCGCTGGATTTTTCTTCGTCCAGAAAAAAGACGGCTCGCTGCGTCCTTGTATCGACTTCAGAGAACTAAATAACATCAGAATCAAGAACAAATACCCACTGCCGCTCATTGACTCAGCCTTCCAACCACTCCACGATGCCACTGTCTTCACCAAGCTGGACCTACGCAACGCATACCACCTGGTGCGCATTCATGAGGGGGACGAATGGAAGACCGCCTTCAACACCTCGTTAGGACACTTCGAGTACCTTGTTATGCCTTTCGGCCTTACTAACGCCCCCGCCGTTTTTCAGGCGTTAGTCAATGACGTCCTACGGGACTTATTGGGCCGCTACGTATTCGTGTATCTGGACGACATCTTGATTTACTCCACCAACGTCAAGGAACAAGAAGGCCACGTTCATGCAGGTTCTCCAACGACTTTTGGAGAACAGACTTTATGTTAAGGCTGAGAAGTGTGTGTTCCACACCAACACGGTTGAGTTCCTGGGCTTCATCTTGGAGAGGGGACAAATCAGGGCAGATCCCAAGAAGATCCAGGCGGTCACAGATTGGCCCACGCCTGCTACTCGGAAACATCTGCAACGCTTCTTGGGATTCGCAAATTTTTACCGGAACTACAGCCAGGTCGTCGCCCCTCTCACCAAGCTCACATCTACTGCCATGCCGTTCCGCTGGAACCCTGAGTCTGAAAACGCCTTCAAAAAGATCAAGAGACTGTTCTCCTCCGCTCCGATTCTGGTGCACCCCGACCCCACTCGTCAGTTTGTCGTGGAGACTGATGCATCCGACACTGGAGTAGGGGCCGTGCTCTCTCAGGTTTCCCCCACTGACAACCTTCTACACCCCTGCGCATTCTTCTCCCGTAAGCTGTCTCCGGCGGAGAGGAATTATGACGTGGGAAACCGTGAGCTACTTGCTGTCAAGCTAGCACTGGAGGAGTGGAGGCATTGGCTGGAAGGCGCCGAGAAACCATTTGTGGTCTGGACCAACCATAAGAATCTGGCGTACCTACAGACAGCCAAGAGGTTGAACTCCCGCCAAGCCAGATGGGCCCTGTTCTTTGATCGTTTCAATTTTACATTGACCTACCGTCCTGGTTCCAAGAATGTCAAGCTAGATGCCTTGTCGCGACAGTTCATGGCCAGTTCTGAGCAAGAGGCGCCGGAGAACATCCTCCCTGGGTCCTGCACCGTTGCTGTGGTGTCCTGGAGGATTGAGGCCGTCATAAAAAAGGCGCTACTTAAGGAGCCCGATCCAAGATCCAATCCCGGTACATGCCTTTACGTTCCCTCTGCTGCCCGGACACATGTTCTCCAATGGGCTCATTCCTCCCTCATGTCATGCCATCCCGGCTTTACCCGCACCCTGGCTGTCCTCAAGAGAAGGTTCTGGTGGAACTCCATGATCCCCGACACCAGGCGTTTCGTCAAGGCCTGTACCACCTGTGCCAGGAGCAAGGCCTCTCACCAGGCCCCAGCTGGTCTGCTCCAACCTCTGCCAGTGCCCAGTCGCCCTTGGAGCCACATCGGGGTGGATTTCGTGACCGGACTTCCCCCTTCTGAGGGCAACACCACCATCCTGACGGTGGTGGACAGGTTCAGTAAGGCGGTGCACTTCATTCCTCTGCCTGGATTGCCCACTGCCCAAGAGACCGCGGATGTTCTAGTCAAAGAAGTCTTTCGGATCCATGGCATTCCCGCAGACATTGTCTCTGACCGTGGCCCCCAGTTCATCTCCCAGGTCTGGAAGGCCTTCTGTTTGGCTCTCGGAGCCACCTCCAGCCTCACGTCAGGTTACCACCCCCAGTCTAACGGTCAGACTGAAAGGACCAACCCAGACCTCGGAGCTGCTCTACGCTGTGTGTCGGCCAAGAATCCCACTTCATGGAGCAAGATGCTCACCTGGGTCGAGTATGCGCACAACGCCCTGCCCTGCGCCACTACTGGAAAATCCCCATTTGAGGTTTCTCTTGGCTACCTACCTCCTCTGTTTCCCGATCAAGAGGTGGAGATTGCTGTCCCCTCCCTTGCCACCCACATGCACCGCTGCCTCAAGATCTGGAAGGACGCCCGGGCCGCGCTATTGAGCACGGCCGAACGGAATCGTCGAGTCGCTGATCGCCACCGCACTCCAGCCCCTGAGTACAAGCCTGGCGACTCAGTTTGGCTCTCCTCAAAGGACATTCCCCTCCAATCCACTTCCCACAAACTCCAGCCCCGCTTCATTGGTCCCTTCACAGCATCATCAACCCCACCTCAGTCAAGCTGTCATTGCCCCCTTCCCTGAAGATTCACCCCACGTTTCATGTTTCATGCATTAAGCCCTATTCCACTGACCCCCTTTGCCCCCCTGATCCCCCACCCCCTCCTCCCCGTATCATAGATAACCACCTGGCCTTCACGGTCAAGAAGCTACTGGACATTCGCAAGCGAGGCCGGGGGTTTCAGTATCTGGTGGACTGGGAGGATTATGGTCCGGAGGAGCGTTCCTGGGTCGCACTAAGTCTGATTCTGAACCCTGCCCTGATAAGTGAATTTCATCGTGACTTCCCTGATAAACTGTGTAGACCGTCAGGAGTCGGTCGTTAGGGGGGGGGCACTGTTACGTTTCTGTCATGTTTATGCCATGTTTCATGTTTAGTGTTTGTCACAGTTTATTTTCTGTTCATATCTTGCTTGTGTTCTGTTTATGTTACGATGCAGTTCATTGTTTGCATACACATTTCCATGTTTTTCCGCAGCCTTGCATTCATGCTGTTTCTCTTGCTGTCGCTCACGCTTCCCTAATTGTTTCATTCTCCCGTGTCTATTTACTAATCTACTAACATTAGATCAGGATTGGTTAATACTAACTCTCTAACCATGTGTTCATGTTTACCTTACGTTTCTTGTGCATGTCATTTACTAATTTACTAATGTCAGGTCTAGGATAGGATAACTACTAACGATTTACTAATTGCCTCGTTACGTGTCTCATTTTCTCAAGCTGTTGTTCATTTCCTGCTGCTGTCAAGCTAGTGTGTCTGCTGTCTACACCTCCTGCATATAAGATCAGTGTCTCATGTCCTTGCGAAATTGTGGCCTTTAGTTCACTGTCACTTTTGAGCGTTTTCCATTGTTTTGACTACCGTTATTAATCTAGCCTGTTTACTGACCATCGTTACTGCCTGCCTATTGTTTCCACTGCCTGTTTTTGACCACGAGTTTTGCCTGCTGTCTGTTTTGTACCTCTGCCCCGCGGATAGGACTTCGGTCTGACTCCTGCTACGCCCCACGACTACGAACTTTGCTTTACCCCTGTTTTGTATTTCTGCTCCGCTGACAGCTACTCTGGTTAATGAACTTGTGCACGGATACCGATTTTGAGACTGCCTTCTCCCTCGGTACTGTATCTTTGGTCTGGCTGGATTTATTGTTTTTTGGACTTTGCTTGTGTGACTACGATTTTGGATTTCCCCATAATAAAGCCCTTGCGGGTATTTATTACCATGTCAGTGTTCTGAGTCGTGCATTACGGGTCCAACCCGCACACATCCGTCTCAGTTGATCCTCTTTTGCTCTTTTATTTCTCTTATTTCCCCATTCTTGCCTTGTAGCTTTCATTTTTTCAAGCATAGCTTGGCACCACTTTTCTTTCTTTTTTAGCTCTTGTATTTCTTCCTCTTGTTTTATCAGCTGTACTTCCATCTCTTCTATCTTTTGTCTGAACCTTTCCTCCATTGTTCGACTTTCTTTTATCATTGCTTCTCGTTCGGCCTTTATGTCAATTTTCCCTTTCTCTTGTTCGTCTTGCAGCTTTAACCATATCCTTAAATTAGCTGCTACCTCGTGGGCTTGTTTTTCCTCTCTTTCGTTTAACTCATCTTCACGACCTTGTGCCTGCTCTCTCACCCTTCGTTCCATATTTTGTACTTCTGCTTCTCTCTCTCTTTTATTAGTTCTCTTCTTTGACTTATTCTTTGCTCTATAATTCATCACTATTCCCTTCATCTCTTCGCATGTTGAAAGGTCAAATGTTCCTTCTTTTGGCCAGCGTGTGATTCCTTTTTCAGTTCTTTTTTCCCATTTTGCTGATATTTTTGCTATATCTGTTTCTAAAGCTGGACAGCGCTTTCCCAATTTCTCTACTGGTGTACCCACTGTTTTTTTTTTGTTTTTTTAAAAATCCTTTATCTTATTTAATTTTTATTATTCTTTTAATAACTTATTACAAATTCTAATCTTCTGGGACTATTATCCTACTCCAATATTCAACGCTAAGTTCGTGCCACTTTTGCTTGTTTAATTTATGCTCAGTATATACTTTCAGAGTTCGCTTGAACACTATCCACTGTTCTCTTACTGCATTTTCATTACCTGGCAACTCGTTGTCCGTTCCTGATTCCCAACGTATGGAATGTTTTTAATAAAATAAACCACCTTTTCTTTCTATTAACCAATGCGTATTTATGATTATCATTCCTTGCTTTTTTATTTTATTGTTTTACTTTCTTTTATCACTTAGATTATTTCCTAAATTATTTCTCACTCGCACTAATTTAAATGCAGTATTTTATATCCCTTTTTTATTTTATTTTTTATATTCTATTTCACGTATCCATTCACGCAACTTTTTCCAAATTATCCGAGTTCTTCTTTAACACACTTTAAATGCTTAAAATACTTTTCTTATTCAGACACCATATGTTTGTTCAGATATCAAATAAATGTTGATATTATACCATACATTCTTTTACCTTATTTTTTCTTTATTATTCTTTATCACTCTCTGTTATTCTAATTTTCTGAACAAGCTTCCCCTGTAATATAGCCTTAATTTTTTCTGCGTGCTACTCACGCTGTGTATTTTCCCAATACAAGTTCTAGTTTTTCCCGTTATTAGTTTATCGCTTTTTTATTATGCACCTTATTTCCCCAATTTTATCCACACAACAGATTAAGTTATTAATTTGTTCTACTATTTTCTTTTTCTTTATTAATTTTTATAACTCTTTATTACTTCAAATTTTTGCACACACCGTCCGTGTAGCATTGCCGTAAATTTTTCTTCATGCCACTCACTTCGCGTAGTTTCAAATGAAAATTCTAATTCTCCTCTGACTTTTCTTTCTATTATATACTTATTATTTTTTACAAATTCACAACCTTCTTTGTGTATATGTCTTTCAGTTATTTTTCCCCTTTTTCATGGAATGTTAAAACCCTAAAATACATATCCTGTGTCAACAAATTTAAAAACAGTCATTCATCACATCATCATTCATTCTTTATCAGCACATATTCTAACACTCCTTTCTGGTCTCTCCGTGGACCGGTCTCTCCATGGACCCCCTCTTGTCTTACACTCCTCCCTTACAACTCCGTACATTTTATCACTGACTTCAAGTTTGTAGCTCTGACCTCCCAAACTTCCATTCACTCGAACACCTGCAGTTAGCGTTCAATCTCCGCAACCTCTGCCCAGGTATCACTCTTTCACGCACTTTCATACAAAATATCGCTTGCGCAATGATTCTCTCAGATTACCGACGTCCTCTTTTACACCCTTTTTATCAACCTTTTATCTTTACCTTTTACACAGGATTTTTTAATAGGCTAGGTCACTGGTCACTGGTTTTACATAGCAGGGAAGGGGGGAGAGAGAGAGAGCCTTTTTCCCCCACTATATACATATATTTCAACAAGGTATTCTCAAGCGATATAAGATTTACTTCGCTTACCTTGGTTTCTGTCAATCAGCCGGCTGGAAGGACCCTCACCTGTCTCCTCCTCCCGTCTGCACTGCAACCGATCCTCCTGGTTTGATCAGTGAGGATCCCGGCCTTGATCCTATCCTGCCAAGTGACGCCAAGTTTGTCGTGGTTTCCAAGCGACAAGAATTTCAGAGTTCTTAGCTTTCGCTCTCAAATTCCTCTAAGTGTTCAAATAAAGAGGATGAGGCAGAAATCTCAGAGAATGCTAGACTTTATTCCATACACCGCACAATCAAAGTCATAGCGTAGCTAGACTTTATTCCATACACCGCACAATAAAAGTCTAGCGTAGCGCCCCTCTGTAGAGACGCTCAACAATTCATTAGGTACTGTCCATTTTTATACAGTTTCTTATCAGAATGTCCATCCCATTCTCCCCCCGTCTTTTGCCCATCAGGTGTCTCTTCTCGCGCCATGATGGTTTCCTCAGCTCGCATGTCCAGCCCCTCTCTGATCTCTTCTGACCTTTTGTTGCTGAATCCGAGAAACCATAGTGGTTGGGAAACCTTGGACTCTGGAAAGCACCAATAACAACTGTGGCGCAGCACATATGTTTATATGTTTTAGAAAATAAAAAATGTCTTCATGTCACTGTGACCGTTCTACTTTATTAACTTTATGCGTTTCTGTGTGACTGTGTGAGTGCACTTTAATTCTCCATTACTTATGTGCCTTTTTGTGCTCCATAGTGGTTCGGCACCAGGCTCTCCCAAACCTCCCACCAGACCCTTTGGAAAATACCAGGTGCTCCCAAACCTCCCAACAGACCCTTTGGAAAGTACCAGGGGCTCCCAAACCTCCCAACAGACCCTTCTAATTCTTAACTCTATGTGCTGCTGTGAAAGTGTGCTTCCATTTGATCTAACATTATGTGCTTTTGTGCTCACGTTATACTTGCTGTGAAAGTGTGCTTCTAATTGATCTAACATTATACTTTATATACTTTATTGCGTTTTGGTGCACATGATACATTTCATAGATACATATTCAGATACAATCAATATATATTGTCACATGATACATTCCAATGCATATTTCAATACAAGTAATACATATCATTTTATAGGAGATTAACCAATGGAATTTCCAACAGCAGCCACTTTACTGTTAACTTTATTTTTAATTAATATCTTAACCTTAGAAAAATAACTTGGCAAGCTCAGTTAATGTTAGCTGTGGCTTCCTTTAATTTAACGTTACCTCAGATCCAGGTAATTAATGGTCAAGACCATTTCTGAAAGAGAAAGAGGTAACGTTAGCTAATGTTTTCCTGAATTTGGTGAACATCAACAGACAACCAGAAAATAAACGTGTTTATCTATGTAGCGACATCTTAAATTGACTATAAAATTGAACATTACAAATGTATTTTGTTAACGTTGAATAAAAGAAACTTGGCCCATACTCACCCAGCTGTACGCTTTATTTTGTCAGAGTGAGACTGTAATTTATGTATTTATTTACCTCAATCATGACCCAAGTGTGACTGCTGAAGTTGTGCTGTTGATGCACCTCTGGCCTGAAATGAATTCATTTCCATTATGCGAGAGTGCACATATTCAATCCCTTTGACATTTTTATCAATGCTCCAAAAGAAGAAAACAACAGATTAAAAGTATGGCCGTTTAAGGATAAGAAATATTTGCATTTCTTAAATAAAAATAGGTTACATAACTAAGATCATTTGGCTACTGAGAAGATTGATCAAACATAGAAAAGCCCATACACAAATGTTTAATCAGACATATATTTATTTTTAATCGTTGCCCGTTTTCAAAACATGCTGAGCAGTAACCAGAATCGGCCCAAGTGCGGCTAGCCATAGCATGGCCGCATCTTTGAATCAGGCGACTCTGCCTAACCCTGCGTTCTCACATCCAGCAACTTCGGTCGCAGGAAGTCCATTCATTCTCTATGAAGCTGAGCGACGGTCAGCGACCTGAGCGACTAGGAAACTTATTACAAAAGCAGTCAAGAATGATAATTGTCAACTTTTTGCTACACATTTGTTTTTGTAGCATTACCAATATTGTACTTTTCGTATTCATATAGGCTTAACGTTACTTCAAGAAAGTACATGTACGGTACAGTATATAATAACCAGAGTAGCAAACTTATGTTACTCAATCCCACACTCTCAAAACACATTTATTTATTATTTGCACGAAAATAACAAATGCAAGTACACAATGTAATTTGCAGAAATATGCTAGAGAGGTTGAAAACCCTACAGGGCTTATCCTAGAAGCTCACTTTATGAAACAAAATCACATTAATTGAAGAAAAATAAAGGACTGTATTATTTAAAAAAATATTTTTAAATAGCCGATAGCAATACTAAGAAAAAACTGAATAAATATTCATTGTGAAATTAGAAAGGAGAACAGAAAAGGGAAAGAAGATTTAATAAATAACCCTTATACCTGAGTTTGAGTACTTAGGGAGGGGTACATTTCATTTAGATTTTTTTTTTGGAGAGTAGAATCAATACGCAGAGATAGGTGGCGATATTGTGAAATTATCCGCGTTTGTCGTGAGGAAACACCACTCTCTCCTCGCTCTCTAACCAATTCTGTCGTTGGTTTGTTTGAAGGCGCGGCGATGTTGTTCAAGGCGCCCGAGAGCAGCTGCACCGCTGCTTAACCTTCTGTTTTCATTTCCGCCTTAGTTCCCGCAGCACCGATTTTTCCAAGTTTACATAGCTGCAGCTGCAGACTCCAAGAAACGCCCTCCAAGAAACGCCCCTCACTACAAGAAACGCCCCTTCAGCTAATTAGCTATGTGAACGTAGTTGAACATCAAAAAAAAACAAAAGGAGGGAATTTAGCCTACGTTATCATAGCAACGTGTTAACGTGTGTTAACGTAAGTTAGTTTGCTGACTCTCTAGTTTATCTAGCAAGTGATCATCCATGTAACTAGCTAGGTATAGCACATTCAGTTCCAGAAGGGAACTAACTGACGTAGTTACTTCAGCTGCTTATTGTCAGAGAGCAATGCAGGGCAACGTTAATGTTAAATGATGTCATTCTGTAGGCCTATCTGTGTGGAATTGTGTATTTTTGTAAGCGGCGTAATGAGCGAAATCTGGCCCAGTCGACTGAGGTCATTAGACTACGTAAAGTATGCCGTTACCAGCCTATTCGTTCATTTTCAGCAATGCCACTTATACTTGCAATTATTATGAAATACAAAGTTTGTTCAGAAACACGTTTAATCCTGTGCTGAAACTAGCTACTAAAGTGATGTGTCAAACTAAAGAATGTTGTCAGATACCGTCTGCCAATCACAACTTGTTCTTTCCTGCGGAGAGGGATACCCTAAATTACCCCAGACCTTATCAGAATGCCCATTTGTATTATTGATAGAAGCATGGCGCAAATAATCAGAAATAGCTTTACTTTTCATGATGTGATATAGGCCAACTACACTACAATAATGACATTCCTGGTTAGTTAAACTAAGAGTAAGATTTTCAATTAAAATTATTAATTTATAATCCACCAGGCAATAGCCTACATTTTAGATTAACGTTAGCTACACACATTCTGCAAATTTCTCATTGTGTAAATAACGTGATTTAATGACGGTTTTAGGACGAAATAAGAAATAAATAAATAAATATATATTTGTTTCACGGAACATTTTAGTTGGGCTATTCGTTTTTCACGATCAGCCTTAAAACAGTACAGTGAGATTTACTATTTACTATTAACCCCGAGAATTAGGTTACCTATTGTCTCCCAGCACAGTCTCAAGAGCGTGGAGGAGATATTACACGAGGAGTTGATTAAGTGTTCCCTTAATTTCTTTAAGCAGTGTATATATACTATATGGCCAAAAGTATGTGGACACCCCTACTAAGTATTGAGTTCAGGTGTTTCAGCCTCCCCCACTGCTAGGAGGCACATAAAATCAAGCACATAGCCATGAAATCTCCATAGATAAACATTGGCATTAGAATGGGTCGTACTGAAGAGCTTAGTGACTTTAAACATGGCACTGTCATAGGATGCCACCTAGAAAAGGTTTTATAATTTCTAAACCGTTCATCCGATATGGATGGAAATACCCTCAAATTAAAGCTGACAGTCTGCACTTCAACCTCATTGTCATTGTATCCTTTCAAACTCAAAGTGCTAGATTAGAGTACGGAACCGAAATAACGAGACAACTGATAATTTTGCAGTGGTCTCTTAATTTTTTTCCAGAGCTGTATATGTAACTCCAACCTGCCCATTAGTTAGGCCAACAAATTGACGTGAACAATCATGTCTGTCAATATGTGCATTTAAAAAAAAAAAATTTTTTTAAGTTAGGTTTTAATTGAGAGAAAAGGCTATAAAATGTATTATGCTGGAAGTCGTTTTCCTATTCCAATAGGCCAATACAGCCCATTAAAATGCTACTGTTGCACTAAAGAATCTCAGAGTGGACTTAGGAGTGACATTTAAAAAAGTGGAGTTGTTATGTTTTATTCTGGCGGGTTTAATAATGAACTAAATGAAACGGCTGGCACAGCTGGTGGTAACAAGCTTGCTCGAATGATAACCTGCCGAATGATTAAACAATAATGATTCAGAAATACAAAATAACAATTCAAAATTACAATTAGGTTACACATAGGTTCATTGAACAGTTCTAAATTGCATTAACGAATGAGTTTCATTCATAAAATATTCCTAAATTATTCTACTTTTGTCTTCAATACAACGAAATAACAATGTAATAAATTGCTTTCGATATGAATATCTTCAGACACAGCACCATATTATTCCATTGAAAAAAGTGAACGCTGTGGGCCGCTTAAGCGGCCGAAAGCAATCAAGTAATTCTGAAAGTTTATCTATTCTGGCACTTCACCTCTCCACAAATATCAACCGGCTGGGGCAGGCTATGAACGGTTCGCCGTAATCCATTCTTTTAGCGAGCTATAACAGATCATTTCAATACAAACTACTGACTTCTTCAATAGACTCCCCGGCCATGTTAATTTTCACTAGCTTGTATTGTAAAAAATATATAGCACTCTAACGTAATTAATTTGGCTCATGACAGAAATATGAGTGGTAACAATGGATAGAATGGATATGGATAGAACGGACTGTTTAGCTGGCTTACATACATTGAAATACTTTCAGTATATACCCATTTATATTAGTGTGCATAATTTTGCTGCGGATTAACAGCAGCGAACCAACAGGATCCCCCAAGGCCACCGTAGTTGGTTGGGGGCGTTTCTTGGAGTGAGGGGCGTTTCGTGGAGGGCGTTTCTTGGAATCTGCAGGCTGCAGCTATACCCTACTCGATTTTTCGGCCATCTCGGACAGTTTCCGATGCAAGCCGACGCAGTCCGACGCAAATATGACGTAAATGGGCTCTATTTGGGCATTGGGCGTGTTCGAGTAGACATCGGTGAGCAGTTGGCTTACTTGCCTCAGGCGGAAATTAAAATCGCCTGAGCAGATCCAACTGGGACAGTTTCGGACGTTTCTGAAACCGGCTGGGAGAAAAACAACATGGAGAAATTAGCCGTGTTGTTTGTGGTTGCGGAGGACTTGGAGGCGACACAGATGTCCTTTTTACTTCAAAATCTTGAAGAAATGGAGGAGAACGAATGAAGGTTGTTTTAATACTGACTTACATTATTTCATGACTTGTATTGTTCGGGTAGTCAATATTTATCTTTTGCTACGCGACTTTGGCTATCACCCTGAATTGTGACCTCGGTCAAGCTATCTGCTCTTTAAAAATGTTCGGTCAAACTATCCGTTCGTCAAATTTGTGTGCACAGCTACATTATGTATAGTGGTAGAGCGGGAACCACGATGTCTTTAGGTAACGCCCTTGTGCGAAAAAGACGGAAAGAGCAACTTCTCGCCGAGACGCCTGATAAAAATGTGTAATGCCGTCTTTTTAACTACCATTTCGAAAATGTAATAATATAGTAGGAAAGTAATTTAATATATGTTGGCTACTGTACTGCTGAAACGTATGTGTGATTGAAATATTGACCAATAATTGTAAATAATAATAATAATAATAATAAACTCATAGGCTAAACCAGACACAAACTGTGCACACCCAACATGAAAATGTTCCACAGCAGCAATTTGGAGATTTGGAGAAATGACCAATAAATGTAGTTATAATTGTCTAAAGGAAAAAACATGCGATTTACCAATAATACGTCTCTGCATTTGTGCTGACAAAGAACCTGACGATGCATACTAAATAAGAAAATATTGATTATAAAGGTGCTTATAACGGTAGATAGGAATATATGACAGTACTATCTTTGGGAGCCCATTACCCTGTGGTGTTTCATAATTACTCCAAACATTCAACTGATTGTTGATAGATAAAGGCTAGACTATATGTGTGGCAAGTAAAAAGACGTTTAACTGTGAACATTCTGAGATATGGCTCTTAAGGTCATTATCACTGTGTGCAAGCAAATATGGAAACATTAAATTTGAAAGAGCATTAGACAGGATTTTCCCGTAGTAAGTGAATAATTTCAACTTCGGAATGACGAACACGGCCCAGTTTATATGTCCACCAGGTATGAAGAGATTCTACTATGTACATTTTGAAATATGTACATTTATGTTCATTATTGCTGTATATGGGTGTATATGGCAACACAATATTTGAGACCCCATTAAACAAGATTCTCCCATAATTAGTCTACACTTTCACTGGATTTGTAATTAACATGGCTGACATTTATATGCCTGCCAAGTATGAACAGATTTCATTGTGGAAATTTTGAGATATGCCCAATTATGTTCATTATTGGTGTACGGTATATGAGTGTATATGGCAACACTATCATTGACACACCAATACACTGGATTTTCGGATAAGTACTCATGAAGGTCAACTGACTGACAATGAACACAGTCCAGTCTATATGCCTGCCAAGCATGAACAAATTATACAGTGGAAATTGTGAGATATGTTTTTTATTGCTGTATATGGGTATATGGCAACACTACAATTGACAGACCATTACACAGAATCTTCCCATAATTACTCTCGAACATCAACTGGCTGGGAATGAACAAGGTCCATTCTATATGCCTGCTAAGTATGAATATATTCTACTGTGGAAATTTTGAGATATGACCATTTATGTTCTTCATTGCTGTATATGGGTATATATAACACCATTATCATTGACAAAACATTACACAAAATTTTCCCATAATTACTCTTGAACATCAACTGGCTGGCAATGAACAAGGTCCATTCTATATGTCTGCTAAGTATGAAGATATTCTACTGTGGAAATGTTGAGATATGACCATTTATTGTTATGTTCTGAGTTTGTGTTTGTATTTCTGTCATGTTTAGTATTGTCAGTTTCGGTAGCATACATTTTTCCATGTTTTCCGCAGCCTTGCGTTCTGTGCTGTATCTCTCGCTCCCTCTCACGCCGTCATGCCGACCACTACCCATCACTCCGGACTCCTCCTCCCAGCTCCCACTCCGTTAGGCTCGGAGTGGTCTCTCTCCAACTGGATAGCTCTGAGCCTAGCCACAACCCCACACCATCTAATTTTGAAGGTACCCGTCTTGCCTTTTGCCCGGGGGGCTATCGGCCCGGGAGGAAACGATGGGGTCCTGGGTCCCGGCTCCGTCGACGGGCTCAGCCACCCGTTGACGGAGGATCCATCGTCTTTCCTTCCCAGCCCAAGCCTCCTGTCCCGTCCCGTTCCACGCCTCCTGTCCCGCCCCGCCCCAGTTCTCCTGTACCGTCCCGTCCCAGCTCTCCTGTCCCGCTCCGTCCCAGCTCTCCTGTCCCGCTCCGTCCCAGCTCTCATGTCCCGCCCCGGCCCAGCTCTCCTGTCCCGTCCCGTCCCAGCTCTCCTGTCCCGTCCCGTCCCAGCTCTCCTGTCCCGTCCCATCCCAGCTCTCCTGTCCCGTCCCGTCCCAGCTCTCCTGTCCCGTCCCGTCCCAGCTCTCCTGTCCCGTCCCGTCCCAGCTGTCCTGTCCCGTCCCATCCCAGCTCTCCTGTCCCGTCCCGTCCCAGCTCTCCTGTCCCGTCCCGTCCCAGCTCTCCTGTCCCGTCCCGTCCCAGCTGTCCTGTCCCGTCCCGTCCCAGCTCTCCGGTCCCGTCCCGTCCCAGCTCTCCTGTCCCGTCCCGTCCCAGCTCTCCTGTCCCTTTCCGTCCCAGCTCTCCTGTCCCTTTACGTCCCAGCTCTCCTGTCCCTTTCCGTCCCAGCTCTCCTGTCCCTTTCCGTCCCAGCTCTCCTGTCCCTTTCCGTCCCAGCTCTCCTGTCCCTTTCCGTCCCAGGTCTCCTGTCCCTTTCCGTCCCAGCTCTCCTGTCTCTTTCCGTCCCAGCTCTCCTGTCCATTTCCGTCCCAGCTCTCCTGTCCCTTTCTGTCCCAGCTCTCCTGTCCCTTTCCGTCCCAGCTCTCCTGTCCCGTTCAGTCCCAGCTCTCCTGTCCCGTTCCGTCCCAGCTCTCCTGTCCCGTCCCGTCCCAGCTCTCCTGTCCCGTTCCGTCCCAGCTCTCCTGTCCCGTCCCGTCCCAGCTCTCCTGTTCCGTCCCGTCCCAGCTCTCCGGTCCCGTCCCGTCCCAGCTCTCCGGTCCCGTCCCGTCCCAGCTCTCCGGTCCCGTCCCGTCCCAGCTCTCCGGTCCCGTCCCGTCCCAGCTCTCCGGTCCCGTCCCGTCCCAGCTCTCCGGTCCCGTTCCGTCCCAGCTCCCCTGTCCCGTTCCGTCCCAGCTCTCCTGTCCCTTTCCGTCCCAGCTCTCCTGTCCCTTTCCATCCCAGCTCTCCTGTCCCTTTCCGTCCCAGCTCTCCTGTCCCTTTCCGTCCCAGCTCTCCGGTCCCGTCCTGTCCCAGCTCTCCGGTCCCGTCCCGTCCCAGCTCTCCGGTCCCGACCCGTCCCAGCTCTCCGGTCCCGTCCCGTCCCGGCTCTCCGGTCCCGTCCCATCCCAGCTCTCCGGTCCCGTTCCGTCCCAGCTCCCCTGTCCCGTTCCGTCCCAGCTCTCCTGTCCCGTTCCATCCCAGCTCTCCTGTCCCGCCCCGGTCAATGCCTCCTGTTCCGCCCCGGTCCATGCCTCCTGTCCCACCCCGGTCCATGCCTCCTGTCCCGCCCCGGTCCATGCCTCCTGTCCCGCCCCGGTCCATGCCTCCTGTCCCGCCCCGGTCCATGCCTCCTGTCCCGCCCCGGTCCATGCCTCCTGTCCCGCCCCGGTCCATGCCTCCTGTCCCGCCCCGGTCCATGCCTCCTGTCCCGCCCCGGTCCATGCCTCCTGTCCCGCCCCGGTCCATGCCTCCTGTCCCGCCCCGGTCCATGTCCCCTGTCCCGTCCCGGTCCATGCCTCCTGTCCCGGCCCGGTCCATGTCCCCTGTCCCGTCCGGTCTCGGGCCTCCGGGCCCGTCCCGTTCCACGTCACCAGTCCGGTCCCTTTCCACGCCACCAGTCCCGTCCCGTTCCCTGCCTCCTCTCAAATTGCTGGACCGGCTAACCTCCTGTCCTGAGCGGCCGAGCCCGCTAGCCTCCTGTCCTGAGCGGCCGAGCCCGCTAGCCTCCTGTCCTGAGCGGCCGAGCCCGCTAGCCTCCTGTCCTGAGCGGCCGAGCCCGCTAGCCTCCTGTCCTGAGCGGCCGAGCCCGCTAGCCTTCTGTCCTGAGCGGCCGAGCCCGCTAGCCTCCTGTCCTGAGCGGCCGAGCCCGCTAGCCTCGTGTCCTGAGCGGCCGAGCCCGCTAGCCTCCTGTCCTGAGCGGCCGAGCCCGCTAGCCTCCTGTCCTGAGCGGCCGAGCCCGCTAGCCTCCTGTCCTGAGCGGCCGAGCCCGCTAGCCTCCTGTCCTGAGCGGCCGAGCCCGCTAGCCTCCTGTCCTGAGCGGCCGAGCCCGCTAGCCTCCTGTCCTGAGCGGCCGAGCCCGCTAGCCTTCTGTCCTGAGCGGCCGAGCCCGCTAGCCTTCTGTCCTGAGCGGCCGAGCCCGCTAGCCTCCTGTCCTGGGCGATCCAGCCATCGCCGCCGGCCCCCTGAGCGATGCAGCCGTCGCCGCCGGCCCCCTGAGCGATGCAGCTGTCGCCGCCGGCCCCCTGAGCGATGCAGCCGTCGCCGCCGGCCCCCTGAGCGATGCAGCCGTCGCCGCCGGCCCCCTGAGCGATGCAGCCGTCGCCGCCGGCCCCCTGAGCGATGCAGCCGTCGCCGCCGGCCCCCTGAGCTATGCAGCCGTCGCCGCCGGCCTCCTGAGCGGTCCTGTCTGCGCCGCCGTCCTCCTGAGCGGTCCTGTCTGCGCCGCCGTCCTCCTGAGCGGTCCTGTCTGCGCCGCCGTCCTCCTGAGCGGTCCTGTCTGCGCCGCCGTCCTCCTGAGCGGTCCTGTCTGCGCCGCCGTCCTCCTGAGCGGTCCTGTCTGCGCCGCCGTCCTCCTGAGCGGTCACTCCTGCGCCGCCGTCCTCCTGAGCGGTCCTGTCTGCGCCGCCGTCCTCCTGAGCGGTCACTCCTGCGCCGCCGTCCTGTCATTTTTTCCCTCCTCCGGATCCCCTCCACCCACCCTGCTCTGCATTCTGGACATTACTAACTTTTCACCCCCCCTGAACTATTGCATCGTTGCCCATTATCCCTCCTCCGGTCCCCCACCTCCCACCCTGCTTAGTGTTTTGAACTGTTGGGGACGTCTGGAAGCCGTCCCTTGGGGGGGGGGGTTATGTTATGTTCTGAGTTTGTGTTTGTATTTCTGTCATGTTTAGTATTGTCAGTTTCGGTAGCATACATTTTTCCATGTTTTCCGCAGCCTTGCGTTCTGTGCTGTATCTCTCGCTCCCTCTCACGGAGTTTTACTTTCGTTTCTGTACGCTTCGTTTGTATTACCCTGCACTACTAACATTTATATAGGACTTATTAATTACTAACTGGCTAAACACGGGGTGGTTAACTAATCTACTAACGTCAGGGTTTAATATAATTATTACTAACACAAACTAACAATTTAGTTCTCATCACATTTCCACAGCTGTTTAGTGTTTCCTTACGTATCCAGTCATTGTCTTGTTAACTAATTTACTAACGACAGGGCTAGGATAGGATAATTACTAACAAATTACTAATTGCCTTCTTACGTGGCTCAGCTCTCTCGCTGTTTTCCATTTCCTGCTATTCTCGAGCTAAGTGTTTGCACCTGTCTACACATGCATTTATACCTGCTGTCTTTGTTCCTCGTCGCGAGTTCGTCATCGAATATTCCTAGTTGTAGCTTTGTCTGTTGCCTGTAATTTCCCCGAGTTCGTTATCTGTTTTTTCCGAGTCTGTTCCGAGTTTTTGTTTTCTGTGTTTCGAGTGTTAGTTATCTGTTTTTCCGAGTCTGTTCCGAGTTTCGAGTTTAGGTTAGTTTTGAGTTTGAGTTTTTGTGGTCTGTTCTTTGGTTTGTTTATCTGTCTTTTTGATATCCCGGTTTTGACCTCAGTCCGTGTTCTCGCTACCCTGCTACTGGATTCTGATTTTGTACCTCTGCCGTGCCTTCCCGTGTATGACCCCTGCCTGTCTTGACTTCCCCCTGGACTGTGATTCTGGATTAAACTTCGTTTTTGATTCATTCCTGCCTGCTATTGGGTTCCTGTTCACCGGACATAACATTTATGTTCTTCATTGCTGAATGTGGGTATATATGACACCACTATCATTGACAAACCATTACACAAAACTTTCCCATAATTACTCTTGAACATCAACGGGCTGGCAATGAACAAGGTCCATTCTATATGCCTACTAAGTATGAAAAAATTCTACTCTGGAAATTGTGAGATATGACCATTTATGTTCTTCATTGCTGTATATGGGTATATATGACACCACTATCATTGACAAACCATTACACAAAATTTTCCCATAAATACTCTTGAAAATCAACGGGCTGGCAATGAACAAGGTTCATTATATATGCCTGCTAAGTATTAAAATATTCTACTGTGGAAATTTTGAGATATGACCATTTATGTTCTTCATTGCTGTATATGGGTATATATGACACCACTATCATTGACAAACCATTACACAAAATTTTCCCATAATTACTCTTGAACATCAATGGGCTGGCAATGAACAAGGTCCATTCTATATGCCTGCTAATTATGAAAAAATTCTACTGTGGAAATTTTGAGATATGCCCACTTATATTCATTATTGTTGTATATGGGTGTATAAGCAAACACTACAATTGACAGACCATTATACAAAATTTTTCCATAATTACTCTTGAACATCAACTGGCTGGGAATGAACAAGGTCCATTCTATATGCCTGCTAAGTATGAAGATATTCTACTGTGGAAATTTTGAGATATGACCATTTATGTTCTTCATTGCTGTATATGGGTATATACAATGGGGGAAATAAGTATTGGACACGTCAACAATTTTATTATCAAACATATTTCCAATGTAGCTATTCACATGAGATTTTGACCAGACATTGGTATTAACTCAACAAAACTAGACAGCTAAAGAAATTGTAACGTTCCAATTCTTTAAAAAAGTTATGTGCAATAAAGTGAAATGACACAGGAAAAAAGTATTGAACACGCTAAATTAAATGTATTTAATACTTGGTAGAAAAGCCATATTTTTTATATTTGGTTGCATATCCTTTGCATGCCATGACGTTATGATGTCTGTGACCCAACAACATCAAAAGGCTCTTGATATCTTATTTGCTGGTACTCTTACAAGTGATACAATAACAGCTCTGCATTTGAATGGATCTCTATGGGAATTGGGGGGTGAGACAAGATTTAGCTGTAAATTACACTGGAACAGTATAGAACACATGGTTGGCTAAGTGGCTCTAAGTCATCAATGGTCTGATGTATTAAACAAGCCTTTAACCATCACTCTGCTGCCAGAAATACAGTAGATATGGATGGATAACTTGAAGGGTTTCTTCTCCTGACTTATTTTTCCATAGAGTTCAATAGGAAAATCTGTCAGGAGAAACAACCCTTAAAGTGATCCTTCCATATCTACTGTATTTCTGGCAGCAGAGTGATGGTTAAAGGCTTGTTTAATACATCAGACCCGTGATGACTTAGAGCCACTTAGCCAACCATGTGTTCTATACCGTTCCAGTGTAATTTACAGCTAAATCTTGTCTCACCCCCCAATTCCCATAGAGATCCATTCAAATGCAGAGCTGTTATAGTATCGCTTGTAAGAGTACCAGCAAATAAGATATCAAGAGCCTTTTGATGTTGTTGGGTCACAGACATCATAAAGTCATGGCATGCAAAGGATGTGCAACCAAATATAAAAAATATGGCTTTTCTACCAAGTATTAAATACATTTAATTTAGCGTGTTCAATACTTTTTTCCTGTGTCATTTCACTTTATTGCACATAACTTTTTTTAAGAATTGGAACGTTACAATTTCTTTAGCTGTGTAGTTTTATTGAGTTAATATCAATGTCTGGTCAAAATCTCATGTGAATAGCTACATTGGAAATATATTTGAAAATAAAATTGTTGACGTGTCCAATACTTATTTCCCCCATTGTATAACGCCATTATAATTGACAAAACATTACACAAAACCTTCCCATAATTACTCTTGAACATCAACTGGCTGGGAATGAACAAGGTCCATTCTATATGTCTGCTAAGTATGAAGATATTCTACTGTGGAAATTTTGAGATATGACCATTTATGTTCTTCATTGCTGTATATGGGTATATGTGGCACCACTATAATTGACAAACCATTACACAAAATTTCCCCATAATTACTCTTGAACATCAACTGGCTGGCAATGAACAAGGTCCATTCTATATGTCTGCTAAGTATGAAGTTATTCTACTGTGGAAATGTTGAGATATGACCATTTATGTTCTTCATTGCTGAATGTGGGTATATATGGCACCACTATTATTGACAAACCATTACACAAAACTTTCCCATAATTACTCTTGATCATCAACGGGCTGGCAACGAACAAGGTCCATTCTATATGCCTACTAAGTATGAAAAAATTCTACTGTGGAAATTGTGAGATATGACCATTTATGTTCTTCATTGCTGAATATGGGTATATATGACACCACTATCATTGACAAACCATTACACAAAATTTTCCGATAAATACTCTTGAAAATCAACGGGCTGGCAATGAACAAGGTTCATTCTATATGCCTGCTAAGTATGAAAATATTCTACTGTGGAAATTTTGAGATATGACCATTTATGTTCTTCATTGCTGTATATGGGTATATATGACACCACTATCATTGACAAACCATTACACAAAATTTTCCCATAATTACTCTTGAACATCAATGGGCTGGCAATGAACAAGGTCCATTCTATATGCCTACTAAGTATGAAAAAATTCTACTGTGGAAATTTTGAGATATGACCATTTATGGGTATATGTGGCACCACTATAATTGACAAACCATTACACAAAATTTTCCCATAATTACTCTTGAACATCAACTGCCTGGCAATGAACAAGGTCCATTCTATATGCCTGCTAATTATGAAGATATTCTACTGTGGACATTTTGAGATATGCCCACTTATGTTCATTATTGTTGTATACAGGTATATATGGCACCACAATCATTGACAAACTATTACACAAATCTTTCCCATAATTACTCTTGAACATCAACTAGCTGGCCATGAATAAGGTCCATTCTATATGCTTGCTAATTATGAAAAAATTCTACAGTGGAAATTTTGAGATATGCCCACTTATGTTCATTATTGTTGTATATGGGTGTATATGCAAACACTATAATTGACAGACCATTACACTAAATTTTCCCATATTTACTCTTGAACATCAACTGGCTGGCAATGAACAAGGTCCATTCTATATGCCTGCTAAGTATGAAGATATTCTACTCTGGAAATTTTGAGATATGACCATTTATGTTCTTCATTGCTGAATGTGGGTATATATGACATTACTATCATTGACAAACCATTACACAAAACTTTCCCATAATTACTCTTGAAAATCAACTGGCTGGGAATGAACAAGGTCCATTCTATATGTCTGCTAAGTATGAAGATATTCTACTGTGGAAATCTTCAGATATGACAATTTATGTTCTTCATTGCTGTATATGGGTATATGTGGCACCACTATAATTGACAAACCATTACACAAAATTTCACCATAATTACTCTTGAACATCAACTGGCTGGCAATGAACAAGGTCCATTCTATATGTCTGCTAAGTATGAAGATATTCTACTGTGGAAATCTTGAGATATGACAATTTATGTTCTTCATTGCTGTATTTGGGTATATGTGGCACCACTATAATTGACAAACCATTACACAAAATTTCACCATAATTACTCTTGAACATCAACTGGCTGGCAATGAACAAGGTCCATTCTATATGTCTGCTAAGTATGAATATATTCCACTTTGGAAATTTTGAGATATGACCATTTCTGTTCTTCATTGCTGAATGTGGGTATATATGACACAACTATCATTGACAAACCATTACACAAAACTTTCCCATAATTACTCTTGAATATCAACTGGCTGGGAATGAACAAGGTCCATTCTATATGTCAGCTAAGTATGAAGATATTCTACTGTGGAAATATTGAGATATGACCATTTTTGTTCTTCATTGCTGTATATGGGTATATATGACACAACTGTCATTGACAAACCATTACACAAAATGTCCCCATAATGACTCTTGAGCATCAACGGGCTGGCAATGAACAAGGTCCATTCTATATGCCTACTAAGTATGAAAAAATTCTACTGTGGAAATTGTGAGATATGACCATTTTTGTTCTTCATTGCTGTATATAGGTATATATGACTCAACTATCATTGACAAACCATTACACAAAATTTCCCCATAATGTCTCTTGAGCATCAACGGGCTGGCAATGAACAAGGTCCATTCTATATGCCTACTAAGTATGAAAAAATTCTACTGTGGAAATTTTGAGATATGACCATTTATGGGTATATGTGGCACCACTATAATTGACAAACCATTACACTAAATTTTCCCATAATTACTCTTGAACATCAACTGCCTGGCAATGAACAAGGTCCATTCTATATGCCTGCTAAGTATGAAGATATTCTACTGTGGACATTTTGAGATATGCCCACTTATGTTCATTATTGTTGTATATGGGTGTCTATGGCAACACAATTATTGACAGACCATTACAAAAAATCTTCTCTTAATTACTCTTGATCATCAACTGGCTGGGCATGAACAAATTCCATTCTATATGTCTGCTAATTATGATGATATTCTACTGTGGAAATTTTGAGATATGCCCACTTGTGTTCATTATTGTTGTATATAGGTATATATGGCACCACAATCATTGACAAACTATTACACAAAACTTTCCCATAATTATTCTTGAACATCAACTGGCTGGCAATGAACAAGGTCCATTTTATATGCCTGCTATTTATGAAGATATTCTACTGTGGAAATTGTGAGATATGACAATTTATGTTCTTCATTGCTGTATATTGGTATATATGACACCACTATCATTGACAAACCATTACACAAAACTTCCCCATAATTACTCTTGAAAATCAACGGGATGGCAATGAACAAGGTCCATTCTATATCCCTACTAAGTATGAAAAAATTCTACTGTGGAAATTGTGAGATATGACCATTTATGTTCTTCATTGCTGTATATGGGTGAACATTCCTATATTGCGCTCAAGGAGAGAGGACGCATTTTCTTTGCTGCTCCTGCTTTCCTTTACTTTCTTTGCTTTGCTTTTTTCCATTTGCTTACAGTTGATTCATTTTATTGTTTTAATTCTCTAGAGGATTACTGTTCTTGAGACAAGGATTAGAATGCAAGAAGGTGGATATATTCCAAGAGATTTCGCCTTGATTTCTTTTTGCCTCTCGAAGTGCCATCGGAGAAGATCACCGCAGCAAGTCTTTTTTTCAAAGACTTTGAAATTTTCTACATCGGAAAGATACAACGGGTAACGTTAAAGACAATCATTACACAAGCGTTCTTTGTAGATAAAAAATACAGAAGAAAGTTTGGCTTGCTCGCGAATTAGACTTAAATATTTCGAGATATTTCTCAGTATGTAAAGCTTTACTATATCAAGGATAGGGAAGCAGCTACAGACAGACATTAAAATGGTTCCAACATATTATAGGCATGACATGCTGATAGTGGGAGATAGTACAGCTACTTGGATGAAAATAAATAATGCTGTAGTGGTTAAGATTTCCGAAGAAAAAATCACAGACTGGATTGAACAGGATCTACCGGGTGTCCTGTCTGAAAATTGCTCAATCTTAAAACTCCTTATCCAAGTAGGATGGAAAAATCTGTGGAATGTCTCTCGTACTGGCTTCAAAGAAAAGGCTTTCATGGAACAAGGGTTTGAGCGACTCCTTAATAAATGCCTGGAGCATTCGAAATTAATGTTATTTATCAGTGGTCCGCTGCCTCCGATAAGAGGAGACGAATTATTCTCGAGAGTACAAAATCTCAATGATTGGCTAATAAGATCATGCCTGCAGAACAAAATAAATTTCATTGATAATTTCAATGTGTTCTGGGCAAGAAATGATTTATTCCTGTCGAATGGCAAACCGAATAGAACTGGTATTAACGCACTATCTGCGCACGCTGCCCATATCATCCGTACCCCCCCCTGGATTTCTAACAAGCCCTGGTTCAAGGCGCCACATGCCCAATTATCAACAAGCCTTATCTCCTCTCAAGGTCTTTCTGTACAGGCTCTGCTAGTCAATATTCCACCCACAGCCATGCGTCTCAACCCCCACAGCTCATCTGCCACAACCACAACAACGATCAGCGACACTCAGGGAAACATTGCGGTGCCCCCTCCTGGCCAGTACTCGAAGGAGGCAGAACATGCCCACAACCCATCAGCCTCAACCACAACAACTTCGCCCCACGCTCAGTTATCAACAAGCCTTATCTCCTCTCAAGGTCTATCTGTACAGACTCTACTAGATGATACTCCATCCATAGCCTTGTGTCCCCACCCCTACGGCCCATCAGCCTCAATCACATCAACTATTAGCGACATTGAGGGAAACACTATGGAGCCCTCCCCAGGCCACTATCCGAAGGAGGCAGAACTCCAGGACAAGTTCCTGCGCAAAGTGAACAGGTTCCGCTTCCATACAGTGCAAGACGGAAACTGCCTGTACAGAGCCATGTCCCAGGCGGTGTATGGCTCCCAGGCGCGGCACATTGAGCTCCGGAAGAAGTCCATACGTCACATTGCAAAACACTTGGACTCGTTCGGGTCCTTTCTGGAGGGAGATGCTGAGAAGTTCCTGCTGGACGCCGCAAAAGACGGAAAGTGGGCCGGCTACCCTGAGCTGATGGCCATGAGCACCATGCTGGACGTTAATGTGTTCCTAATCACCGGGGGCAGCGATGTGACCCCCACCGTGTCCTGCATGCTACACCACCTGGGCCCCAGTAACCCAAACCGCACCCCCGTCTGGCTATCCTGGCTCAGCAACGGCCATTACGACGCCCTGCTGCCCCACCCGGACACGCTCAATCCAGAGTATGAATTCTGGTGCCAGCGCAAGACCGAGCAGCTCCAGAGCGACGAGCAGCTGGCCCGGGATTTAGCATCATCAACTTCTTGCATAACACATCCACCCCGGCGGCTAAATGATGGAGGATCGCCCGAGACCCAGGGAAATGACACAACGCCCGAGTCTGACGAGAAGAAAACTGAGACTCAGGGAAATACAACAGCACTCTCCCTGTCCAAATCAATCACTATAAGCCCTACCCCTCGATCTTGCACCAAGCCCCCTCCCTCCCCAAAATGCATGGAGCTCCCCATGCTGACCCCCCGACCTCGCACCAAGCCCCCCCCTCCCCAAAATGCATGGAGCTCCCCATGCCGACCCCCCGACCTCGCACCAAGCTTCCCCCATCAAAGAGCACCACACCCCGACCTCGCACCAAGCTCCCCCCACACCCCGCCTTCACTGCCTCTCCCCAGACATCGAGGAACAGCCCCTCCCCCACACCCCTCGGCCTCATTGACTCTCCGTCCGTCCCCCCCCATACACCTATTCCCATCATACCTATGCCACCCCTGCCTCCTTAGCCCTCCCTACCAGTTCTTCCTCCTCCCTCTCCCTCTCCCCTTCCTCTCCCACTCCCTTCCATGAGTTACCCTTAAATCTATTCAACTGGTTTAAGCGAGTGGCTAGTTTTGGAACCCTCATCTCAGGAACCCCTAAATATTCATCCACACCCCTAATCCAGACCCAAGTCCGTAACCTGAATCAACATATGTTACTCACCCAAACCTCCCCTAACCTCTCCCTCTCCCTCCCCCCCCATTCCCGCCCAATGTCCACCTCAATGTCTAGCCCAGCTTGCACCTATAGGCGCATCCCCCAAAACTATACTGCTCCTAAGGCCCCTGATGATACAACCAAATTCCCGGTGTCCCAGACCACGGCCAGAATCCTTCGCTCTAGTAAGAACAAACCTGATCTGCTCCCTGTCCACCAGCTCACAGGGTTAAAAAAAAGTCTAAAAAAGTCTGCTGTATGATGTATAGAGGGTTCCAATTCTCTCAGTCCTATAACACTTGAACCCCAGATGTACCCACAGTTGGAACCCTCTGAAATGTCTAACATTCTCACCCTTCTTGACTTCAGGCTGACGAAAATAATACCTGTAATCATTAGTCATCACATTTTACCTAGATCACGCCTTCGACCAAAGGGCGTCATTTTTAATAACCTAACAGCAGTACAAACTGTCGGCCTAGCACACAAGAATGTTGATGAATCTGTGCATGTAAATGATCTGAACAGTAATAAGGTGATAATCTCCACTCCCTCAGATTTTAAATCACGTACGAGGTCTGGGCCGGCTCTGTTTTAACTCTAGAAGTATGATAAATAAAATGGACTTTATCCGGATTTGGGCTTTACAGTGCAACCCGGACATTTTTATAATCACTGAATCCTGGCTTAACAAAAAAAAACCAACCCTGATACCAAAGTTGCACTGGAAGGTTATAACTTATACAGATGTGATAGAATTAAAAAGGGAGGAGGTGTTCTCCTCTATAGTAAATCTACTCTTATTTCTAACATTATCTTCTCAAAATCAGTCCCAGACCAATTTGAGTGTTTAATCCTAAAGATAGATTTAGGTGGAGTTCCATTATTAGTTACTGCAGTGTACCGCCCGCCCTCAGCACCCCCCTGCGCCATCAATAACTTATCAATTATTTTCTCTGAATTTGCCCATTATGAACTTATTATAATGGGTGATTTTAATTTAGACTGGCTGAACTGTGCTTCAGACACACTCAGGGATACTTGTAATGATCTAAACTTGGCGCAGCTCATCACCGAACCGACGCGACCTAATTTTAAAAATCCCTTAAGATCATCCTTGATCGACATAATTTTAACTAACAAGCCACATAAATACCTAAACGGAATAGTCTTCCCTCTAGACGCAAGTAATCACTGCCCGATCGCGTGTATTAGAGACGTAAAAATTCCGAAATCTCGCCCTCGTTTTATCACCAAAAGAAATTTGAAGCATTTTAATGAACAAGGATTTTTACATGACCTCTTTTATAATGACATTACACTGATTGCAGCAATCCCCGACATTGAACTAGCGGTGAGTCATTTTATCAAAATTTTTAATTCAATTGCAGATAAACACGCACCCTTTAAGAAACAAAGAATTAAAGATAGATCTAATCCATGGTTCTCTTCTACATTATCTGAATTACTTATGAATAGAAACAAGGCATGGTCTGCAGCCAAAGCATCAAATCTCCCTTCCGACTGGCAATTCTTCAGACAACTGAGAAATAAATGCCTTGCCTCGATCAGAAAGGCCAAATCGGAATTTTTCATCAATGCGCTGACAGTGCATAATGGCAATCCTTCCAAATTCTGGAAAATTATTAAAACTTTGAATAACAACAACAAGCCCTCGTTTCCGCAACAACTCAAAACAGATTCGGGCCTAATTCTTGATAATGTTAAAATAGGGAATACATTTAATCAACATTTTATCGATGCAGGCTATTTATTTGAAAACACAGAGTCCCCTCAGACTCAGACTACACTAAAAGTAACTCAAGGCCCAACAAGGCTCCCTCTGATTGGGGCAAAATTGTCCATTAATCTCTGTAAAGATGAAGTTCTCCAAGCACTACTGAATATTGACCCCAAAATAAGCACTGGAGAAGATAACCTTGATCCGTGTTTATTAAAACTTGCTGCTCCCCTAATTGTAAAACCACTATTGAATATTTTTAATTTATCATTTACGGAAAGCATTATTCCTAATGTCTGGAAATGTGCACACGTCCTTCCGCTGTTAAAAGGGGGAGATTCATCAGATGTAAATAATTATCGCCCTATCTCCAAATTATCCTGCTTAGCCAAGATCCTAGAAAAATTAGTCAATCTCCAACTCCGATTTCCCATAATAACTCTGGAAAATCAACGGGCTGGCAATGAACAAGGTTCATTCTATATGCCTGCTAAGTATGAAAATATTCTACTGTGGAAATTTTGAGATATGACCATTTATGTTCTTCATTGCTGTATATGGGTATATATGACACCACTATCATTGACAAACCATTACACAAAATTTTCCCATAATTACTCTTGAACATCAACTGGCTGGCAATGAACAAGGTCGATTCTATATGCCTGCTAATTATGAAGATATTCTACTGTGGACATTTTGAGATATGCCCACTTATGTTCATTATTGTTGTATATGGGTGTATATGCAAACACTATAATTGACAAACCATTACACAAAATTTTCCCATAATTACTCTTGAACATCAACTGGCTGGCAATGAACAAGGTCCATTCTATAGGCCTGCTAAGTATGAAGATATTCTACTGTGGAAATTTTGAGATATGACCATTTATGTTCTTCATTGCTGAATGTGGGTATATATGACACCACAATCATTGACAAACCATTACACAAAACTTTCCCATAATTACTCTTGAACATCAATGGGCTGGCAATGAACAAGGTCCATTCTATATGCCTGCCAAGTATGAAAATATTCTACTGTGGAAAGTTTGAGATATGACCATTTATGTTCTTCATTGCTGTATATGGGTATATATGACACCACTATAATTGACAAACCATTACACAAAATTTCCCCATAATTACTCTTGAACATCAACTGGCTGGCAATGAACAAGGTCCATTCTATATGCCTGCTAATTATGAAAAAATTCTACTGTGGAAATTTTGAGATATGCCCACTTATATTCATTATTGTTGTATATGGGTGTATATGCAAACACTACAATTGACAGACCATTACACAAAATTTCCCCATAATTACTCTTGAACATCAACTGGTTGGCAATGAACAAGGTCCATTCTATATGCCTGCTAATTATGAAAAAATTCTACTGTGGAAATTTTGAGATATGCCCACTTATATTCATTATTGTTGTATATGGGTGTATATGCAAACACTACAATTGACAGACCATTACACAAAATTTTCCCATAATTACTCTTGAACATCAATTGGCTGGGCATGAACAAATTCCATTCTATATGCCTGCTAATTATGAAGATATTCCACTGTGGAAATTTTGAGATATATCCACTTATGTTCATTATTGTTGTATATAGGTATATATGGCACCACAATCATTGACAAACTATTACACAAAACTTTCCCATAATTACTCTTGAACATCAACTGGCTGGCAATGAACAAGGTCCATTCTATATGCCTGCTAATTATGAAAAAATTCTACTTTGGAAATTGTGAGATATGACCATTTATGTTCTTCATTGCTGTATATGGGTATATATGACACCACTATCATTGACAAACCATTACACAAAAATTTCCCATAATTACTCTTGAACATCAACGGGCTGACAATGAATAAGGTCCATTCTATATGCCTACTAAGTATGAAAACATTCTACTGTGGAAATTGTGAGATATGACCATTTATGTTCTTCATTGCTGTATATGGGTATATATGACACCACTATCATTGACAAACCATGACAAAAAATCTTTCCATAATAACTCTTGAAAATCAACGGGCTGGCAATGAACAAGGTTCATTCTATATGCCTGCTAAGTATGAAAATATTCTACTGTGGAAATTTTGAGATATGACCATTTAATGTTCTTCATTGCTGTATATGGGTATATATGACACCACTATAATTGACAAACCATTAGACAAAATTTCCCCATAATTACTCTTGAACATCAACTGGCTGGCAATGAACACGGTCCATTCTATATGCCTGCTAATTATGAAAAAATTCTACTGTGGAAATTTTGAGATATGCCCACTTATATTCATTATTGTTGTATATGGGTGTATATGCAAACACTACAATTGACAGACCATTACACAAAATTTTCCAATAATTACTCTTGAACATCAACTGGCTGGGCATGAACAAATTCCATTCTATATGCCTGCTAATTATGAAGATATTCCACTGTGGAAATTTTGAGATATATCCACTTATGTTCATTATTGTTGTATATAGGTATATATGGCACCACAATCATTGACAAACTATTACACAAAACTTTCCCATAATTACTCTTGAACATCAACTGGCTGGCAATGAACAAGGTCCATTCTATATGCCTGCCAAGTATGAAAACATTCTACTGTGGACATTGTCAGATATGACCATTTATGTTCTTCATTGCTGTATATGGGTATATATGACACCACTATCATTGACAAACCATTACACAAAATTTTCCCATAATTACTCTTGAAAATCAATGGGCTGGCAATGACTAAGGTTCATTCTATATGCCTGCTAATTATGAAAAAATTCTACTGTGGAAATTTTGAGATATGCCCACTTATATTCATTATTGTTGTATATGGGTGTATATGCAAACACTACAATTGACAGACCATTACACAAAATTTTCCCATAATTACTCTTGAACATCAACTGGCTGGGCATGAACAAATTCCATTCTATATGCCTGCTAATTATGAAGATATTCCACTGTGGAAATTTTGAGATATATCCACTTATGTTCATTATTGTTGTATATAGGTATATATGGCACCACAATCATTGACAAACTATTACACAAAACTTTCCCATAATTACTCTTGAACATCAACTGGCTGGCAATGAACAAGGTCCGTTCTATTTGCCTGCCAAATATGAAAAAAGTCTACTGTGGAAATTGTGAGATATGACCATTTATGTTCTTCATTGCTGTATATTGGTATATATGACACCACTATCATTGACAAACCATGACACAAAATTTTCCCATAATTACTCTTGAAAATCAACGGGCTGGCAATGACTAAGGTTCATTCTATATGCCTACTAAGTATGAAAAAATTCTACTGTGGAAATTTTGAGATATACCCACTTATGTTCATTATTGTTGTATATAGGTATATATGGCACCACAATCATTGACAAACTATTACACAAAACTTTCCCATAATTACTCTTGAACATCAACTGGCTGGCAATGAACAAGGTCCATTCTATATGCCTGCCAAGTATGAAAACATTCTACTGTGGAAATTGTGAGATATGACCATTTATGTTCTTCATTGCTGTATATGGGTATATATGACACAACTATCATTGACAAACCATGAGACTAAATCTTCCCATAATTACTCTTGAACATCAACTGGCTGGCAATGAACAAGGTCCATTCTATATGCCTGCTAATTATGAAAAAATTCTACTGTGGAAATTGTGAGATATGACCATTTATGTTCTTCATTGCTGTATATGGGTATATATGACACCACTATCATTGACAAACCATTACACAAAATTTCCCCATAATTACTCTTGAAAATCAATGGGCTGGCAATGACTAAGGTTCATTCTATATGCCTGCTAAGTATGAAAATATTCGACTGTGGAAATTTTGAGATATGACCATTTATGTTCATTATTGTTGTATATGGGTGTATATGGCAACACAATTATTGACAGACCATTACAAAAAATCTTCCCTTAATTACTCTTGAACATCAACTGGCTGGCAATGAACAAGGTCCATTCTATATGCCTGCCAAGTATGAAAAAATCCTACTGTGGAAATTGTGAGATATGACCATTTATGTTCTTCATTGCTGTATATGGGTATATATGACACCACTATAATTGACAAACCATTACACAAAATTTCCCCATAATTAGTCTTGAATGTCAACCTGATGGCAATGAACAAGGTCTATTCTATATGCCTGCTAATTATGAAAAGATTCTACTGTGGAAATTTTGAGATATGCCCATTTATGTTCTTCATTGCTGTATATGGGTATATGTGGCACCACTATAATTGACAAACCATTACACAAAATTTTCCCATAATTACTCTTGAATGTCAACTGGTTGGCAATGAACAAGCTCCATTCTATATGCCTGCTAATTATGAAAAAATTCTACTGTGGAAATTTTGAGATATGCCCACTTATATTCATTATTGTTGTATATGGGTGTATATGCAAACACTACAATTGACAGACCATTACACAAAGTTTTCCCATAATTACTCTTGAACATCAACTGGCTGGGCATGAACAAATTCCATTCTATATGCCTGCTAATTATGAAGATATTCCACTGTGGAAATTTTGAGATATATCCACTTATGTTCATTATTGTTGTATATAGGTATATATGGCACCACAATCATTGACAAACTATTACACAAAACTTTCCCATAATTACTCTTGAACATCAACTGGCTGGCAATGAACAAGGTCCGTTCTATTTGCCTGCCAAGTATGAAAAAAGTCTACTGTGGAAATTGTGAGATATGACCATTTATGTTCTTCATTGCTGTATATGGGTATATATGACACCACTATCATTGACAAACCATTACACAAAATTTCCCCATAATGACTCTTGAGCATCAACGGGCTGGCAATGAACAAGGTCCATTCTATATGCCTACTAAGTATGAAAAAATTCTACTGTGGAAATTGTGAGATATGACCATTTTTGTTCTTCATTGCTGTATATAGGTATATATGACAGAACTATCATTGACAAACCATTACACAAACTTTCCCCATAATGACTCTTGAGCATCAACGGGCTGGCAATGAACAAGGTCCATTCTATATGCCTACTAAGTATGAAAAAATTCTACTGTGGAAATTTTGAGATATGACCATTTATGGGTATATGTGGCACCACTATAATTGACAAACCATTACACTAAATTTTCCCATAATTACTCTTGAACATCAACTGCCTGGCAATGAACAAGGTCCATTCTATATGCCTGCTAAGTATGAAGATATTCTACTGTGGACATTTTGAGATATGCCCACTTATGTTCATTATTGTTGTATATGGGTGTCTATGGCAACACAATTATTGACAGACCATTACAAAAAATCTTCTCTTAATTACTCTTGATCATCAACTGGCTGGGCATGAACAAATTCCATTCTATATGTCTCCTAATTATGATGATATTCTACCGTGGAAATTTTGAGATATGCCCACTTGTGTTCATTATTGTTGTATATAGGTATATATGGCACCACAATCATTGACAAACTATTACACAAAACTTTCCCATAATTATTCTTGAACATCAACTGGCTGGCAATGAACAAGGTCCATTTTATATGCCTGCTATTTATGAAGATATTCTACTGTGGAAATTGTGAGATATGACAATTTATGTTCTTCATTGCTGTATATGGGTATATATGACACCACTATCATTGACAAACCATTACACAAAACTTCCCCATAATTACTCTTGAAAATCAACGGGATGGCAATGAACAAGGTCCATTCTATATCCCTACTAAGTATGAAAAAATTCTACTGTGGAAATTGTGAGATATGACCATTTATGTTCTTCATTGCTGTATATGGGTGAACATTCCTATATTGCGCTCAAGGAGAGAGGACGCATTTTCTTTGCTGCTCCTGCTTTCCTTTACTTTCTTTGCTTTGCTTTTTTCCATTTGCTTACAGTTGATTCATTTTATTGTTTTAATTCTCTAGAGGATTACTGTTCTTGAGACAAGGATTAGAATGCAAGAAGGTGGATATATTCCAAGAGATTTCGCCTTGATTTCTTTTTGCCTCTCGAAGTGCCATCGGAGAAGATCACCGCAGCAAGTCTTTTTTTCAAAGACTTTGAAATTTTCTACATCGGAAAGATACAACGGGTAACGTTAAAGACAATCATTACACAAGCGTTCTTTGTAGATAAAAAAGACAGAAGAAAGTTTGGCTTGCTCGCAAATTAGACTTAAATATTTCTAGATATTTCTCAGTATGTAAAGCTTTACTATATCAAGGATAGGGAAGCAGCTACAGACAGACATTAAAATGGTTCCAACATATTATAGGCATGACATGCTGATAGTGGGAGATAGTACAGCTACTTGGATGAAAATAAATAATGCTGTAGTGGTTAAGATTTCCGAAGAAAAAATCACAGACTGGATTGAACAGGATCTACCGGGTGTCCTGTCTGAAAATTGCTCAATCTTAAAACTCCTTATCCAAGTAGGATGGAAAAATCTGTGGAATGTCTCTCGTACTGGCTTCAAAGAAAAGGCTTTCATGGAACAAGGGTTTGAGCGACTCCTTAATAAATGCCTGGAGCATTCGAAATTAATGTTATTTATCAGTGGTCCGCTGCCTCCGATAAGAGGAGACGAATTATTCTCGAGAGTACAAAATCTCAATGATTGGCTAATAAGATCATGCCTGCAGAACAAAATAAATTTCATTGATAATTTCAATGTGTTCTGGGCAAGAAATGATTTATTCCTGTCGAATGGCAAACCGAATAGAACTGGTATTAACGCACTATCTGCGCACGCTGCCCATATCATCCGTACCCCCCCCTGGATTTCTAACAAGCCCTGGTTCAAGGCGCCACATGCCCAATTATCAACAAGCCTTATCTCCTCTCAAGGTCTTTCTGTACAGGCTCTGCTAGTCAATATTCCACCCACAGCCATGCGTCTCAACCCCCACAGCTCATCTGCCACAACCACAACAACGATCAGCGACACTCAGGGAAACATTGCGGTGCCCCCTCCTGGCCAGTACTCGAAGGAGGCAGAACATGCCCACAACCCATCAGCCTCAACCACAACAACTTCGCCCCACGCTCAGTTATCAACAAGCCTTATCTCCTCTCAAGGTCTATCTGTACAGACTCTACTAGATGATACTCCATCCATAGCCTTGTGTCCCCACCCCTACGGCCCATCAGCCTCAATCACATCAACTATTAGCGACATTGAGGGAAACACTATGGAGCCCTCCCCAGGCCACTATCCGAAGGAGGCAGAACTCCAGGACAAGTTCCTGCGCAAAGTGAACAGGTTCCGCTTCCATACAGTGCAAGACGGAAACTGCCTGTACAGAGCCATGTCCCAGGCGGTGTATGGCTCCCAGGCGCGGCACATTGAGCTCCGGAAGAAGTCCATACGTCACATTGCAAAACACTTGGACTCGTTCGGGTCCTTTCTGGAGGGAGATGCTGAGAAGTTCC